>OU026155.1:58424735-58805852 GCA_907269105.1 Volucella inanis
CATAGTTTTTCTATAGGAATATCACATGGATTCAAATCTAATAACCCTTTATATGTGGCACTATCACCATAACCAATATACCGCAAATATTTCACCCCGTATTTACTAATCGAACGACCAAACATGTCTTTTACGCTGTCGACTTCCATTTTTGAAGCCGATCCACTATGATTTATGTTGCAATCATCTTCGTGTAATGAGAGCCACTCTTTGCAACCTTCAGGATCGCTGACATTTTGAAGCGGAAAAGTAGGGCAAGTACGTTTGCATATACTTTATACTAAAAACACGTCTTCAGCGTTTAGCTATAGCTGTCCCTAGTAATTTACAATTAAAAAAAAAATAAATAAATAAATAAATAAATGGCGCGACAACCCGGTGTAGAGCCTTGGCTTCCTCGCACTCATATGTGTTTCTCACTTTGTGAATTTTAACTCCTGACCTGGGCCTACAATCATTGCCGGTTCCGAACGGCTCGCCTGAGAGAAGCTTTTTCATAAGCAGAATTTGACTTTCGGAGGTTTGCCATTGCCCGCCGAAAGGCTTATGACGATTTTGAAAAATTTGCTCTTGTGCTCCTACCGGGATTCGAACCCAGATAGGTGGCATGACAGCCAGTAAGTCAACCATCACGCCATCGCCACTACCTTACAATTTGCCTAATTTTAATTTTCTTTCAGACTCCGAATGTTCAAAATGAAGAGCCCGAAAAAAGAAAGGTTATTTTCTACAATTTCTTTTAACTTCAACATATCTCTTTTCCTCTCTAAGCCCAAGTTTTTCATTATATGTAGTATTTTTATTGCGTTTTTATTCATTTCATTTGTACTCATTTTATTACAAATGTTTTTGCCTTTTAATAGTTGAAAACTTACATGTCCATCCATTGTTGAATCAAATAATTTAATAATAAAAATAATCTCGAAACAGAGAACTAAACGTTTAAGAAATAAAATTAATAATCATAAATACGTGTTTAAGGACAGCATGGTTTGATATTATATGTGTCTCGGAAACCTGGTTAGAGCCGGGAATGTGTGATAATTTGTTCAACTTACCAAACATGATACTTTTTCGGATTGACAGACAACGAAAGGAGACAAGCGGTGTAGCAATCTACATTAAAAAATTTTATAATTTCCAAATTACCAATTATAACAAATTATAATTTCAAAAATTATGATTTGTGGTGGTCTTAATCAACAACAAAGCTTTCAAAGAAATGATTGAAACATTGCATTTAACCTTCGCAAACCTCATTATGTCCCAAATCGCACACCCACACTACTTGATATTGATAGTATTTGACCTTGACCTGATATTACATGACCAGCTATTTGCACCCGGTTTGTCGTATTATGATATGATCTTACTGACAATATTGTGCTGTAAAGGTAGCACAAAGTGCGAAGCATGCAATCTACCACCTCACACCCCAATAGACCGCATTCGCGTCATGTGCGCAAACTGTTCTCTGCCTCATCCATCATCATCAAGAATATGTCACAGATATAAACAAGAAAAGGAAATAATAACTATAAAAACCACTAAAAAGTGTACTATAGCTGAAGTCAAACGCATTTACAATCAACAAAATCCGTCTCAAGCACCAACCATTTCGGAAACATTCGCTAATAAACTCAAGTCTAGTAACCAAAATCCACAAAAAAAAAGATCGCATAACTTCCCAGTCTCAACCAACACATCCTCAGTCTTAACTAGTAAAAGAATTGACAACTACAAATTTAAAGAAAACTCATACTCTCAAAGTTAACAACAACGGGCCGATTTCAAACAAACCACTCACACCGCAACCCAACTAACCACACCATCAATCACCACTCACACCACCCTAGACTCAAACCCACTCACTCAATCTCATACTCACTCCATTTCCACGAACGCAAACATACCACAGACCTCAAGAATAACTACTAACACTCAGCTAACACCCACTCCAACTCCAAACACCAAAAATTACACAACAACACACACTTACTCATCCATATCAAAAGTAACTCAAGCACTTCTTAATAATGATTACTACGTAAACCCTTCAGAAATAGACGATGACAACTTATAATAATAGATTTGATGCCGCGAACTCCGATTCTGCTGTACTAAAACGATATAACACCAATTTAAAAATAAAAGTTCTACAATGGAACATGAAGGGATTCGTCAACAATTTTGACAAGTTGTGCATTCTGATAAAAGAACACTCACCTAGTATTGTAGCCCTCCAAGAGACACACTGCCCGTACCTCTTTACACCCAACATACCTAAGGGCTATAAAAAGTACTTCTATAATTTTTCCTATAACACAACAGCTAAGCAAGGCATTGGAATTCTAATAAAGGAAAATATTCCACATAAGCCAATAGCCATCAACTCAAACATCTTAGCAATAGCGATTGAGATACAACTTCTACCAAAGTTTACTGTTGTCTCCGTTTATATCTTGCCCGACCAAGTATTTTCCAGGTCTGATTTGAAAACCATTTTCAACCAAATCCATACCCCTGTACTAATTGTCAGTGACGTCAACTCCTGGAGCGTTCTATGGGGCTCCTCTGCTACTAGCGCCAGAGGGGCTATAATGGAAAGCTTTTTAAATGACTCTTATCTTTTAATTCTTAATGACGGCTCCCCAACCCACTTTTCAACCCATAAGACCTTCACACATGTAGATTTGACATGCTGCTCACCCGAATTGTACACGAGGACTTCTTGGGAAATTTTAGATGATCTCTATAATAGCGATCATTTTCCTCTAATTTCCACTATTGTTACAGACCTATATTCTTCCAAGGCAACGATAAATCGTTAATTTAAAACTGATTCTACTAACTGGGCTTGTTTTAGCAAGCACATTTTAGACTACCTTTCAGATAAAACTCCCTCTTTGAACGTTAATAAAGAAGCTTCGGTAATCCAAAAAGCAATTCGAGTCGCTGCCAATAACTCGATCGCTCAAAGTATTCCCAACACTTATCAGAGTACTGTTCCCTGGTGGAATCCAGAGTTGAGAACTCTAAGACAGGAAAAGATAAAAGCCTAGCGAAGTTTTAAAAAATACCTTGGCAACTACAACTTAATTCTTTTCAAAAAAAACCCAACGCCAGATTCCGTAGAGAAGTAAAAACTAGTAAAACTAAGTGCCTTAGCGACTTCACCTCAACACTTAACCCCAAGTCATCTATTAACACCAACTGGCATAACATTCGGCGTCTGACAGGTAACTACACCTCAAAATCGATAAAGTTGATCGAAAACGATAAAGTTTACTTTAAACGTTAATAACCTCAATATAGAAAGTGTAAATAGTTTAAGTATCCTAGGTTTAGTATTTAATAATAAGTATAATTGGAAAAATCATTGTTTAGAACTAAAAAAGAGCCTTGCTGTGAGAGCCAACATAATATATTATGTTACATAGTAAATGTAATGTAATACACACATCAACACATTATGTTTAATTGCAAAATCGATTAACAACAATTAACACACCACACCACCAAGGCCCCCTAACACCAAGCCGCACGTAGAAATATTAATGCTTTCCCACAAGCACTGTGAAGAACATGTTGGTTGAATCCGATCTATCTAAAATAAAACATCGCATAGAAGTGGGTGGCCGTGGTGTAGGGGCATATGCATAGACACCTCAAGCGAGGCAATTTTCTGAAGAAGTCTTTTCATAGAATTTGTATGTAGTTATATGAAAATTTCGTTGGCGTCAACTCTAAAATGAAGGCATAACACTGATCTTGAAGTGGTTGCTGGCTGGGCTAAATGTAACGAACTAACTAGCACATACTAAGACCCACTGGTTGAGGATGCACTGGCTCCAGTTTGACAACCACCTCTGGGAAAAATATCGGAACCTAATACACCTGAGTTTCAAACTACTACACCAGCTTCCCGCGCCCTGGAGAAAAGCCAGTAAAAGGGTATTCATATCCCCTTGGTGCGCGCGCGTGACTGGGACTGCCTTATAAGATTCCCCAACAAGCTGAAGCTAATGTGATAACGAACACGCCGACATAGCTGCCAATTTTGTACACAGCGTTCTAGTGCACAAATTTGCAATTCACACCAGATCTGACATGTTAAGATCCATCAACAAAAAGATTAGATCTAGGCAACTCTTGGCTTGGCATAACTACTATCATCATTATTCGACCATCAACACGAATAGATCGCAGCCAACCTTCCCTACCACAACTTCAAAAGGCAGAACACTACCTTTGTGAGGATGCGTTAATTACACACAGTCTTCACCCACCAACATCTCCTCAAAAGTTAAACTCCGCCATCTTGCCAAATCCTGTTACTCCCAAATCAACATCAGTCACATCCTAGGAATAGGTGAATATCGTAACTGCCTACCAACAAACCAACAATCACCTTACAAGTTTTTAAGTAAACCCAACCACGAGAATACTGTCAAAATTACTAACTTTGCAAATAAATTGAATCTATACATTTAAGTATATTTACTAACACATATTATTTTAGTTTATAGCTAAGTACTATAGAGCCGAAGGCCTCTGCAGCTAGGGCTCGTTTCTATGTTTTAACTTATGTATTTTAATCATATGTTAATATATTATAATAATAATAACCATCTCGATGCTAGTAAAATGATAACTAAATACCAGTCCAGTTTTGGACAAAGTTTAGTTGTGCTAAGGCACTCTTGAAGATTTGTGAAGACCTACGTTCCGGTTTGAATATTGATATATTGGGACTAATTGTATTTCTGGATTTTTCAAAAGCCTTCGGTTGCGTCAATCATGAGATTCTGTTGAGAAAACTAAAATACCAGTTCCAGTTCGATAATTCGATGTGTAAGCTTATGTCCTCTTATCGGTAATAGATCTTGCCTTCTAGTTTCTGCAGGCGTACCTCAAGGTTCTGTCGTAGGACCTCTTCTATTTACATATTTTAATAATGATATATACCACATATATGCTGACAATTTCCAGATATATACACTATTTTCAAAAACCCTTAAAAATCAAGCCGTTGATAAAATATTTATAAGTGGTCTTTAGAAAATGGTCTTAGACTTAATGCCACAAAACAAATGTAATGATCTTAAATACAGGGAGAAATAAAGAATTGTTCCCTCCATTGAGTCTTTATTATTATCCTATAAAATATGTTGGAAATATTAAGAATCTTGGAGGTCATCTTAGTAGTAACCTTAATTGGAACGTTCCACCGTAAAATATCTTCCAACTTATATAAAACTAAAGCTTGTCAAGTCATTTATTCATCCTATCATTCCTTACGACTGTGAAATTGTTGCAAATTTGGACCATGAGTCAAATAAAAAGTAAACAGTTGCCTATAATTCCTGCTCGAGATATATTTTCTTAACCAGTCTTATGAATTATCGTACCACTTTGTTATTGCACAAGTAACTAATAAACAAAAAAACTAGAATATCTCTACGGAAACATCAGATTTGGAAAAAATCAGAGAACCTTAAAATTAATTAATAAAACCTATGTTCAAATATTTCGACAAAAATACGTATCGACAATTTTATGTTCTCGCAATTCAGCTCTGGAATAACTTGCCCCTAGATACACAATTTGACAACGATTAGTTACGCCCTCAATGCAATCACTTATAGCGCCAGTAAGCAACGACTCAGTGCATCCACGTGGCCCATATTGGCGCCACATCGGTGTTGAATTGTGTAGTTGTAATTTTTTAACTCTAATAACCATCTGTCTATCCTTCTATTAAGTTGCTTCTTATTTAGTGTTAATACTATATGAGCGAATTACAGACCGTTAATATTTTGAACGGAATTTTGTCCAGTCAAGTGTTGTAAAATATTTCTTCCAATATATAGGTTTCACTTTTTTTTCCACTTGACATAAGTGTATGTTAAATTCATGTAAGAAATCACGTCCTAAAATTAATGGGATTGCCATCGTTTCATCCGGCACTACATTTAAGAAAACTTGTTTACTACGGTTTCGAAATTTTATTTCAGCTTTAATCCTTGCATACGTCATCAGATTTGCATATGAAGTTAGTCGGACTACCGGTATCAAAAAGAGACAAATAGTTTCTAAGTTTCTTGCGCTTAACTTGACCAACGTAACAGGCAACACTTTCCAAATTAATAGCATCTACTATACTACACTATAAACGTCATCTGGTGCATCTACATCTTGGTGACGGCGGTTCTTTTCGCAAGGTTCGGTATTTTCTTCGGGTTTGGGCAGCTGCGGTGATCATGTTCCCTCTTTCAACAGCGGAAACAGCTGTTCTCTGGCCCCTTTGGTAGTATCCTATTCGCGTGCAGTTGTAACATTGGGCATCGGTTGCATCGGTTACTTCAGTTTTTGCATAGAGCTTGGGCGTCAGTGTTTTTTGCCTCGGATTAGTGGCAGCTTCGGGTTTGACAGACAATCAGTTGGCTCGACGTTGCTCGTACAGATCCAGATACCCCTTGAACTGATCCACTGTGAGTTCATCAGCAGGTTCGATTCAGGCGAAGTATGCTTCATACCATCGATGATGAAACCAAGTAGTTCAAATTAGTCAATGTAGTTGAAGCAGCCAACAGTATTTTACATCTTCTACACATAGCGGCGAATGTTATCCTTCTTATTCCATCGGTGATTCGTCAAGACCTTGTATATTTCGCTGCGACCAATCGCACAGCCGAACTTTCGTATTAGCGTTGCCTTTAAATCATCATAGTCGAGCGTACCTTTGTTGAGAAGCAGTTTGGTTGTGCCCGTTCACGAATTGCACAGATATGTAGCGGAATAGATCATCAGCTCCCATCATATGCATAATTCTCTCGTTCCGTAAAAGGTCATGCACATTGTAGGTTCTAGATTCGCCGTCGAACTTAGTGGTAGCGTGTTTGATGTACTCGAAGGCCAATCGGGTCGTTGAAATGGCAGAGGGTATAGAGGTTTGTCCCGCGAATGGCGCCTCCCGCAACTCTATTCGCTCCAATCTGGAAATTTACTGCTGTAATGTAAGAACTTCGTGGCGCTTACGCAGTATGGCTAACTTACGGTTCAATTCGGCCTTGCTTTCTTCGACAGTAGTAGAATCTTCGTTGATTTCTACGTCTGGTCGGTGTTGTGCATTCACATATATGGTTTGTCGGCATCGTCGCCATGATTAGCGTCTGCAGTGGCATCAATTGGGCATATGGCAGTGGCGCCCGGCTTTGGTGTTTTCGCCTCTCCGGTCAGCGATGATTTTAGTCAAATTTTCTCAACCAAGAGACGGCAACACTTTCGGGTATGCTAATGCCAGCGCTTCGCAGGGCATCAGGAAGCTTTGCCTTTGTCAGGCGTGTCAATCGTCCAAAGTACCAGAATGCCCAACCGAGGAATTACATTTGCCGCAAATTAGTTGTCCTTCTTTTCTACATTACAAGATATATAATTGCCGGATTTACAAATTTCTATTCATCGTTTGAGCTTCACATGTAGTGTCCCAGAAAAAAAAAATAATCCGATAAATGCAGATTTCTGAAGTTATGGCGAACAAAAAATGGTATGGCAGGAGGTCCATTTTCCTACCCTGTGAAGTTATAGCTCGAGCAAGTGAGACACATCAGGTTTGAGGGTATGCATGAAATTCTCCGGTGTGGTCAATCGGTCATTTACATACAAATCAATAAGCCGAATGTAAATCCATTAAAGCAATATAATGGTACAATTCCAATGCTGTAATTTACCTTCCTTCACATGATTTTTATTCTCAACTACGAGTGAATCAAACAAGTAACAAAAAGTGCTTCAAGAAACGGTCCTTTGCAGGTCCAAACATTTGATAATTTAGAATATTTTTATTTCAAAAAAAAAATTAACTAAAAGTTTTGATAAAAATGCACTTTAAGTGAAAAATTCGAGCAATTTTTCATAATTTCATATACATATTTTCAAAAGGTTCAAGGAGACATAACTTTTGCATGCATTAAATAGACTAAAAATTTCAACGGTTTTTGTGTCTTCACATAGAACTTTCAAAATGTTCATTATTATTATTCTATCTATAATAATTCAGAAGCTATAATACAATAATTTGAGTGTTTATACCCCTTAATCAAAGTTATCCAATTGCAACGGTTTCGATTTTAGAGCGTGTGATAATTGTCCCAATCCCCACGCCCCCAATTTTTATCTTTTTTTTCTAAATAGGACACTGCATATTCTTTTTTGTTTTTTAGAAAAAGGTTGTCTTTCATTGCAAAATGAGGGAAACACTATAACAGCTGTAAATAATTGTACCCTTGGTTGACGAGTAATATTATTGTAGATATTTATCTTGCATTAAAGTACAAAATATATGTTGATAAAAAAAAATCTTTGAAATGATATCAGCTATCGCGCTGAAATATATTTTCTTATCATCACTAAAAGAAGCCTTTGGCAAAGTAATTATACTACAAATAAGAGTAAATGTCTTATATGAGAACAAAGTTTTTACAACATAAACAGTTACAAAATAAGTTAACTTATTGTTACTTTTTAGTACTATTAAGATAAATTTACTACAGGAAAATACTTTCCAAGCCTCCTTATTTTTTTCAAAGTAACGGAACATTTTGATCCGGTTGTTGGCATTGCATTCACACCAATGTATAAGTCTATTTCTTCAATGGAATTCATATTACAATTATCCTTTAAAGCACGAGAAGTGTGTTGCTTATCGATTTTATCCTCCTTTGAAAAAATTATTTTCTCCAAAGCCCATGTCTCGGAATGGACATCTTTTGACTGAAGTGACATATTGTGGGACTGTGTGGCTAAAGATGAACTTTCATTACAATAAGATAATATATTATTGTAACGCTGACGTTGCTCATACTCTTGAGATTCTGTTATTCTGTCAAGCGATTGACTTTCACGAAGACGCCTTCGTCCCCCAACTTTAGGCAAACAATTCTCCATCAGGGCGCAACCTTTCTTTTGTTTTGTATTCGAATTTTGAGAGTCCTCTGATTTACACTGTCCCTTTTTACCGGAAGATTGTTTTTCATCCTTTGAATTATCTAACGCATTTTTTGAGTTGTTTTGCCCTGAACCGAAATTCGCTTGATCCTGGGAATCACTTGAATCATCATGAGAATCTCGCCGATGAATTCTAAAACGATTTGGCATGTCTCCACCGATCTTGTGAATCTTTTTTTTCTTAGATTTGGTGTCGTCGTCTGATGCTTCCGAGCTACTGCACGAGGGTGTTCTCATTTTATTTAACTTAGTCCGCCTATGCATAAGTACTGGATTTTTATTACGCATTTTACTAATTTCTAAATCTTTAATACCAGAAAGATCTTCATGTAAGTCATTCAAATCCTGTTCAACATTTCCAACAGCTTCTTGATGTTCGGTTATAGGAGAAATTTTTTGATGTGCTCTGTGATGCGTTGAAAGACCTTTTGAGTAGTCAGTCTTTGCGGAAACATCTTTTCCTATGACTGCATTTGGAAATTTCTTGTAAGCGTCTATATTGGAACATTGCTGATCCAATGTGTCCAATTGCCCAAAAATGTTTGAATGTTTTGTACTTTCATTTAAAGTCTTTGTCTTGAAAACCAATTTTGACATATATTGGGTGTCTAAGCTACTTTCGGGCGCAGCCCGATTTACTTTTCCTTCTAAAATTGAACTGCGATGGTTCCCAACAACTTTCAAATCGTTTTTGTCCAAACATTCACAACCATCTTCTTCATCTTCTTCCTTCACAATGCTACATTTTCGATTTCTTTTTTCCTTAATGTAAATAATAATTTATTGTTACTTTAGTTTTCAAAAGACCTATTTTAGTTACACTTACCGATGTGGCTTCAGCTGCAAAATCGATTGAATTACATACTTCAACACTAACAGGGACCGTCAGTTTATTACTTTTATCGCTTTTCATTTTATTATCCGCTGGACCGCCGCAATGGAGGGGTGAAATTCTGTTTTAATCAAAATACAAAAATTTATAACTTTTTATGACAAAGTAAAAAAAATAAATATAGGAAAAATGTGTCAACTATCGGTACTTAAGTACTTTTTAATACTTAATTTCTTAATACTGTAGCAATCCATAGGAGAGAAACTGATAAAGAATGTAAGAAATATAAAGTGGCAACACTAACTAGTGATTGTAAAGTGGGCACACTAGGAAAAGAGTCTGCCGGTAGGTAGGAGATTAGTCGTAAGTCAAACACTGTAGAATACAGACGCCTATAAGCAACCAAATAAAGAGCGTAAATTATTTTTTTTTAAAGGATTGTGTTTGTTTTATTCGCGATAAGACTAAAGGCTAAAAATCAGAAGTGGGATCCAATCCAACAAAAAATAATAATAATACAAAATAACGATTGTCAAAGTGGAAAGAAGAAAAAATAAAGAACGAAATTGAACTAAACAAACGAGTGTGCAAAAAAGTAAATACAAAAGAGTGTGAAAAAAAACCCAAAAGGAGAGAAAATGAGTGACTGCGAAGAATGGCGCGAATGAGCGAAACAACACAAAAGAATGCTGACACACACACACACGAAGGAGTGCAGGCAAATGGCCTGCAACAAAGAAATGAGAGTGATATAAACGCAAACACACAAACGAGCGAAAGTCAAATGGGTGCAACAACATCTGATCCGCAACATTTGAGTATGTAAAAAGACATGTTGCCAGAATATGTCGGCAGCACAAATCTGGATGTGGACACTTATGTTGACAAAAATGAAAGGTAAGGCACTGGAGTAGATGCACTCAAAGCTAAATTTTTTGATCGAAGGAGTGGACGAATTGGTGCTACAGATGAAGGAGCTGTTCAGTACAAAGGAAAACAAAATAGTATTGGGACGGAAATTCGAAGACAGGAAGCGGCAGACGAATTAGAGTTTTACGGACTACTTTAATGACAAGATCATCCTTTCAAATTGCTTTCAAATCGACGAAGATGAGCTAGTTGAATATGTGATAGAAGGCATAACGGATGAATCGCTACGACTACAGACATTCATCCAATGCTATTCTACCAAGGCACAACTACTCCAAGCCTTTTCAAAAATAAAACAACCGAAGCCGCAACGAATGGAAGCCGTGTTGTGTTTTGTTGGGCACATGGCAAACGAGTGTAGGTAGAAAAAACGAGACAAAGGCGCTTGTCACGTTTGTGCCAGAATGAGACATATAGCAGCAAACTGCTAGGAAGAAGCCTAGCAGGAAGCCGATATACAACGTACACCAAGAAGACGAAGCAGATGAATCCGTAAGATTATCTAATTGTATATTTACACATAGAAATTTACATTTTAAAATATTATTAGATTCACTACTAGATACCGGCAGCTCGATCAGCATAGTCAGGCAGGGATACGTTCCAACAGCAGTTATTAACTCATATGAATAAATAAAAGTCCGTTAAGAATACTAGGTAAAGTGTCTTGTCAAATTTTATTGGAAGAAGGAAAGGTTGAACTCGATCTACTAGTGTTACCCGATGGTGCATATACATTTCCCCTAATTCAAGGTACGGATTTCGTGAGAAAGGCGAAGCTAAGATTAACTACCGTAGCATTAGAAAAACAAACGAGTGAGGTAAGCACAGGACATTTTCAGGAGTTACTAAAGATAGATGTAGAAACGGAAGTAGAGCTATTAAAAAATTGTAGTCTAAATTGGGAGACAAAGGAAAAGTTCAAACGAATGTTCAATGAAAAATATTTGTACTGTAAGCGTCCCGAAAAACCCGAGATGAAATACGAAATAAAGCTAAGGTTGAACGATACAAAACCGATTTATTGCTACTGGAAGAAACTCTCATATACCGAAAAGGAACAAGTACAATCTATCGTAGACGAGTTGCTGTGGGAAGGAATAATCAGGCCAAGTAGATCGGAATACGCGTCGCCTATAGTATTAGTAAAAAAGAAAACAGGCGATTTGCGACTTTGCGTGGACTTCAGGAACTTAAATAAAGTTACCTTAAAAGACAATCACCCGATTCCAGTAATCGATGACATACTTGACGAGTGTTTTGATAAACAAGTGTACACATTATTAGATCTGAAGAGCGCTTTTCACCACATACGAATGAGTGACGAATCGATTAAATATACATCATTTGTGACATCAATGGGACAGTACGAGTGGCTCAGGATGCCATTTGGACTAAAGATCATTTTTGAAGATTTGATCAAAGAAAAGAAAGTCAAAATCCACAAATGATATAATGATAGCGACTAGGACGGTAGAAGAACATTTAGAAATACTAAATGAAGTTTTCGATAGGTTAGTGAAGAACAAGTTGGAGTTATGTTTGGACAAGTGTCGGTTTATGAAGCTAAGGTCCAGTATTTAGGATACACCATATCCAAGGAGGGTATTCAGCCAAATGAAAAGGACATCGAATCGATAAAGAATTTCCCTGTTCCACAGAATGTAAAGGCTGCACATAGTTTTCTAGGACTATATTCCTACTTCAGAAGATCTGTTAAAGGATTTTCAGCCTTTACACAAACTTTTAAAGGATACCATTTTTAAATTTGACAGTGAAGAGATGCAATGCTTCGAAGAACTAAAAGGAAGACTACTTATGGCACCTATTCTGGCAATTTACTGTCATCGGGATGAGATGGAGCTCCATTGCGAAGCGAGATACACCGGATTTAGGGCCATATTGATGCAGAAGAAGGCGGATGGGAGGTTCTATCCAGTGTTTTATTTTTTCAAAAGAGCGACAGAATGTGAGTCGAAGTATCACAGCTTCGAACTAGAAACATTGGTAATTATTTATACTCTGCAAAGATTCAGGATATATTTACACGGCATTAGATTCAAGATTGTGACAGACTGTAACTCACTAACATTGACACTTAACAAAAGAGAAGTAAACCCCAGAATAGCCATATGGGCACTGGAGAGAAGTCTGGGGCCCATGATAGCATAACTGACAGACGCAGGATACGAAAATTCTCTAGACGGGATACTACCAAAGGTAGAATTCGCTATGAACAACACAATACACCGAAGTATAGGCACGACACCGAGTGAATTGCTGTTTGGAGCAAGGCAAAAAGGCGAAGTTATTGATTTTCTGAAAGAGAGTTTAAATGAGCATTACGAAGAGGAAAATGAGAGAGATTTAGAGAAAATACGAACGACAGCTGCTAATAAGATGATTAAGTGTCAGGAATATAATAAGTCACGAAAGGACCACCACAGAACGCATAAGTTATATGAGATTATGTAATGGTGAAGAACTTTATCAGCACCCCAGGTGCTAGTAAGAAGATAGCCCCTAAGTTTAAGGGTCCGTATAAAATTGAAAAGAATTTGCCAAATGTGAAGGATGTAGAAGGATTTCAAGTAAGCCAGATCCCGTATGAAGGAATATGGGAAGCAGCCAACATCAAACTATGGTTACAAACGAGAGCAAACGAATCACGTAATTGTAGTAGGACAAAGAGGGAAATCGGGCGATTACAAGTCAGGATGGTCGAGTTGTAGAAAGCCTTAGGAGAGAAACTGATAAGAATGTAGAAATATAAAGTGGCAACACTAACTAGTGATTGTAAAGTGGCCACACTGCCGGTAGGTAGGAGATTAGTCGTAAGTCAAACACTGTAAAATACAGACGCCTATAAGCAACCAAAAAAAGAGCGTACTTTTTTTTTTTTTAAGGATTGTGTTTGTTTTATACGCGATAAGACTAACGGCTAAAATACTGAAGTCTCTAATTACAAAATTTAAAATGAAGGAACCTCATTATATTAAGTGATTTCAATCTCATTTTACTTGAAAGCAGTGATATGGTTTCAAACTGCTTTATCAATGAATTATCAATGAACCTACCAAAATTGTAGGGAAAGTGTTGCTGAACTAGTGTCAAAAATTAACTACGTAAAGTTTAAAATAAATCTTTTATTAGAGTGTTGGGATGATGTTTACGCGGAAAAATTGCATTTTTTTCTTATTGACTTTTTATTGATTCTCTTTGTAAACATATTTTTATGTGCACCAACTCGTATTATGTGCTTTTGAAAAAAACTGCAAGAACACTTTAGCCTTGGATTACATTACAAACTTACTCCTTAACAAGATTAAACTGAAAAACAAATTGAGAATATAATTGTCAAAAAATCCTAACAACAAAAGATTAAGAATAATCTTTAAAAAATTATGCTGTCAACACGACCTACATGTCGGGATAATTACTACAATGTCATTTTATTTTTGCTAAAGACAATTTGAAAAGTTAATGGCACGCGATCAATAGCATTTTGAACTAGTCTCTTCCTAGGAGCAAACCTACAATATTTCGTGTAAACGACTGAAATAGCTGTGTCTTTAAACCCATGACTGCTATAAATCTTTTGAAGACTACTGGTTCTCCAAAAAATGTCAATGCTTACGGTTTTGATCGTATCTCATATATTATCTTGAAAAACATCGGCTGTTTTTTTGTTAATGTGCTAACAATTATTTTCGACCGTAGCATTTTTTCAGGAATTTTTCCTGATATTCACAAATGGCCCGACGTGATTCCACTATATACGAAAAACTCGGCCGAGGAATTGTGCAATTGTAAACTTGAAAAGACTGGATTTCGCGGTTTTATTTTACGTTTTTAGTCTCGGACATACTGCATCTATTGCATTTTTTCTTTCTATTGAAAGTATTTTCTTCATTTGATTAAAATTTGAACAAGATATCTCTGAAGAGACATGTGGCGCTAAGCAATTCGCACACAAAACTCTATTTTTTTTTTGCAATAACAAAAGTTGCTGTTGAGTTAATGCTATATCTCACGAACCAATTGTCAGACAGCTGTCAAACTTAGACACGTGTCGTTTTTTAATGAGTGATTCATCGTGAGGTTTGATTTATAATGTAAAATAAAACACATAAATTTGAAAGTGAACTTAAAATTTTTATTATCGGTTAAAAAAACAATTCATAACATTTATTTTTTGAAAATGATATCATGTAAATGTTGGCCACGACTACGTTTGAGGTGCTCCATTCGGAAAGTTCAATTTTGGGCGACTGGTATCTCGCTAATAACACGAGTAATATTGACTTCCAAAGCGTCAATCGTAGCTTACTTATTCCTGAAGACCTGAGACTTTACATATCCCCAGAGAAAATAGTCCAAAGGTATGATATCGAACGATCTAGGCGCCAATTTACCGTAGCAAAACGTGAAATTAAGTGCTCACCAAAATGATTTCTCAACAAGTTAATTGTTTCACGCGCTGTATAGCTCGTAGCGCCGAGACCATGTGCTTGAATTTCAGGAAGCACATTAAGCTCCTGTAAATTTTGAATTATGATGTCACGAATTTTTTTATTGTACATAACAAGAGCTAGAGAAGTACATAGATTTGTTTTTGATAAATTGATTTTTGGCCGAATGGCGCACTTCCAAAGTCAAACTTGCAAAGTCCGCAGGAAAATCGCCAGAAAATTGTTAATAACAAATGAACTGTGCCATATAAAAACAAAACCCCTACGTACTTATCTATGGATGGGGCCAACTTGAAAAATGCAGTTTTGATATAAACACGTTTAAAATTGTAAGTTATAAAAAATCATACCTGGCGCCCTTGTGCTATACTTTGAAAGGCCATAACCTTTTGGGATATCATTTTTGAAACCCTAAAAGCCCATTGAAAGTAATAAAAAAAAATAGATTTTTTGAAAATACTGAGTGGTCTAACCCCTTAATGACTTCCCATCACTCCCGAAAATACTGAACCAACAAAATACAGCAACACAGCAGCAGCATATACAAGAAGCAGAGCGCACACCGAAAAGCTCATTTGTGTCAGCAGTATAGAGCAATGTAATAGCACAGCTTGCAGGTAAATATCTGTATTCAAATGATAAATAAAAGTCAATCTAATATTAAGATTTTATGTTGGAAGAATGAATAAATAAGAGGCATTCGCAACAAAAGGATTAAGTTTTTAAATTTTATTTGCAATTTAAATATTGATATTGATATAAGTGAAACAAAACTCATGTAGAATGCTTAATTATGTTTGTTATAGGGTTGATCGTATTAATCGAAGAGGCGGTGGTGTTGTCGTCTTAGTCAAAAAAGGTATTGCTCATACAGTACTACCAAGTTTTTTTTTTTAATGTCGGAACAGAGCACTCAGGCAAAGAAATAGTACTCCTGTTCGTTTTTATTGAAATTTTTCAATAAATTGAAAAATCCTTGATAGGAGCTAGTTGTGAACTGGTTTTGATCAGGTTACCTGGGAAATGAGAATCGAGCATGAGACGGGGAACATCTGCTTTCGACTCGGTATATGTACCGTCAGATTTTCTGAGTGGTTCTAGCCTGGTTGATTTTCCCCTTTTGAGGGCTTTAACCAGCCTACCGGTTTCATCGATAGTTTCGATCTTTTCGCAAAAACATCTGTAAGAGATGCTCTTCGAAGTCCAAATAGGCTTCTTAATTTTTTTTGCTTTGATCTGTAAAGATTCCAATCTTCCTCCAAATTAGTCTTAAGGGACCTGTTTAAAAGTTTTCTGGATTCTTCAAGAAGATGCTGCAGGTCAGCGTTCTACCACAAGGATTGCTTACTAACTGGACATGCCACTTCGAAACACTTGGTGAGGGTGCCGTTCATGTTCTGAACAGCTTTCTCAAGCTTTTGTTTTGTCCTGAGCTTTGGGGGAGCACTATTGTATTTTTCAAGCTTCCTTAAATCGTATCCAGTTGGTTTTATGCGGATTCGTCCTGTTCAGCAAGGTCGAGACCTCGCATCCGATTCTAAAATCGATGTATCTATGATCTGACATGGAGATCTCTGATAGTACTTTCCAGCCAGTAATCTCCCTAGTATGTTATACCTGTTGGATAAAGTTAAGTCGATTTCTTGCTGCCTTACTCTCGTAACAAAAGTCGGCTGTGAGCTTATGTTGTTGACAGCCAGGTCAGACGATAATATGAAATCCAGGAGATGATTACCTCACACGTTGCATTTGCTATTGCCCCAGAAAGCGTTCTGAGCATTAGCATCGCAGTATATGATGAGTCTCGCCTTTCTAGAATCAAAATAAGCAGAGGCAACGACGAATTTGTGCCACTCTCTGTTTGTTCGTAGCTCATGTCTGCAGCAACCAAATTTTAATTACAAAAATTGCACAAGTTTAGTTGGTGAGAGTGAATTCGGCACATAAGGATAACCCCTTAACCCATTAAACATCCGAAACCACAGATGCATTTATTCCACACCCATGGTTCCTATATGGATATTACACACTACCGAGCGTTAACACAACGGTTATTAAAATTATCAGAATTAAAATTGTTTGACAAAACAATGTTAAGTTAAAAATTTTTTTTTGATTTATTTTCCTGTTTCTTGGGGTAACGTTTTGGAGTACTTATTAGCTTCTCACAATTTCGCCATCAGATACCCTACTAACCCAACCTATATTCCTTCTTCTAAAAGTTTTTCTCCTTCTACCCTGGACTTTTTGCTTGCTAATGCCCCAAAACTACTAACTTCTCTTGTTGTTATAACACTTTCACAACCAATACTAACTTAAATAAAAATCAGAAACTTTTATGGAGGGAACTGGCAAAAATATAGGTTAGACAGCGATTGCAATGAAATGAAAATTCAGACTCGCTTAATTAAAGAGCAAATTGCGAGATTAGAAACATTTCTTGAAACAAAAAACATAGTTCTCTCGCTCCCAATTCTAATCCTTTCTGGAATATAGAGAAGATTTTGAAAAGGAAAATACCCAAATGCCCAGTTTTGAAATAAATGTTTCTTTAATAAGATCACAAGTAACAAAAGCGGAACTTTTAGCGATACTTTCCTTGAAAACCATTATATATCTCACCAGTTTGCAAGTTTGAAAGCTGAAGTTGACTCAGAAGTTGAAAACGAGATTTTAACTTTAAGTGCAATCGTTCCAGTATTTCCTTCCAATGAGCCTGCAACTGTGGAAGATATTAATACCTTAATATAAAATCTAACATGACGTGTTTCTTTTTTTTAACATCGTTATCAGCGCTTAACTTTCAGAGCCAAAAAAATGGCTATCGGCGTTACCTTTAACATTGGGATAATTTGACAGCACCGGCATTTTATTTGCTCAAAAAGTGAAACGCTTTGTTTTGAAGTGTTACCGCACAAATTATCACTATCAAGAAAAAATAGGTCTGATAGGCGACTCCTATAAATATCTTGCATGAAGCTAATACATATATGTAAAGTTGTAGTGTAATTTACATGTACATTAGAAATAAGCATTGGTACCAATGCCAAAAAAACACACCTATTGTTAATACGAACGCATTGGAATGTATTTGTGAAAAAAAATAATCCAACACGTTATGGCAACTCCAAATATTACATTCATAAATATATTCGGCTAACAGCTAAATACTATAGGAGCTTTCAGCTATTCCTTTTCCTTTTTATTCTCCTGTATACTTTTCAATGTGCTAGACACCCTTCGCAATAAATATAATAAATCCTTTTATAAAGTCTTAATCCTCGATGTTTTTTTCAAACAACCCAACAGGACTGGTATCTCGCGGATACCCATCGTAGCTGGCTTATTCCTTAAGACCTGAGACTTAACATATCCCCCGAGAAAATAATCCAAAGGTGTGATATCTCACGATCTAGGCTTCCAATTTACCGTAGCAAAACGTGAAATTAGGTGCCTCACCAAAATGATTTCTCAACAAGTCCATTGTTTCACGCGCTGTATGGCTCGTAGCGCCGTCTTGTTGAAACTAGAGTTCACCATGACCATGTGCTTGAATTTCAGGAAACACATAGTCCGTTAACATGGCGCGATTACGGTTACTATTGACGGTAACACTCTAAATTGCCTCATTTTTGAAGAAATATGAACCAATGATTCCACCAGTTCATTAACCACACCATACCATTGTTTTTAATGGATGTAATGGTAGCTATTGGTACTCTTCGGGTTGCTCATCAGCCCAAATACGGCAATTTTTTTATTAACGTATCCATTTAGCTAGGAATGGGCTTCATTACTGAACAAAATTTTACGATAAAATACCGAATTTTCATTGAGTTTTTCCAGAGCCCATTCACTGAAAATATGACGCAAATTCAAGTAGCCTGGCTTTAATTCTTGCACAAGTTGAATTTTGTACGCTTTTAAGCCGAGATCCTCACGTAAAATACGTCAAGCCAAGCTGCTGAGAGCGACGACAAATCGATTCGTCACGGTCTTCGGGTACACTCTCAGCTGCAGCTGCTATAGTCTCTTCAATACGTACTGGAAGTGGTCTAACCAGTCGAATATCATCCACTAATGTAAAATAGGACTCAAATTTGCGAATGGTATTGGCAATAGTGATTTCAGTAGGTCGATTATGCGCACCGTAAGTTCCTCGAATCGCACGAAAAACATATATATAAAATATATAAAATACCATATAATCCGAATTTCGCGTCCAAGCCCAAGAAAAACTTTCCAAAACCGTTTCCCATTCAATTGCCGAATATGTGGACAGCGTAGACACATGTCGGTAGTGCAACGGAGAGTGAAGACAAAGAACGAGGGTTCGTCGCCAAATAAACAGCTAACAAGATGATGAACCCGTCAAGAAGTACAGGTTCAAAGAGGAGGTCTGTGTGGTGCTTTGACAGTGCAGCCACATCACATATGTGTGCAAATGATGAACAGTTTGCTAAGTTAAGCAGATGCACCGGACAAAAATCTGTGAAGGTACCAAACGGCCAATTTATGCGTATAATGGGCGTTGGACTTGTACGTTTGCCTGTGATAGTCAAGGGAAAACCAAGGACGGTTAACCTATACAAAACATTATTCGTTCCAGGACTCACTGAAAATTTAGTATCAGTACCAAAGGCATATGCGATGCAAAAGAAAATTTGCTAATGGAAGCAAAGAAGGAGAATGGCCTATACGTAGTGGTGCAAAACGAAAGAGTTTGTCTAACTCGTGCACCTAGGAAAACCGGAGATCTGATGCAGTGGCACAAAAGGCTAGCACATCTCAACGCAAGGTCTTTAGGCAAGGCCAAATATTTCCTTTGTTTCCTTCGAGAAAAAGGTATAAAACATGAACTGACAGTCCCTCATATGCCACAACAAAATGGCATCGGGGAACGTGCTAACAGAGCTCTTACCGATATGGCACGATGGCTCAAAATGGAAGCAGGACTTCCGGATGCTTTATGGGCGGAACTTATACTATGCTATGGAGTCAACGCAAGCCAAATTTTGAATTTCTGCGAGAAGTTGGATGCCGTGGAATCGCATTTCGGAAGGGTGTAAAACTGGACAAAATTGAAGCCAAATCGGTAGAAAGCATATTGGTTGGCTATTGTGAAGAGTCCAAGTCCTATAAACTGTGTTCCCTTACCAGAAGGTGTATAATTAAATCCAGAGATGTCATTTTCACGCAATATCCACAAGTTCCTATGAATCAACCACAAAAACCAAGGAAACATCGTATTGCGATTTCAATTTGAAAACATCAGAACCATCGAAACCGACACTAATTCAGCGACAACAACAAGCAGTTATACAAGAATTGAATTCGACGCCGGACATGACGCTGTTGTACAGACAGGCGAAAAGCTGAATGTTTCTCAGAAAGATCCCAAAACAATAAAGGAACTCGCAGAATTGGAGGACGCACAATAGACGGAGAGCCAGCGACAAAAATGGTAACGTCATTTCATCAAGAAAATAGTTGGTATCATTGTATAGTCTGAATATAAATAAACATTAAAAGCATTGTCTGCCTTTTGATGCGGAGGCTGTCGGTAGCCCCCTAAAAAATATTAGAACAAAAATGTGATATTTTTAAAGCTGTTTTTTTGGTTTGATGACGCTAAATAATGTTTTGAGTAACATGTTAAAAAAGCAAACATTTTGGGTGGTACGAAGATTGTGGTAGACTGCGGGAAAGATCGAGAAAATAAGGGGTAAATAACGTCATTTCATCAAGGTTGGCAAAAATGCTAAAAATGCTAAGTCCCGGGTGAGTTCCTTCAATTTTAAGCAGATTGTTATCGCAGATAACATAGCCAGTTCGATTGCTTTGTAAATGCAGCTAATTTTTGATAAGATTGACGTATATCATGTAGTACTGTGCTGTTTTTCCATGGTGCCTTGCTTTTGTTAATTCTCGATATGCAATATTTTCCCGTAACAAATTTGAAATGTTTTCATTATGGACTACTATAACTTGGATGTTCCGAATTTTCATAAAATCCGTTTACTGACCCACTTGCAAGCAGTTCACTCTCTACCATAATATGCGACAGTCCATCGATAAACTTTCCAATAGCCTTAAAGTACGTCATCATTATGTGGAAACTGCCTAGGTGAATAAAAATATTATTTAATCTGACCTCTCAGTAACCTGAATTTTTAGAGCAACATTGGCAATCGCAAGATCATAAGTTACTTGAATGTAAGGTTGCTTACATTCTTCGGCAATCTTCTGAGCTTAAGCCATAGTTTCAATCACAGAGAATGTATCTATCGGATATACATTCATGGTTGTTAAATATGTAACCTTTTGTTTGCGGGTATCGTCTTGAAACATTTTACTGTATTTATTTTACGGTAAAGTCGTAAAGTCGTAAAGCACTTCATGAATATCACATTCTCTATTCATTAAATCACGTACTGTTAAATTTCTGGGCAATGGTACTTTTTCAGTTCTAAAAATGTTCTGTCTCAGAGCAACTGCTTCATGTCGAATATAATTGGTTTCTTTTAAAGATGAATATAGGGAATCGTCTATAATAATATCGGAATGTGTAAACATATTAAAACAATTTTAATTTGATTTCCAAATGTTTTAATAATTTTATCTTTTAGCAGTTATAAAGAAAATGTAAAAAGTAGCTATTTCTATTTTTCAGAATATTATCACAGATGAAAGTGCACACTTCCTCATAGGCTATTTTATGATACTGTCCTTTTGTATGCCAGTAAATTAGAACTTTTTTGGAGTCCTTAACAGATTGGAACTTATTGCGATACGTGACCTTACAGCTGTTGTGATACATTAAAATATTACTTTGCTCAACTTTCTCAAGGAATTGTAAATCATTTAATTCTCTTGCCATGGGTTCAATACTATATTCTCTTGGAAATATTTTTTTTTTTCAGCGGCATGTAGTGGATATTCTTTTCCATTTAATCTTTGCCTATCCTTACCACAAAATATACATACCTTTTTTTGAACTGGGGACCTACTTGTTTTTGGATCTTCAAATAACGGTGCCTCTGTACGAGTTTAAACAATATCGCCAATATTTACTTGGGATGCAGGAAGGTTGGGATGTATGCTGGAGTTTTCAGCAGCTTCTTCCTCTACGTACATACTTGCTTTTTATCCCAGTGAAATTTTGTATAGCATTTGTAATGGTACCCTTCCGTATTGCTACCGGTAAATTAATATAACTATATTTCAAACTATACTTTAAACGCTGTTCCTTAATATTTTTACATTTATTTAAACTATTCTTAGTGAATAAAAACACTTTATTACTTTCGCAATTGCAAATAACACAAATTGGCATGGTTTTATTCATATATTATTTAACAAAATAGGACTGAAAAAACTTCTTCGACTGCTTGTAAGACCACTATGACTAGTGCTTGAAAATATGAATATGAAACCTGGTAACAGAAGCCTAGGAGGAATGGATATCACAATTACGATGAGAAGAGAATAGTGATAACATCAACCAGAGATAAGCGTTAACTGTTATCATAATACCATCCGTATGTGTAAAAGAAGTGCCCCGTGGCGTAGTGGTTAGTGTGTCGGTCTATTGCGTTGCAAGTGCGGGTTCCTTGAAAAAAAGCATTTCCTCACTTGTTTTTATTTTTTTATTAATAAAAATTTATTACATTATTGTGTCTGCCAGTATGCTAGGCTCGAAATATTTGTCTACCTTTTTGATTACAGGATTATGATGGCATTTTAAAAATTTCAACATTTTTCCCAACCTTAATAAAATGACGTAATTTACCCCTTATTTTCTCGATCTTCCCCGCAGTCTGCCACAATTTTCGTACCACCCAAACTGTCTGCCTTTTTGATATGTTATTTACAACATTATCAAACCAAAAATCAGCTTTATAAAATCACGTTTTTGTCCTAATATTTTTTAACCCTTTAGCCCCCTACCGACAGCCTCTCCATCAACGGGTAAGTGGCAGACAATGCAGACTACACAATAATACCAACTAGAAGATTGGCATCAAGCGATGAAGGAGGAATACTCATCATTATTAAAAAACTGAACGCGGGAACTGGTGGAAAGGCCAGCGGATACAAATGTAGTTAAATCAAAGTGGGTATAAAAAACAAAGTATCGTTCAGATGCTTCGATAGATAAGAGAAAAGCGCGGCTAGTGGCACGAGGTTTCACGCAGCAATACAGACTGGACTTCACCGACACATACTCACCAGTGACGAACATCAGTATCATTAGACTTATTTTAACAATAGCAGTGGAGTGGGGGCTAAATCTACATCACGTGGATGTATCTTCAGCATATTTAAACGGGGAGCTGGATACCACCATATACATGAAACAACCAGAAGGGTTCGTCACAGATGATAGCAAGGCTTGTTTACTGAAAAAGGCAATATATGGCCTTAAACAATCAGGTCGGCAGTGGAACCTGATATTAGATGTTACCCTGAAGTATCTAGGTTATACTCCATCTTGTACAATCAATGTGTATATTATAAATACCATGCTGAAAAATTAGCTTTAATAACAGTTTTAAAGATGACCTTTTGATAGCCACCAACGATGAGCAGACGTTCAACGAACTTTTAAACAACCTGGTCAAAAAAATAACATCAAGGACCTTAGCACTCCGAAATCGTGTGTTGGCCTTCAAATAGACGTCAATGGAGATACTGTTAGCATTGGTAAGCGGAACTTTATCTACCACGCCGTAAAGCTGTATGGGTTGGATCAATGCAAACCGAACAGGCTGCCCCTGTCAAGTCGTGTGAGATTGGAAGCCAACGGGAGAACGGAAAACTGTTGATAAAATACAATACCGACGCCTAATAGGAACTCTTCTGCATATTGCGACATTCAGCAGCTCATTTCATTGAAGATCCGCGACGACAACATTGGAATGTGGGACTCCAAGTCATAAAGTATTTGAGTGGAACTTGAGATGCAACAATTAAATACAGGAAAACCGGCAAGAACATCTACGCCTATTCAGATGCAAGCTGGGCAGGAAACCTAAAGGACCGTAAGTCACAGTCGGGTTTCTCTTTTATTTATGCAGGTGAAGCTGTTCTCTGGGCCTCGAAGAAGCAAATGATTGTGGCAAAATCCAGCACCGAAGCGGAATATATTTCGTTATAGTCGGTAGCGAAGGAAGCAATCTATCTCCGAAATCTGAAGTCCGAGCTGCAACTTCAATACATGAAGGTGCGGTGATAAGCTTCAGTGATAGCACAAGCGCTCAGTGTATAGCGAGTTCTCAGTCTACCCAAGGGAGGATGCTTGGATCTTAACGTCAGATACCACTTCATCCGGGAAACCATCGCTGAAGGTGCAATCTTGATCAATTTTTTTCTGTCAAAGAAGATGTTAGCTGATGCTCTCACTAAGATTGCTATCATTCACAAACATTTAAAATGTTTTAAAAATGATTTAGCACATTTTTGAAATAACATCCTTATCTGGACGTTTATTAGGTTTAAACTTAGATAAAGCTAATTTTTTTTGTTATTTTGAAAACCTTAAGTTACTAATGTTTAATAAAATTTTTACGAGAGAGAGAAAAGAAAATATTAACAGAATAAACAGATTGAAAGTGTTTAGCAAACAAGTTACAGATTATTAAAGGATACCATTCGATTGTTTTTGCTATTTAAATGTTTCCAGAATGACTTACTATTTGTCTTCAATTCAGATTCGACACAAGATAAATACTAGTTTTATTTTTATTGTACTTTAGGAGTAATTATACACAATTACTACATTCGCATAACATAACAGATCATAACATTCATTTAAATTTTTATTTACAAATGCCAATTCACAATTACTTCTATCCAGATGGTTTGCGATTGCAATAAAATTAGTCTTAGCAAAATTGTATTGAAATTAGATCCTGTTAGTTCAGGTGTAAAATAATCAAAAAATTCTGAATAATCAAGAAATTCTGAATCAACTAAGACTAAATCAAGTAAATTGTCTATATCTCCACGTATTATAGAAAACATTTAAATGAAATGCATACAATTACCAGACGATAAAAAGAGGAATAAATATTTGTGAAATCATAGATAAAACCGCTGATTTCATTTACAATCTTTGAATTTGATTTGTATTTAACCATTCTATTATGGTTTATTAGATTCCTTGCCTTATAGTTTTTTGTAGGTCTTATGTGAAAATTGGTGGCTTAGAAATGGCTTACTTTTAGTAACAACATAAGTGGAAAAAAGTCTGATATAGTCAGATGCGGACTTGTATGGTAAAGTCGTAGGACGATCATTACGAGTAACCAACACAAGAAGACTCATTGTCCCCAAAGTTACCGCCGGGCAACGATGGTTATTTCGCGACTAATGTTTTCTCTTTGATATTGCAATCTTTGTATGCTTTGTTCATTCGCAAGCTCAAGTAGTAGTGTATTACCTTCCAAATCGGGCGTTTCGGTATTCAATCCCAACCACTCCCGAAAAACATTGGCTCTTAGAAACAACAAAATTTAGAGTCGACTTTAGTGTTAAAGTCGACTTCAACTCTAAACTCGTAGAAATAACAGGCAATTTTCACTAAAGTCGACTTTATCTTAGGAAAAAGTTGAGATTCGACCCACCGTTATCTAAGTTCAATCTAAAGTGACAGTTCAAGAAAACTTATTTGGAAAAAAAAATGTCAGACGAACGTATTTTTCGTGATTTTAATATTTTAAGGAATGTGGAGCAAATTAGAAAAAGAAAGGTGTAAAAAAACATATTTAATCCATTTGAACAATACACAGATGCGGAATTCAAAAGAAATTATAGGTAAGAATGTACTAATCAATTCAACAGAAGTTACATAAGAAAATGCTCAAAAATAACCTTTTTTCTTTTACAGATTATGTTTATTCGCGACTTGATTGAGAGTGACATCAGACCAAAATGCACCCAAGATTGTTCTGTTCCAACTTACATCATGGTACTGATAACTTTACGCCATCTAGCCAAAGGCAGTTATCAACTAGATACGGGTGAGTAATCGAATCACATTAACTCCGGAAACTTTTAAACTAAACAATAAATCCTTAACGGACATACATGGCGTAAGTCAAAGAACAGTAAGCACTGTAATAAAAAAGGTCGTAAGTCCATAAGCCGCTAAACTTCCCCAATTCGTCCATTTGCCTGAAAGGCCAGAAGAAACAAGGCGGACCAAGAGGACATTTTTTGATAAATTTGGATTTCCTCAATGCATGGGTGCCATAGACTGCACGCATATTAAGATAAAGAACCCAGGAGATGATGTTGGATCCTGATATCGATGCAGGAAGGTATTCTACTCACTTAATGTTCAGATTATTGTTGATGCGGACAGTAATATCCTAGATATCGTTGCACGCTAAAATGAGATTGCAACAGCTAAACCGCATGGGGGAGTCATACTTGGAGATGGTGGCTATAAGCAAACAAATATAGTAATGACTCCTTTCCGAATAGGATTGCAGCTTAACCCTACAGAGCAACGTTATCAGCGCCATCACATATTAGAAAGGGGTATCGTTGAAAAAACTTTCGGTCAGCTGAAAAACTGCTTTCGATGCTGCTTTAATATGTTTCATTGCGATTTGGAGGTGGCAAAAAATGTGATTGTAGCCCTTGCAGTGTTATGGAACATCCCAAAGCTAAGAAATTGTCCCATCATAGAAGATTCATCTTATATCTGTAAGTAAAGAGAATATAATATCCAGTGACCAAATCATATTATTTACTTTTTTCAGATTCCGAAGCTAGTTCAAATGAAGACCATGAAGCTATAGAGACGAATTTGAACGCGGGGAGACAATTTACAAATTATTTTATTTCAAGCTACTTTTGAAACAGAAATATAATTTTTTACTTCTAATTGAAGAACATATAGTTGCTTTATTCATTTTTTCAGAGTTCACATATTTAATTATAGTTCATATTTAAAATATTTACAGTATTAACATAGTTCATTTTTTAAAATTTTACATAAACTTGTACAACAGTACTTACATAGTTCACTTAAAAATGTATTACCTAATTCATTCAATAAATATATCGTTTAAAAACAAATAAAACAAAACATAATAAAAGGCAAAAATTAAGACTTAGTGAGCAAGTAAAAAAATTGAAATAAAGAAAGTAACGCTCATGTTGTGAAACCGAATTCAATTCAATTTGTTGAATTACGACGTTCATCTTTCTTTATTTTTAAATTAATGAGCATTAGTTTTTTTTTTTTTTAATTTCTTTTTTTATGTTGAACAGTTCATTTTCGTGTTGTATTTCCAACTGAATTTGTTCAATCCTCTTTTGAAGCACTTGCTCACTAAGGCTTAATTTTTGCCTTTTATTTTTTGGTGTCTATAAAGTTATTTTAGCTGAAGTGCTCGGTTCGGGATTTACATTTTCTTTTTGAAGTTTTTCCTTGATAAAATGTGCATCGCTATCGAATTCGGCTACATCATCTGTAAAATAATCTGAAATCAGTTCCTGAATCACGAAGTCAAGCTCATCAGGTTCTTTGGGCTCATTTCCACCACGAGTTGCGCATTGCTCTCTTTGGAAGGTAGAAATATGTGAGCGGGAATTATTTTTTATCCGTCCTCACTGCGCTTTTACTTCTGTAACGAAAAATACATTCCGTATGACTTAAGCTCCTCGCAGATTTTTTTCCACGCCCCCAACTTCTTAACAATCATTGATTAGTTGTTAATCTTGCAGTCCACTATATTGATCTTGACAGTGTCCTTCAAAATCTCCTTTTCCTCCAGTGTCCAGTTCCGCTCTCTTTTCTGTCTCTAGAAAATCAATAAATTACTTTAACCGAATAAACTTACTTTTTCCATTTTTTCGTATTGAGTCCTTTTTTAATTTGTTAAAACTAATTCACATAAAAAAGCTATCCGGTAAAATCAAATTCGAAAGTCAAATGTCATTTTTATTCCCGAACTGTCATTCACAATTGTAGGTGTAGGTCACAATATATAGTTACAGTCGACTTTAGATAAAGTTGGTTTATTTCTACGAATCACTAAATTTAGGTTTAGAGTCAACTAACTAAAGTAGACTTTAGAGTCGACTTTAGCTTTTGTTATTTCTAAGGACCATTCTTTTTTTCAGACAACTAAAATCACGAAAGATGAGCCACTCACTCACTCACCCACTGCGCAGAATACAACAAGTTCAATTACACTAATAATTTAGTCTCCCCATTAAATGTTGGATAATACCTATGAAGCAAAATAACCACTGAACTCAAACACCTTTCTTTCTCTCTCTCTGCCTCATTTTCCTAAAAACCTAACACGCGCTCGGGCATTTTAAAACTTGTAATATTTAAAAAAAAAACTCTATTTCCAAGGCGGAACAGCAAGACATAAATCTCAACCCCCTAGTGTTGAGCAAATGGCTCAAATACAGGAGGGAGTTATCGATGTTTAGATTGAGTTTTAAGACTTAGATTGACTTTTGAGACGAATAGCTGAATAGCTGTCTTTTGACAGCTCTACAATCAGGGCTGGCTGGGTCATGTTTATTTGCACCAATTATGACACTACGAATTGACTGAGGAGTAATTTCTCAAAAACCAAGGAGAAATGCGGTCTGAGCATGATGTTAGTGGAATAAGGTCATTAATTACAGTTCATTCCGACGGCATCCAGGGTGAAAATGATGTTTTTTTTGTGTTTTGGATCGTGATTGGGATGTCCAGTGTTATTGCGGATGATAATGCCTTGGCTATTGTAGATTAGTGTTTTGTTATTTTTTTGACGTCGTCATGGATACTCATTTGGGAGAAGATTTTGTATAAGAGTTGTCCGAAAAGCTTACATAATCCTTCTTACTGTTCCGTGATATGATGTTGAGATAAGTTTAATTCTTGATTTTGAACTTTTCCTGCTAGGCGATAATCAATTTTTGATAATATAATGGATTTAATGACTTTGATGAGAGATAGTATTGATATTCCAAAAACTATTTGATAATATTTACTCTAAAAAAAGGTTTTTCTTAATATAAGTTCAGTGATAACGAAAGTTAATTTTTGAATCGAATAAAAAAATTGCTATGTACTAATTAGATGTACTAAATTTTGAATAGTGTATTTTTTACAAATATGTAATATTTTTCATTTGTTAATCGAAACCTTAGAATCTGACGTATTGCCTCATTTTGATATGCAATCAAGTATGTCTAAGAAGCTGGATCCCATTTAAGTTAGATCTTTACATTTTGAAAAGATGATGAAATCATCTGCATACAGGACATGCCAAACTTTATTGTAACTGTTAATCATTTTGCCTGATAATCAGTTGCCGAGTTGACCGAACTCCGTAATGAGTTCGAACAATTTAGCCACTGTACAGCAGAGTTGGGATAGTGGGCTTTAGAGTTAATATTACATGTCTTCATCATCGATTGGGTCTGGAAGATTATATTGATTGTTTTTGATAAGGGTTAAGTTTACTGTATATATAGGCGAGGTGTCCAATTTTTGAGGGCTGTCAAATATTATATTTGATTGTTTATTCTTGGTATTGTACAAACCATTTGTGCCTATGGCCTGGTGTTTGGTTGAAATGGGTTGTGTATTGGGTGAGTTTATTTTGGCTGAGGTAGATTGAGTTTCAAGTACTAGTTTTATGGATTTGATTGTAGTGTTAGTGAGTACATTGAGTGAAGTTGTTGGAAATAAAACGAATGAATTAGTTTTCGCTGTAAAATTGTTATGAATTTTATTGTTGAGATTGTGGGATACGATTTTCTTTGTTTACTTATGGATGTGGTTGAGTGGAGTGGGGAAAGATTTGATGTAAGGTTGTTGCTTGCGTCGAGGATTTGAGTTATGCAGTTATTCGAAGTGGGTGTAAATACTTCTGGTTAATTGGCAATTTTACCATCTGTAGAGAATAACGCGGAAAGGTGTTAGTGGGATTTTGTTCCCGGAATATTTATTTCACTTCAGTCATACTCCACTTTTAATGGTTTTGATTTTAAAAACTTATTTAGCTTTTAAATGAAATACAGTTGAAATGAAAGGACAGTTGCATTTACCACAGGACGATCCTATTACATCTTTTTGTGGTGTTGTCCAGCAACTGACAGTTTTGGCATCGCATGGGATTTCATCAATTTTAACGTTGTAACAGCCAATGTCAACTGAAGTTGGTAGACAAATTAAAAGAAGGCGAGAGCGGTGGAAGGAACAAGGATCCTTAAAGATCTTAATATACACAAATCCGCTGGTCCAGATGGTATACCTCCCCGTCTTCTGAATAAGTGGTCTTCCTCGCTGCCAAAATCAATCAAGCTTTTTCATCAATCCTACTCTTTAGAACTCTTTCCGAGCAGATAAAAAACAGCTTTGTCCAGCCCGTCGTTAAAAAAGTCGAATCTTATTCACTCTTCTTCTCTCTTCTACAGACCCATTACATTTTCGTCCTTTCTTTCCAAGGTCATGGAAACGCCGATAAACCATTAGCTCATGAAATATCTCGAAATAAGAAAACTTCTCAATGACCGGCAGTACAGTTTTCATAGCAACAGGTCCACTGGTGATCAGATATTTCTAAGGCGTTTGACAGAGTTTGGCATCAGGCTATTTCGTCGAAAATGCATGCATTTATCATCTCTCTTCAATGGATCAGAAACTACCTTTCGGAACGTTTAACTCAAGTTGTCTTGGGTGGTTTCAAGTCTGATATTCACAAATAAATGCTAGTGTTCTCCAGGGCTCCGCTTTGTCTCCGACAGTCTTTTAAATTTTCACCAACAATGTCTTGTCTGATATATTAATCCATTATATTCCTTTGCTGACGACAGTACTCTCTGCTTTTCATATTTGTTCCCTGACTTACGTCCCTGCTCTTCGACTGTAAAACGGGAACGCCAGCGAATGTTAAGCTCATTAAATACTGATATTAACAGCATAACTAGTTGGGGAACATCCAGCCATTGTCCATGAATGGCACTTGCATCGTCAAAACCGAAAAACTTCCCATTCTCGGTAGGTGTGTCGATGACTACCTACGTTGGAACGACCACATATTCGGTGTCTTCAAAAATGCTGCGAAATGTCTAGGTTTCTTCAAGCGACGTAAGAAATACTTCACACCTTCTGATCTGGGGGTGCGCCCAAAACATCTATGCACCTGCTAGATAGGATTAAAATCCGTAATATAGAATTGACAGGTGATACTAATATCACTCAGGCAATGGAAACCCTCGAACACCGACGTAACGTCTCGTGTCTCACTCTGTTTTATCGCTACTTTCTCCATCAGTGATCCACAGAAATCGCCAGTAGCATTCCATTCTTTCAAACTTTTAACCGTAACACTCGTCTTGCTATGAATGCTCATCAGTATATCCTCCAGCTTTAAGACGTACTCTAAAATGTCGTGATTCGTTCCTAAGCCGTACACCTCCTTTATGGAATACCTGCCCTGCCTAGCTCTTTTTTTTTCTAGTCGTTATAACCTTCAAACATTTGTAACCAATATTCATCGGTACCTCTCTTACTTTCCTCCCTGATTTCCCTTCAACCACGCTGTGTGCAATCATTTTAATGGTACTTAAATCCCTTGATCACGCGCAAATTATATAAAAAAAAAAGGTAGTTGGTGAGCTCCAAAATTTAATCTCTTCTCATCCCAGAGTTTAACAACAGCGAACTACCTCAGGAGAATAGATTGCAAGAGTTCGTGTGGGCTTGAGTCTATGGGATGAATAGAAGAAATAGGATGCAAGTCCTCATGTTTCCGTACACGATTTGATCAAATAGTGCTACCCTCGCAATTGGCGTTTCATTCTTGGATGTGATGCCAACGCCCACAACAACATCTGGGGTAACAGCAACAACAACAAAAGGGGTGAGTTACTTTCAAAATTTATTTTTAGCATAATTCTTTTATGAAAACCACTTTTATAAATTGTGTAAGAGAGGAGGTACTTGACCTTACCATCTCGTTTCTTTATCAAGGATTGTAATGTATGTATAGTATGCATGGATTGTATGGTATGCATGGATTGTATGGTATGCATGGATTGTATGGTGCCTATCGGAACATATGTACATAATGTTCAATATAGGATGCACGGATAGTGTTAAACTAGATATATTCACGAACTGGAGTACTTTTCAAAAAATCAACTAAATGAAGGCATTATTTCATCATTCAAATGCAGTTGGTGAGAAAGTTTTTTAACAAATCTCAACACACCGGCAATTGGGACCTATACAAATTCACTTTAACCAAATTCAATAAAGAATTCAGAAAGTTCAAAAGAGCTGGAGAAAGAATTCCAAGAACCTAGACAAACTGACAGAAATCTCGGGTCCCCAAAAATTTCTCTCACAGGGCTCTTCAAATAGCTTAAGTCTATTACGAAAAAAAAAAAAAATGGGACTTTCACAGTAAGTCGAGAGGGAACTCTAAAAATGCTACTTTAGTTCATTTCCCAGACTCGACCCTTTTAAATAACACAACACAGTATTGTAAAACTGAAACCAGAAGCTTTGCTTACAACAACAGAATTAATAGCCTTGATCCACGAAAGGCGCTCTATTGAATCTGGTAACACAAATTAAAGAGGCCTACCGACAAAAATAGTTTGTAATATGTAGCTTTCTAGATATTAAAATTGCCTTGATAATACCTAATATGAATTCATTTCGGAAGCCATTTCAAAAAGGGTATTGACTATGTCCACAAGATGTTCTCTTACCGCTCTTGTGGTCATTGGTCATTCATGACCAACTAGTGAAACTTAGTAATCAGGGCTATCAAGCAATAGGATATGCCGACAACTTAGTATTAATAGTAAAGGGTAAACACCCTAAAGACGTTTACTATAAGATTCAGAATGATCTAAAGATAGTAAACGACTGGTGTGTTGGAGAAAATCTTTCAATCAATTCCAGTGAAGCTATACTTGTTCCTTTCACTCCTAAGAGAAATCTAAAATTTGAACATATCTCATTTAACGTTACAGTAATTGTGAATTCCAACGAAGTAAAATATCTTCGAATGATTCTCGATAAAAAACTAAATTAGAATTCACATATTAAAAATAAAATTACCAAAGCGACTACTAAAAAAAAGTAGGCTTGCCGTCGTATGTGTTGGATACATCGTTTACATTGATGATACGACCCACTCACCTATCAGTAGAATGGTGAAACAAAACAAAAGAGAAATCTACCATACAAAAGCTGCTACGGCTACAAAGACTTGCATGCCTTAGCAAAACTAAGAGACCTATAAAAGGACAGAGATTTGCACCGATTGAGTAAATAAAAACGGCATCGCTGGAAAAGCTTTAGGCTATCCCAAAGATCGAGTTTGAGAAGTGTTTCGAGTATTGGAAGAAGCGCTGGCACAAGTGCAAAATATCTAATGGAAACTATTTTGAAGGCGACAACATTAAAATAGACGAATAAATAAATATTTTTGCAAAGGACTTAAATTTTCTGAACACACTGGTAGGCATATTTATAAGAACGTCTCGGATTGTTAAAAAAGTAGGCGGAGTACAAATCGGAGTAGGAGCTGCCTTTTCTTTTGTTGTGTTCCCAGGTATTAAATAATGTTATGAATAGTCCACTTTATTCCTGATGACTAATTCGAGTTATTTCTTGTACGAAACAAGTGAACATCATTTCAAACAGTTTTGCCACGTTGAACAGTGGGGTGTTTCGTTTTAACTTTCTGTTCTCAGTTTTGCGTTTTTAATTCAATTAAATTTAAATCTGAATTCAAATGCCACGCAAGTGTAGTAAAAAGGAATGAGCAATTGAAAAAGTGTACTTATCACGATCTATGTTAAAAGAAGAAAATATATTTAATCCAAAAACAGCTGAGATAGATGAAATAGTTTTGGTGCGTCCGCGAAAAAATTCAAACTACAGAAGATTTTAGTTCTCCGCGATTCTTCTATTAAATATAGAATTTTAAACTTTATAACAGTGTTTGCAGCAATAAGTGATTTTGTAAAGTGTAAAACTTATGACGGAGAGATAAAATTTAAAACAGCTTCACAACGAGATCTTGGTTTTAAAATCGTTTTAGTGTGTGAGGCTTGTGTAATTAACCCCAGTCCTTTTGTCAAGAAATCTTGAAAGATAAACAGAGGATTTATATTTGTGATGAGAATTCTTGGAATAGGATTAAAAGGTGCAGCTAAATTCTGTGGATCAGGAGACTGTGATTCTGTTGAAAATATGTATAATGCAATATGGACAACTCATTTTCATTATGATGAAAATCGTCAACACGAAAGGTGGCCGGTCGGAGAAGATTCATGGTGTTGTTGGCAGCGAGTGCGAGCTTCAGTTACGTTATCTTTTTATAAATATGATTATCTGTCTTTATCACCTGATGTTGCTAGTTATATTTCCAATTTATACAGATCTCAGCGATAAACAATTATTGGAAAGATGTGTTAGTGGTTTTACGCAAAACAATAATGCGAGCTACAATCAGTTGATATGGAAAATAACTCCAAAAATCGTTCCGTGTTGCTCAAGAATTGTTAAAATAGCAGCCTACATGCCGGGATCTTCAATGGAGGTACAACTTCCATTACATATAACATGAATGCAATAAGAATATTATTTGGGCCCAATGCCCATGCCTATAACGAGAAAGAAGATGCAGAGCGCGTCATGATCTCTGACTTGAGAGCGCATGGCAGTACACGAGAGGAAGATGACTCCAGGTAAGTAAAAAAAAACTATCTATGTGTAGGCTGCTTCCGAAACTTTAAACGCGTATTTCTCAAAACTATGTTTTTGAAGCCGGTGATCAAAATTTCCTGATCTGATCTGTTAAACTGATCGGTCTTAAATTTTAACACAACCTTCTCAGATAAACTCCTCAGGCATTGATCAAAGGAATAAGATTTCGGATAATTATTTCTATTTTTTTAAGTAATTTTACGTGAGAATTTTGGACGAAAATTTGATTTTTTTTTTTTTTACGAAGTTGCCTTCTTATCAAAAATTAAAATTTCGATTATTCCTTCAATCAACACCTAGTTTTATCTATCCACTAAAAGAATCTTTCGGGTTTTGTTATTTCAGATAAACTAAACGGGATATCGTGACCACCGCCGAACACCTTTCATTGGAGGACCTTCAGTAGATCATCTACAGGATAACACCAGATCGATATTTTTACAAATCATTAAGGCCACTATAAACTAATGTGTAAATGTACCTAAATGTACCTATACTTTTTTTTGTATAATAAAACACCTTTTTAGAAAAAATTCATAAAAAAAGCATCACCCACTAATCTTATCGGCTGATTCTTTCATTCAACAATTAACTTAGCAATAAAGAGTTGGGAGAACAAAATGTATATATCCCATTAGGAAAACATACTACCAGGCTAAAAGAGCCATCAAATTCTTTCACAAAAAAATAAAGAGTTTAGCCGCTCTTGGATTCCTAATACTGATAGTGGTAAGATTAACCCACATCATTAAGCAAAATCAAAACCAAAAGAGATGAATAATTACCAATTAAAATAAACTCAAACTCAAATCCTAAAATTTAAACTAACCGTAATATATGTATGATAGGTGTGAATCCACTTTGAGGTCTAAAGATACCAGTTTGATATTAATAGCACATTATGTAATGTTAAGTTCTTGTATGTAATATGTAAAAACAAAAACAAACAAAAAAAATTAAATAGTGGATTATCTACTAAATACAAATAAATAAATAAATAAATAAATAAAAAGATAAAAAATTCACTCGATGAGATAATTAGTCTGCCACTTATTAGGATATACGATTAACATAACCTGGAAAAACTAAATATTGGATCTTATTTGAGACAAAAAGATGTGTTGAAAACCAAATGTAAAAGAAAGAGTTCAAAAAAAAATACAGAAGCACTCTTCTCTTACAACAAAATTATTAAAAATAACATCGCTTTGTGGCTTGGATTCGGCTTCATATAACTTGTTCTTCTTTAATATTAATATTAATTAACATTTCCATAAGTTTATGAGCATAGTAACATCGTTAGTTTGCAATCTCACGTCAGACCTTTTGGCCACGGTATAAAAAGTGTGCCTACCGATTATGGAATACGACTTTTACAACTTTTCTTTCAATTCTACTGAATTTTCATTGAAAATTTTAAATTAACTATAAAGCTTGAAACTGATGTGAATAAAACCTGTGCAGCAAATCTTTTTTTTTTTATTACTATGTAAATATGTAGATAAGAACTTAGATATAAATTATTTAAGGAAACAATGCATACCTAGCAATTGAATTGGGAGGAATTATAAGTTGAGGACGATGTTTCTGTACTTGCTCTTGTCGCTTTTGCCGTAGTCTTCTTTCAGCAAGTAGAAAATATGTGGCCGTGATGTGGTTGTATTTATTTCTATCAAGGGATCTACAATATAATAGTAGAAGCAAAATGAAAATTTACATATTTCTTTATTTAAGATTTCTATTTCACTCACTGTAAGATTTCTTCCTTCGTTGCTATATTCCCGTTTATCATTTTTTGTATTATAAAAGCATGATCATCTTCACTTACTTGCTCGCGACTTACTAGTGGTAAATAATCTGAAGAAGGTTCTGAGGATGCATTTTGTTTTAACCAGATATCCTGCGTGATTTGCTCCAGTGTAGCCCGTTTTTCAGGATCTCGAACTAACATAGACGCTATAAGTCGCCTACACGTAACCGTTACATGACATGGCATGGAATATTTGCAGTCCATAATCATTGTTAAAGTTTCTGAATCATTGGCTTTCTCGAATGGTGGTTGACCGCACACTAACATATAAAGAATTACTCCCAACGACCAAATATCTATGATAAATATACAAAACCAATGTATCCTGGAAAGAATTTTTCGACGTAATTGAAACTTTATGTGCTTAAATAAGAGAAAGTTGCTTAATATTTGCATATACCCAATATATGCATACATATATAAATATATATGTACATATACACATATTCAAGCATACTTATATGATCAATATCTTTTTATAATTATTATTATTATTTATTTTTTTTTTTTGAGTAAGAAATTAAAAAAATTACTTTGTTAAAGCGTTTATTTGAGCTTACTTAGTTACAACCTATTATTATCTAAATAAAACTGTCATTTGAAATATTAAATAAAAAAATGTTTTTTTTTTTTAAATTTAAATACAATGAGTAAAATTAAATTTAATACAAGTGCATATGAATTTTTTAGATTGCATTTTGCATAATATTCGTATGTTTATTCTATGTAAGATTTTTGCTTGCATGTTTCTTTTATTTTCTTATTTAGCACAAGTTCCGAAGACGCCGAATGTTTGACTATACTTTACCAACAGCTGGAGCATCATAAGAATCGCCTAAAAGAATTTCCGGTGCAGAATATGCCAAACTTCCACAGGAGGTTTCCAATTTCTGTCCAGGAGAAAATTTATTGCTAAATCCAAAATCAGTTAGTTTAACAAGACCCAATTTTTCAAAAAACACCACATTTGCTGGTTTTAAATCCCTGAGAAAAGGTACATGTTTAGAAAATATAAAATTTTCCGAGTTCTTAAGACAAACCTGTGTACCACATGCAGTTGATGACAGTAGGAAATAGCTCTTACAATTTGACGAAAATATTTTCTAGCCAAATCCTCAGATAAACCACCCTCGTGTTTCATTATGTAATCGTAAAGATCACCACCATCTCCCAATTCCAAAATTAAATAAAGCTTTGTTTGCGTATCAATTACCTCATATAACCTCACGACGTTTGGGTGCTGTACAAGTTTCATGCAACTAAAAAGAATTACACATGTGTACAAATGCATAGGTATATATACATTTAAGAGTAAAATCCCTTAATACTTATAATTTACAAAAATTAAGTTAGGTTCTTACCGAACTTCTTGAAATAAATGAGCCTTAGAAACTTCATCTAATTTTGTTTTATCGACTACCTTTACAGCCACTTTTTCTCCGGTAAATACATGCCGAGCTAGTTTGACAACGGCAAAATGTCCAGATCCTAGAGTTTTCTCTAAATCATACAGACCAGCTATTTTACCATCATAGGACACGGGCTGGTGCTGTCCACCTTCGGGCGTATGCATTTTTAAACTAAATACAATACATAATTCATTTATTTTCTCATAACAAAATGTTTCTTCTCTATTTTCGTATTGATTTCATTTAACATTCAACACTATTTTTATTACAAATATGTTTGCATATCCTTTAAACTAACAAAAGAAAAGTGCACATACTAACCTCATTAGAAATGGAGTACAACTGCTTCAATTAAATACATATAATAGAATTATGTTATTTATCTGATTTTTCACTAACTTAAGCATTTGAGATTTTCTCTTTTGAAAACAACACGTACCTACGTATTTTATTTGGATACCTACAAATTCTGACTAAAAACTATGCATATTTTCCCATTTCTACATATTATATATTAAATTTTTTAGTTATACTTTTCTACCAAGTAAATAGAATAAATTACAGATAGTAAACACCAACAACGTTAAATAGGAAAATGTTATTCCAGTAGCTTAAAAGATTTATTGATTGATCGATTAACAAAAAAAAAAAAAAAAAACTTATGCCTTAACCATATCGATGTAGGACTAAGTTACAATAGTACTAGTTTTATTTAGGGTAAACATCTAGGAATATGAATGTATTCCAGCTTATTTTTGACAATCGCACGTCACAGCACAGTACAATTTTTCAGCAAATTTATAAAGAGAGAAGGACAGCTACTTTTTATTCATATTGTCCTAGGATTGAATTTTAATTCAATTACATGCAGTATTTGAGCAGTGGGTTGAATATTAGTTTGAAACTTTGGCAGATGTCATATACATACATATGACACACTTTATACAATAATTTTGGCAATCAAATCGAAGATGTTCATTCTTATGGCGTTATCGTTTGGGATTTTCTCCGTACTCCGAAGAATATCTTTTTCATTTGAGAATCAAAATTTTTCTCCTGAACTTAATGTCAAAATGTATAAACGTCACATAGTATTTTATGTTAAACTAGATTTCTGTTTTCGTGCAATCTAATATACTTATTTCAAAAGAAGATAGAAGCACAATTAATAAATATTTTTGTATCCTTGTCGAAGATAATAATAACAATAATAAATCTGAATAAGTTTTTAAAGTTACATTCATTAAAACTTGTTTTGTTAATTTTATTTGGGGGAAGAAAAGCAAACAAATTTAAAAAAAAGACAGTTGACAGAACTGTCTAAAATCCGTTCGCTTACTTTTTAATAAATTTTCTTTCTGAGACAGAATTTTATCCTCACGCTACCGGATTTGACAGTTTTTGTTCATTTAGTTTATCAAGTACGCGAATCTATTTATTACCAATAATTTTTTTTAAATATAAAAATTTGTTTTAACTGTACCCGAACTGTACTTATCTCAGATTGCGATGACTTCGTTTGAAAGAACTGTCGTTTGAAAAAAAATGTAATAAAAAATAGTGTGTTAACGTTGGTTTTTGTATTTAAATTAACTATTCCAATCATAATATGAACCAGAATTTTTCAACAAACATATGAATGTATGTTTTACAAAAAAAAAAAAAACATAAAAGCAGTAGAAAAATACTACGAATAAGACAAACAAAAAAAAAAATAAATAAATAAATATGTGCGTTGTTGCCACATCTAAACGCGTTGTTATGTGCGAACAAACACACTGAATAATGTTGACACGAGGTGCCCAACATAATATCAAGCGATGCTCAGCTTTCGTGCATTATGGGGAAGATGAAAGAACGGTGTCACCGATGACGCATTTGACATGATCTGTTCATGGTTCTGCCCAAATCATCCTTCAAAACTTTACAGCCAGCTCTTTTATTAGCTGTTGAAATATGTTATGGTTATAATTATGTACATATATATGGTAAAACTATATTCTTGTCACAAATATATGTCTGCATTGCTACCGCGCCACTTGTGGGGTTGGCTTAATCTGCGAACCTAAGAATCATTCTACCGGCCGTTCTCTTTTGGATCACCCCATTACTGTAACCAAGAGTATGCTGAGTGATACTTGATGAATTTCTTGTCCTTCGGTCTCTTAAGAATTTGGGTTTTCACTGGTTTATGAATCAAATTTTCCGGAGCCGATAATATTAGAAAATATTTTTTCACATTCCTAACATACTCTTATCCGTCGCAGTTATTTTTATTTTGTACTTGTGCTTCGATGTGCACGAACAACTGTCGTGTACACCAAGTTTTAATTTAATGTGGCATTTTCCTATCACTTAATTCTTTAAAGTTTTCGAGCTATTTAAGTCACCATACGATAGCTCGGTTTGCGATAGCGTGATCACAATTTAATTGCTAGTTTGCGAAACTACTTAGTATTTAAATTTGTTGTTTTTTGGTGAGATGACTCCTAAGTAGATATCAGAAGCTGAGCTTGTACGTTCGATAAACGACAATCCAAATATTCAGTCTAAGTACGACTGACTCTTAACCAGTGTTTTCTAGCTTGATAAACTAATTAATAAGCATTGAGCTTTCTGTTCAATAGAAGTAAAGCAAATTTTGCACAATAAGTATAAAAGCTAATGGCTTTAAACATTGGCTTGGTGTACTCTAACTTCAATTTTGAATTCTCTTGTTCCTTATCGTCCTTTTCACTTCATGGGAAACACCAGATACCTAGCGCGGTTAGTTCTTGCTCTTTGTTAATGTAATTTTTTTGCTTCGCAAAAAGTGTTTCAAGTATACATGGTAAGACCATGAGACTTCCATGAGTTTTCTTCCGTGGCAGTGTTAAGAGCTCTTAGTCCGATTCACCTATGTAAGTGTCCGTTTAAATCTCGATCGAAGTTCTACCTAAAAAAATCTTCGATGTATCGTCATAGTATACCTTTTTTCAATTGCTCACCGCCTACGTGCGGTCCGAAAGCGCTTACAATATTCCAAGTTTCATATCCAATTATCAGTTTTAAATGCCTTCATCCTAAACCCGCAATTGAGGTTTTACTTCGCTTAAGTTTTCTTAATTAAAAAAAAAAATATAAACACGTGCATATAGACATTTGTTATATAGATATATTGCGGCTGAAGCACTTTCATTCATTCATTACATTCGTTACATATTCATCGGTTATTATACGTAAATGAGAAAGAAGAATCAATATTAAATCCGAATATATTTTTATAGATACAAAGATAAGTGTTATCGAGCCACAAGGCAAAGAACTCCGTGCATTTAACTGTCATACCATTGCGCTAATACGAGTTTCCTAGTGCACTGAAAATGCTCCCAGTAATGTCGCGACTGATTGAATTTGGACTTGGTTGGACATATAAATGAACTAACGTAGATGGAAATCTTTCCAGAATATGGCCACTCCAAAAACCGTTTTCCGCTGATTGCCCCTATCTGTGCAGTCCTGGGTGTGAAAATCAACGACTCGACACATAATTCATAAATTCTACTTCTACTTTTAAAACCTTAGCTCTGCTCACAAATCCACTGTAAAAAGAAAATACACAAACGTTACACTAAGCCTACACACAGCATTTTATTGTTTTGTTGGGTTTCATTGCGTTTTCGTTTGGGCATTTCTCCGTGCTCCCCTCATATTTCAGAAACAAAATTTTTCTTCTCGTTTTCATTTGAGAATCAAAATTTTTCTCCTTTATTTTATGTCAAAATGTATAAACGTCAAACTTGTGTGCCAAACTAAATTTCTGTTTTCGTGCAATCAGCGGTGTTTTTGGTCAATTTATTTTCCTTAAGTGTTTCCAAAAGGCTATTGACTGCCTAAACGCAAACACCATAAAATTGCCACAGTGCAGTAATTAATATATATGAGATGAGATGAATTGACATTCTTGACATGTTTTCACACAGGGTCACACGGGGCAAATAAGAGACAAAAGAAATTAACAGGATACTAATATAAGCACAGAACCTCACTATTAAAATTTGTTATCTTATTTTTTGGTGTTCGTTAACTTCTAATTTACCGAACCCACCAAATATCATGTGCCTAAGAAATTGCGTGAAACTTGGTTCTTCTCAGCGCCAAAAAATCAAAAACTTTTTGATTATATTAAGTCCATTCGCGAATTTCCAGATAGAAAAAAATTACATAAATCTGTTCCATTAGCACTTGTTTAACTTTTTCCGAAGCAAAATTTTGCTTCTTCGTTACTTTTCGGAAGGAAAATTTCTCTTCTGGATTATATGTTGGAATGTATTTCCATATATTAACACATATAAATACAAACGTAAAACAGTATTGTGTGTCAACCAAGAATTTTGTTTTCGAGTAATTGACTGTAGTTGGCTTCAAAGTCCGAAGTTTTATTATTTATTATTATTTATTTATTAAACGACATTAAGATAAGTTCTTCTCATAATTTATATTTGAATTCTCAGGCGATACAAGAAATTCCAATACACCATTGCGGCTTATAGGCTTACAGAATCACTAGCCTGTATTTTTTTTAAGATGACCGTGAGAACAACGTTACAATCATTGGCGCCTGCTATCATTTAATGATTTCGAACCTTTCGACCCAGAAATGTCGATTCGAGGCCGATCAGTTGAATTGGGCTTCGTCAGATTCAACGCGGTTTATTTTCCGGTTGGATTTAAGCCATAGACAACACCGTTAGTTCGCTAATTGGGCTCTGGAAATGTTGGCCGAAGATCCGGATTTTGGCCATAAAATCATCTCTTCGGCTTATTTTTGGCTCAGTAGCTATGTCAACATAATCCACAAGTGTTCGGCCTAGCATCAATACATCCACAAAGATTGACTGTTTGGTTCGGTTTATGGCATGGCGGTATTTTCGGACCTTATTTTTTATCGAAACGAGCAAAGAGACACCGTCCGAGGTATAGAGCGATCGGGGTTTTTGTGGTCAGAGCTCGACAAAATCGATTTATCCGATATGTGGCTCCAACAAGACGAACAAGACGGCGCTACATTCCATACAAGCGACCCAACGCTCGAAGTTGTGAATTAGCAATTTGGCGACTGGGTTATCTCATTGGGAGTGTTCATCAATTGTCCGCCATGATCATACAATTTGACACCACTCGGTTATTTTCTCTGGAGCTACGTCAAGTCCTTAGTCTACGCTAACAAGGCAACCATTTTGGACAAGAGGAAATATTCTTAGTTTTTCGTGTTTTTTCGTAGACTTGGAAAGCACACGAACATCCCGTTTTTTATTACTCTGATGCATTTATGAACGGAACATACAAATTTTATATAGGCATTACTTACTGGCAACACCTTCTTTTATGAACACAGCCAGTGCCCATAGAAATTTCTGAAGAAACCGTCAAAAATAAAAGTGACATTAAAGCTTTACTATTTATTTTGTCAAAAATTTAACTTCATCGATTATAACTTCGATATGAATTAGAATTTGAAAATTTGCTGTATTGTAGAAAATATCTAAAATGTATTAATTAAATGTTGTGTTAAAAACTATAACCGCAAAACCCGACTGATGTAGTGTTTAAAAGATAACCTGCTCGTATACTGACACAGCAAATTTATTTCTCTTTTAAACATAAATAAACAATAAATAATGAATTATAAATGTCCACATATTCAAAAATTGAATATCTCTGTAGCAGAGGTAAAAAAATTGGAAAAGGTATACGAGTCACGTTAGGAAAGGATATCAGTTATTTTTCCATATTCAATATTTTCCAGATTGCTTCGTGCACTCTCTGTAACAATGCTGGACCAAACCTTTGGATATGTCTAAAAAGAAACTGTTTACAGGCAGGATGTTCAGAGCAGGTCGAAGATCATAGTACTGACCATTTTAAGGTATTTATATACATATATATATATATTTTTACACAATGACTGGCATAAAATAGCATTGCTTTTATATAGGCGAATAATTCTCATTGTGTGCATATGAATTTGTCATCTCAGCGCATTTGGTGTTATTTGTGTAATACAGAAGTGTTCATAGGAATCGAAAAGCCTGGTCTTTTGAATAGTCCTTTAGATATTGAAGATTACGATTTCGTAGACAACACCCACAACTCACTTGGCGTAAGTGACGATGATGAGTATGAAAACGATAAAATTCAAGGTCTAGTTGGCTTGCAAAACATAGCCAATACATGTTACATGAATTCGGCTCTACAGGCTTTAAGTAATATTCAACCTCTCACTTATTATTTTTTGGATTGCGGGGATATAATCGAGCATTATATTGAAATAGCTGCTAATAAAAATAAAGCTGGCTTGGCTAAAAGCTATTACCGACTAATAAAAGATATTTGGTGCCGTGGAAGCAGAAGTAAAGGTAATTGATTTAGTGATTAAGTTTTCATTGAAAAGCTAAGCCAACAGTACTGTCTTTTTGTATTAATGAATGATTAATTTGAAGTTTTGAAAAACTTTCCTTATGTTATAGTTATCGCCTTTAGATATTTTTCTATATACTTTTTTCATAATTAGCGCCCATTTTACATAATTATGTACATACATATATGTACATATATTAACACCTTCAAAATGTTTGATCATATCACAAGCTAACAGGAAATTAGAGAGAAAATAAAGAGGTATACCTATGTACATTGGTTTTAAATGTTTCTCTATTTTAAGAAGTAAAATAAATTAACGAAGGTAGCTCTTAATTTGAGCATGATCAGAATTCTGCCGAGTCGGGTGCTATGATAAGAGGTGCAATACATATGCATATGGAGGGATATATGGTAGATCTCATTCCAAAGGGTATCGTATCTGTGATCATATCAACAGCGGCATACATATCATTAAATATGTTTTTTTTTTTTTTTTTTTTTTTTTTTTTTTTTTTTTTTTTTTTTTTTTTTTTAATATAAAGGCGTGTGTTTAAAGTCCGAATGAGATTTCGAATTGAAATAGGATTATCATTAGTTAAGAATATGATTTCTACCATGGTAGGTGGCATGCGTGAATATGTTGGACCCAATTTTCTACATTTTCACTTAATTCAGGTCCAAAGAAAAATGTAAAGGTATGTTAATGCGATCTGTAGGGCCATTCAATAAGCCATTCTATTCAATAAGGCGATATTCTCCTGTCCTGTCTGCTGACACACATGTCAACATAGCCTATGCTCGTGTGTTGTTAAACACAAAAAAAAATATATGTATATCTGTATATTCTGTGGAAACAGCACAGTGCAAGCATCTCAACTCTTCCGCCCCCGGTCATAGTACTGTTGCTGTATTCATCCTACGGGTTCGTGTAACAACCGATGGATAGCGGGTTGCAAGTGTGAATTTTGTTTGTGCAAAGTTTGATATTGTTGTAAAGGCATAATACCCACAACAATTTGGTTCGGTAAATCAACGCCAGAATTTTCTGTTTGCGGCCTTGCATAGCAACGTTTGCAAATACAGGCCTGCTGTTTTGGTACGTAATGAAACACAGGTAGATATAAAAAATCACTCTGATCTGAAGCTACCTGGATACGAACTAGCGCAATTATTCTTCTCTCACTTGACGTGCGTAGTAATGTAATCCCTCTTCTAATCCGGAATTCAATTTCATGTGGTTAAAATTCCATCATCGTAAGCAAATTATCCACTATTGCTTTATTTATTTATTTGATGCGTGGGTGGGTGGCCGTGGTGTAGTGGTATATGCATAGACTCCTCAAGCAAAAGATCGCGGGTTCGGATCACGTGCGAGACAATTCTCTGAAAAACTTTTTTCATAGAATTTGTATGTAGTCATATGAAAATCCCGTCGGCGTCAACTCTGACATGAAGGCATAAGACTGATGTTGGAGTGGTTGCTGGCTGGGCTAAATGTAACGAACTAACAACTAGCACGTACTTAAGACCCACTGGTTGAGGATGTACTAGCTTGTCCCGTCCAGTTTGACAACCACCTCTGGGGAAAATATCGAAACCTAATGCACCTGAGTTTCAAACTACTACACCACCCGCCCGCGCCCTGGAGAAAAAGCCAGTAAACGGGTATTCATATCCCCTTGGTGCGCGCGCGGTAAGTGCGTAAGCTTTTTCATCAATCTTACACTTTAGGGCTCTTTCCGAGCAGATGGAAAACGACATTTGTGCAGCCCGTCCTTAAAAAAGGGGAATCTTCTCCCTCTTCCTCTTCCATTCCACTTACGTCCCTTCTTTTCAAGGTAATGGAAACGCTGATAAACCGTCAGCTCATGAAATATCTCAAAACGCGAAAACTTCTCAATGGCCGGCAGTATGGTTTTCATAGCAACCGGTTCACTAGAGATATGATGACATGTCTCACCGAAAATTGGAACCAAAGCGTTCATTAATCTGGCGAAAGAAAGATAGTTGCACTTGATATTTCTAAGATATCTGACAGAGTTTGGCACCAGGCTCTTTTTTTCGAAAATGCGCGCTTTTGGGATCAATGACTCTTTTCTTCATTGGATTCGAAATAACCTTTTGGAACGTTTAATTCGAGTTGTCTTGGATCCGAAACTCTTTAATTTTCATTAATAATCATTTGTCAGCCACTTCTATTCAAATATATTCCTTTGCTGATGACAGTACTCTCTGCTTTTCATATTCTTTCGCGGACTCACGTCTCTGCCCTTCGGCTGTAGATGTTAAGTTCATTAGATTCCGATATTAACAGCATGACCAAAGGGAAACAATCAACCAACGTTGGAATGACTACATATTTCATGTCGCCAAAAATGCTACGAAATGTGAGAAATATTTCACCCCCTCTGATCCGACCTCAATATACAGGGAGAGTTTTTTAACTTGAGACAACAAAATTACTCGAAAAATACGCGATATCGCGAAAAATGTTTCAGACAAAAGTCACAAGGTTCTGAAGGGGACATAAGATGGGGACCATGAGTTTGACCTTGAGACCCATTTTCACAGGTCACTTTTGATTTTTCAAATGATAATTCCTGATTTTCATTGCTCAGTCGTATTTCTCAATGGGGTACACGACTTTGTCTCAAAGGTCTTATTCATTCATTCATTCATTCAAAGAAATTTCAGATAGAGACAAATTGTCCTAAACTTATCAGAGAGTGTATGATGTGCACTCTGCCCTTTTTTCTACTTGAACGGAACTGTACTTCATTTAGAAGTTCGATATTTGTTTTGAGGAACTGATTATTATTAGTAACGTTTTCTAAATTAATAATGTAGGCTATTTCAATTCAAGAGAAAATTTAAATTATATTGATCTATGGAGAAAATGGAAGGAACATCGATGGTCCTGTTGCTCTTTACGCCCAACGTTTCCCAGACTAGATACGATCGCGCGCTTTCTTTTATCGGGTCATCCAACAATTCACTGGTGAAGCAAGTGTGCAACCAAAGAAAAGGAATCGGTCAAATAGGGTGGCTATTGAGAACAATGAAATAACAAAGTGTTATTCTTTGATGAGTCGACTTTCACCAATCACGGTACGGACAATCGACATAATATGTATTACTGGGCTACCGAAAACCCTTTTTGGTTGCGACAAGTTGAACGCCAGCACCCTTGGAATGTTAATATTTGGGCGGGAATTATTGCGGATAATTTTTCAAGTAATTTGGATGTCTCAAGTTCAAAAACTGAGACATACATCTGTCCAAAATTTAAATACAATGACCACATCTGGCCAGGTGCTCCTAAAACATCTCTGCACTGGCTATATAGGATTCAAAACCATGCGATAAAACTCATAGGTGATATTAATATTAGCCAGTTAACTGACATCTTCGAACACCAACGTAAAATCTCTTGTCTCACTTTGTTTAATCGCTATTTCCACCACCAGTGTTCCATTGAAATCGGCAGTAGCATTCCGCCCATTCAAACTTTCATCCATAACACCAGTCTCGCTATGAATGCTCATCAATATACCATCAAACCCATTTTCGGGTGTATTCTAAAATATCGTGATTCGTTTGTAAGCCGTACTGTCCGTACGTAATTATAATAACTTGCAAATATTTAAGACCAATGTACACCGGTATTTTTCTTATCTTCATCCCTGATTTTCCTTCTCCCGCGCTGTTTACAAACATTTTAAGGGTACTCAAATTCCTTGAGCGCCCGCTTATAAAAAAGCCTTCAAATTCCAATTTATCTAAAAAAGTATGGAGCAATAGCGATCTCCATTGAATGCAACCGACTCGTCAGCATCTCCTAGGAACAAGTATAGCCCAATGACACCCCCATGCATTAAACTACACCAAACAGTAAATTTTTTTTTGTATACAATGGTTGCTGTTACAACATCTCCGCTTGACTAAATGCGACGGTTTGGGTAATTAACAAAGTTATTTAACCAAAAATGTGCTAATAAGCGAAAGTTCATTTCTTGGGTCAAGCCAAGTTTGTTTTTCGCAAAATAAATATAAAAATAATATGCTTTATTTTGTACTTTTAGATCATTTATAAAAACACATTTCGCATCATAATAGAATAATTAAAAATTCTATAACAATAATTAAATGTATAAAATTCAAAAATTTTTCACAAAATTATTAATAGCTTTCTTAAGTGCATGTATATTCGGTTCTTCCGTAAGGGTCCTTGTCAGTGAATTTAATAGTTGAAATCCTTTATAAAATAGTTACGGGCTTTAGCGGTAGGAATAGATGAAAAACCGTTGAAATTGCTTAACATATACGGCTGGACATAACGAAAATAGTTTATAGAACGAAATAAATAAAGAGGCAGACGATTGTATTTTATTTAATAGATAAACGTTAATACATTCATTTGAATTTTTTGTTTCACATGTAACCACATTAACTTATTTAGCATCGACGTTAAAGGTGTTGTTCTTGTTGTACAAGAACCAACGTCAGTTTGAAGTAGTTTGTTTGCACGTGGTTTTATTACTGGACTATATATCTTTGTTGCACTATCTATTGAAATATTATTTCTTTTTCGTTTTATGGTAATTTTGTTGGCAATCTTTTTTGCATTGCACGAAGGCTGTTTGATGAATACCCGGATTAGAAATGACAACGCAACTTTTTTAGATTTTAACAATTTATTTTTCAATATAATCCCCTTTCAACTCGATACACTTTTCCCAGTGGGGCTGCAACTTTTTTAACTACTCCATATAGTACGACTTTTGTTGGCCTGCAAAATACTCCTCCGCGGCGGCGATGACTTACTCGTTCGATCCTTACTGCTTTCCGGCGAGCGATCTTTTAAGGTTTGAGAACAAAAAGAATTCTCAGGAAGATAAACCCGAAGAATTCAAAGGATAGGGGAGCAATTCGTAGTGCAATTCGACCAATTTTGCTGTGGCGACGCAGAGGTGTGAGCCGTTGCGTTATCAAGGTGGAAGATTGTTTTTTCTTTAAATAGTATGCTCCTGTGATTGTTATTCCCTTCTCCAGGTGGTCAACGTGGGTTACTCTTCGCGCGTCCCAAAAAACTGTGGCCCTCACCTTTCCGGCCGAAGGCTCGGTCTTCGCATTCTTTAAAACACGTTCACCGGGTAAAACCCATTGTTTCGATTGTTTTTTGGTCTATCGCGCGGACCGCTTTTTCATGACAAAAATCTCGTGCAGGATATGGCTAACGCATTCAGTTGAGATGCCTGCTATCAGCCAACTCACGAATTTTCACTCTGCGATCCGCCATTACGAGATCATTGATTTTGTTCACGGTTTCCTCTGTGGTAACCGTTTTTTGGGCACCTGGGCGCGGTTCATCAAAAGCCGACGTGCGGAGACAGCGAAACTCTGCTAATCTATAGAAAACGGTTGTAAGGGAAGTTGAATAAGTCCCATACACGCCATCGAGAATGGGCTTGATTTCCTCACAGGTTTTGCCACTCAAAAGCAAGAATCGGATCACTGAGTGATACTAAGTGGAGTGAAAAGTAACCTCCTTGACCGCCAGAATGCGCTGCTACTGCACAAAAGCTTATGGTGCCTTGAAGTCCGTTAATATTTAGACAGACATGCCAAATTTCAGTGCGAACACCAGAGAACAGAATGAGTGCCCGGCAATGGACTGAAGCCGGCACGAGTGCTCCGAAGCGGCCGAAGGGGCTCGATGGGTCGGAAAAGGAAAAGCCATCAACAGGGTGTATTACTGTGCATTATTGGAGCGAAATCGCTGCAAAATGGCCTCACATGAAGCGAAAAAAAAATTTTGTTTTTGCAAGACAATGCACCGGCACACAAGAGTATCGCAACCACGTCTAAAATCAATGACTTACGGCTCCAATTGCTGTCGCATCCACCGTTTTCGCCCGATTTGGCTCCTTCGGACTATTGTCTCTTCCCAAACCTCAAAAGATGGCTCATCAATAAAAAATTCAGCTCACGCGAGGAAATAATCGACGCCACGGAGGAGTATTTTGCAGACCTTCCGGAAAATTACTTTTCGGACGATAGCGAGAAGTTGGAAAATCAAACTAAAAGAAGACTATATTGAATAAAATAAAAAAACATTTTAAAAAAATGTTTCCACCTATTTTCCAATCCGGATTCTCATCAAACAGCCCTCGCAGTCAACATGTTTAATGAAAACCGATTTATTGTCTTTTACGCCTAACTATTTAATTTTTAATACAACCTCTAGTAATTCGTTTTCAGTGTTTATATTAATGGCTGATACACCACTATTACCTATTACGATTAATTTGGTTTTTGCGACGTTAAGTTTTAACTTATTCGCTTTCAACTAATTTATTAAATTCACCAAATCGCCTTGAATTTTCAAATCTATTGGTTGTAAGGTTTCACCGCAAATAGTAACATTTTACAATGTGTAATTAACTTGGTAATACCGTTTATATAGATATTAAATAACATAGTTTCCAGAACCGCGCCTTATGGGACACCTATGTTTACACTCCTTTTCTCTAGGACTACACCATTCACATTTGTTCTTTAAGATCTTTTTTTTTAATATCTTTATCTTAATATCTTTTAATAATTTAAGGCTTATCAAATGCGATCCTTTTTTGTTTTCATTCAAATTAACTTTTAAAAAAAAAGAAAAATGACGGATTTCTTTGGATTTGGTTAACATGGGGTATAAGGGATATGGATTCGACACTTTTAACAAAATACTTATTAAATTTATCCACTATGTGTTTATTGCTACTTACTCATACATTCTCGAATACGTTTAACTAAGTTATAATTATAATAACAATAATATATTTATTCAAGTACTTCTAACATAATAAGAATAAACTTTTAAGTATGTAAGTGATAAACAGCTGGTATAATTTTAAAAAAAAACATATAAATTCAAAGATTCAAAGATGATTACAATAGAGTGCAGAGAATTACAAAGAAAATTAAAGTTCAAATGATCAGTAATATTAATATTTATTATACATTTCACAATTTATTCGTACTCGCATATTCCAAATTGTATAGTTAAACTTTTTGTGAATTAATTTTGATTGAAAAAGAGTCAAATTCTAATTGCTTTGATTTTTTAGGAAACGCTGTAACTCGCTTCTAAACGACTTGTGCTATTCTGCTTTCTCAGGTAACGCGGCAGTAAATTTTACAGACGAATGACAGCAATGAAAAATTGTCTTTCAGACGTTAAACAGGAGAATTACGGGAGAATTAAACAAGCAGATCTATTTAATTAATTAGATATAGATAATAGATATATCTGCTGCCTTGTTTTTATAATGCTATAAAGCATAAGCATTCTAATTTGACAGGTCCGGGTCGATCCCGGACGACTTTACTGAGTTTGGTACAACCTGCTTTTGTACTTAAAACTAAAACTTCAACTAAAGGATAAAGATCAAAGTCAGGAGAAATGACAATTAAGGGTGTTTTTGGGAATACTTCTACTACAATTTAAATCGAATACATGTAAAATTTTATGGTTTGAAGATTTAACAAATTCAATTGCTGAACGGTTTAATGTGACTTATCGAAAATAAGATAGCTCTAGCATTTTTTTGAAGTAATTAGACATTTACACTTACTTGGTTTAAGTGCCAGGCTAATTTCCAACAATCAGTTCGAAATACTTTGAAGATTTTCATTCAAATCGTTAGCAGATCTGATTATTCAAATCAGGTCAGGACACAACTATTATAAATTTGATTATTGTCGGCGTAAAAGTGTTTTCCTGAATTTAAAATTATGGTTTATATGTTATTGACATACAGTGAAAATAAGAGAGGACCCAAAATTGCACCAAAGGAACAAATTCTTTTAGGAAGTCCTGCAGAGACATAGCTTATTTCCTTTCTTTTGAATAAGATAATAGTAACTTTATTGTAAATGGAGATATATTAAAATAATGACCTACTTAGCTTATGAATGAGAGTTAAATGTCTAAAAATATCAAAGGCTTTGGTGAAATCTGGAAGGATCAAGAAAGTAATACGGCCTTTATCCAGTTTCCCTTTTATATCTTCCATCACACTCATTAAAGCTGTAATACAGCTACCAATTCTATGTGACCTTTGTAACCGACAGGAAAGAAGAAGAAGTCCCATCCTAAATGAGATACGAGTGAGTTGTTTTGGAGTAACCTTGATGGAAATGAATGAAGTTCTGGACATTTTGAATGGAAAATTAGGTTGGGAAATATTATATAAATACGCGTCAACTGCACTGAAATACAGAAAGAGGTTAATAGATGGTGACTTTTTATTAAATACCAACAAGCGTATTAAGTAGTTAAATTTATAAATAAATAAAATTATATTTTGATCAATAAAGTTTACAACTACTTACTTACTACTACAGCTATATCAAGGTAGAATTGATATAAGCCTGAATTCATCACCTGACAATTTTTTAGGAAATTGTGTTATCTTAACAGTTTTCCACAATCTGGGAAAGATCCCGGCTGTAAAAATGATATTTGTGACATATGTAATATACATAAGTAGTAATGTTAATATGGTTGTTAAAACCTACTTGGATAAACTCATCGACTCCTACCGCATTTGATTTTATGGTCAAAAAACTTTCGATTCTATCCGGTTTTTCTATTCTTGTAAATAAAACTGGTGTCTCTTTTGAGACAGCAGGGCTCCATTAAGTATAGGGTGATTCATCGTGAGGTTTGATTTTCAATAGACTTTTTTTGACAGATCACACGTGACTCATATCAAACTGCTTTGTCATTTTTGTTCAGTATCGTTTGTTAAGTCATCATGGAAAGACTCACACCACAACAACGTCTCCGAATTGTTCAGCTGTATTATGAAAATCAGCGTTCTGTGAGAAATGTTTTTGTGCGATTCGAGGAACTTACGGTGCGCATAATCGACTTACTGAAACCTTTATTGCCAATACCATTCGCAAATTTTAGTCCTAGTTTACATTGGTGGATGATACTCGACCGGTTAGACCATATTGATTGACGCTTTGGAAGCCAACATTACTCGTGTTATCAGCGAGATACCAATCGCTATGCTCGAACGAGTCGCCCAAAATTGGAACTTCCGAATGGACAATCTCAGACATAGTCGTGGCCAACATTTACATGATATCATTTTCTAAAAGTAAATGCCATGAATTGTTCATACTCTTGTACATATAAATATTTTTATTATTTTCTGAATTGATTCATATGGCTTGGAGACACATATGTCTATGAGACACATATGTCTTTCGTTTCTACAAAAGCGAGTAATAGCTTGTAGAACTGTGTTTCTTTCGTGGGGAGTGCTGAATTTAACAATGATGGTTGTGTCTGTTTTGTCTGTGGTGGACGAACCATTATTTCGTTTTTGTTGCTGGTAAAGAAAAACTGTTTAAAATACCGGTGGCATGCAATCAATGCAATGGAAATGATGATAAAAGATTGTCTTTAAGTATTCGTTGAGGAACTGAGTTAAACCAAAAATAACGGTATCGCTGCAATTTCTCGTCGTCCAAGTTAATCACGTCGGTTTTGTAGATTAGCTACTTCTCCTTCGATTTCAGCAAGCAATATTTAACCTCATTTTCCAGCTCTTGTACATCTTCCATTGCTTTTATCTGTAGCCCAGCTTACTCTTGACAACTTTGTAGCATTTTAAGAGACGTATCGACATCTTTAGAACGCAAAGCTAGTATTTTGTTATTTAAAGAGAATTGATCAAATACGTCATTTTTCAAAACATTCATTTCAGTGGATATTCGGTTGACTATTTCATCTATTAGCTTATCAAGTCTTTTTTCTAAATAATTAAGTGTTACAGCTGGTACTGATTTGTAGACAGTTGATATTGAATTGGTTAGTGTTCCTTTTTTCATGTCTGGAGAGAAGAGAATTGTTTTGTTGGTAGCACAGACCATGTGCAGACATGTGCAGGTAATATAGCTGCCGGCAGTGTTCGTGTTGACTATTTCTCTTTGTTCAAGGTAAGATAAATACCATTTTAATTACCAGTATTTTTCCACGTTAATTCAAAATGGCTAAAATAATTTCGATCACTAAGAATTCGATGGGTGACGAGTTTCGACCTATATCAATTTTGCTCTTTCTTTCAAAGGTATGTGAGCGGATTATACAGAAGAAAATCAATTAATATGTGACAAGGTATAAATTATAGGTACCAATTCAATCTGGTTTTCGCGCCAATCACAGATGTACGACTGCTTTAATGAGTGTTGTAGAAGATATACGAAAGAAATTGGAACAAGGCGATATTACTTTTTTAATTCTTCTAGATATTTCAAAGGCATTTGATATGGTTTATCACCTAACTCTTATCTATAAACTTCGCCATCAGTTTAACTTATATCCATCTATAATCAGGCTACTTTCATCTTATCTATGTGAAAGAAAGTAGACTGTGTTCCTGGGCGGATCTCTATCAGAATTTCTTGCTGTGAAGCGAGCGGTTTTCCAAGGCTCGATTTTTGGTCCCCTCTTATTCTCAATGTATATTACCAATATAGCCGCGGTTATTCTAAAGTCATCAAATCATTTTTACGCGGACGAAATTCAAATTTATCTAAGTTGTCCTCTCGGCCTTATTGAACACTGTTAATGAGTTGAATGAAGATCTTCAGCATATTTGAGGTTGGTCCTCCGAACATGGCTTAACACTTAATTCTAGTAAATGTAAATGTAAACGGCAGTAAACCTTTCCCATTTTCCCGGTATCAGGGTGAACAACTCAACAACTGAATACGTAAACTCCTTAAAAAACCTAGGAATCTTATTTAATAGAACTTGGAATTACCACAAAAATTTAATCGTGGGGAGAGCTTACGGCGTTCTCCGTACTTTTTGGACTGCATAGAAATTTACGCCAGAGAATACAGGGTTATTACTTGTCAAAACTCTTGTCATCCCTGTTCTTATCTATGGTTGTGAAGTCTATTATAATTGTGAAGTTAATAGTAAAAGAAAACTGCAAGTAGCTTTTAACAATACTATTCGCTATGTCTATAATCTCAGAAGAGCTGACCATATTTCCCATTTGGGAAAGAAGTTGCTAATAATGTCTTTTCAGAACTTTTCAACCTTTTAAAAATAGAGGAACCGACATATTTTTACAATAAAATCGAGTTTCTGGCATTTAATAGTTCTGCTTCTCTTAATCTTCCACGTTTCTCTTGTTTAACATCTGAGAGACAGTTCTTTATTGCTATTCGCCTCTGGAATTCGCTTCCGCGTAACTTGAGAGAACTTAATGACAGGCGCCGATTTAAGGGCAACTTACGACTTTTGCTGCAAATCTAACCAACTACAATTTGATTCTTTTTGAAACTTTCTTCTTTTCTGATACTTTTCCTCAAGCAAAGGCAAAACAACGAAAGCATAATTTACAATACTGTTAATTAAATTATTATTGATTTTTATAATGTTAATCTATCACAAACTTATAAGTGAATAATTATTGTGTTAAAAATACTTATCATGAAATAAATAAAAATAAATAAAATACTTGTAGATCGCATTTTTTCCGCCATTATAATTTTTAATATTAAATTATATTATTAAACTATTAATAACTAAATAATTTACTTAATTAATAAATAAGTTGAAGAAGAGAAAAATTAAAAAAGGAAAAAACTTCTACAAACAACGCTTTTCGCACTAAATTTAAAAAGTAAAACTGAGATAGAAAAATATTTAGCCGGATGAGATTCTCAATACGTCTATTTACGTTCATTCATACTCTCATTCACATAGTTTTTTGATCGACAGCACTGTTCACTTTTTGGAAAAAAAAGGCTTTTTGTTATATTTCCGATTTTAAAATATTTCTCAAATGTTTGTTACTTTCCCAGTCTTAGCGAAGTTGACTTGGCTCAGTTATATAAAATAATAATCATAATTATATAATTCATGTTATAGTATAATAAAAAGGTAATTATTATTAAACCACTCGCTGTGGCTTTCCATATTATAGACAACAAGGGTTAGTTTATTCCTACATAGTTAGGCCATTTAAAGTAATCATTCATTGAATAAAAATAATTTTTCACTATTGGCTAAATATGAGACAAATTGTTTTTTTTCTATTTATAATAAATAATTAAATAATTCATTTTGTTTTGCTTTTAATATTATTGCGTTGCAATAAGTGTTATATACAAGTGTTATCATTTATTATTTTTTCAAAATTATTTTTATAAAGGTCATCCAGTTAATATTAAAATCACCGGTCACTAGTAGGTCAAATTCAAAATCGTTGAATTCTTCCATTCAGACCATAAACAATCATGCACAGTGTTAAGTTTAAGGCCTAGATTTTCATTCACTTTATGGCAACGCCACAGCAATGTTCGAAAGATGGCCAGCTCATGAGAATGGTGTGAAATCGATTGATATCGGTCTTGCCTTGCCGACTTGCGTACAACCGCAATATTCTCTTTAATTCTGGCGTTTCGTTGTCTAATGGCACGGAGTCATTATGAAGTGAATAAGTCGATTCGATTTTTTTTTTTTTTTTCACTAAACGCTCGCTTATCGGAACGATTGTAGCGACCGAAAATTTAAGTTAACGCAACCGTTAGTGACTGCGAATTTCGATTTTAAATTGGATGATTTGAAAACGTCATTCAAGCGTATTCCTTTTCATAAATAAATGGTAGACAATTTGGAACACAAATATGACATTTGTCAAGAGATGATATATTTGAGTTCCCACTCCAATTATCTTTCCCATTTTGTATACTCTTATTTGTGATCTACACTCTAGAAACAGTTGATATGATACAATGGAATGACGAGCCTAGAGGAAGCATTGCGACATTGCACCTACTAGAGTGGGAAGATAAAAACAAATCCAAGGGATTAGCGCCATGACTTAAGATAAAATTTGTGAATTTGATTTCGGAATCGTTTGACCAAATTTACTACACAGCTTTTCGTTTTTTTACTATTTACCACATTATTCCAGTTTTATTATCATCCCATCAAAAATCAATTCTGTTTCTATAGTTTTGCACTAGTTAAAACTAGATCAAAAATATAGAAAACACCTCCAGCTTTAAACATATCTTTGTTTTGAAAGATTATATGTATGTTATAATTTCGTCTATCATCTGTCCTGTATGTACTACCCCATACCAAAGAATTAAAAAGTTCAGCGTTTAGCGTTCATCGTTTTTTTTTTTTTTTCGGGCAAACGAATAGTTTCCTAGACTATAACAAAAAGTTCATTCGCACTTATAATTTCTCCCCATTAAATGTTAGAGCGAACTCATCTTTCTTTTTCTCTCCATCAAATTTTTCAAAAAGCTTTACATGTGTTTTGGGTTTTAAAGAATATTCATACTCTCTTAAGATTTTTTTTCTTATTTATTGTAAAAAAAAAAAAAAAAATGCTTAGCAAAAAAGCGTTTTGCATTAGTAAGGAGTTCATAGACCGTAGGAGAACAGGACTTTTTTAACATGCCAGAAAGTATTGATTCTGAGGTAACATGCGACACACAAATGTGCTTACAAGACGCCACGATTTCAATGCAAACCTAGCCGAAAACACAAATAGTCCTTAAGTGCATCTCATTTCCTGCGATATTATTATGACCTAGGACACAGACAAGACTCTGTTAATTTAGACGTCATTGAAGAATCTTATATTAAACTAACTGGAATCGGTAAGGATTTCAGAAAGATCTTAAACGCAACTTGGCTGTCGCTATAGATAAAGACAGTTCATCCCTTAACCTGATATTTATAATACAGTTCATTTCCTTAGGAACAGTGTATGTCTCCGCTTAGAAGTGAGACGGATGTTTATCTATTGATAATTTAAGCCTAAGTGTTCATCCCTCGTCCAGAGATCAAATCTTGAAATGAATATTTAGAAAAAGCCCCATGAAGCTGAGACAAGTTGTATTTGCGCGAAAGTTGATTCCACTAAACAACAGCGCATAGAACATAATGTCTTGTATAAATTTTTATTAATATTATTATTTATGTTATTACTATTATTATTATTATTATATATTTCCATCTATTTCTCGCTTTTACGGATATTTCAAAAATATAACAGTTTTAATTTAACGATTTGTGAACAACATGGCATGTTTCTAGTAATATTGATTTGTGTCCTTTTCTAATAAAATATAATTGATGTACCGTAAAGGTGTCACAGGTTTTTTTTATACTCTTTTCTATAAGTCCTGTTGCGCTGAATGAGCTGTACAGTTTCATTGACTTTTTACATATGTCAATCGCTAGATGCTCGTACCTCATTCTTTTTCCATCATAAATGTTTTTGATGTTGCGATTATTAGGAACCGTAAAGTCAATGATGTCTATTACTGTCACATCTGGTCGATTATGCTCAACGCGTTAGTGCGGAACGTTCAGCCATTGAGAATTTTAACCGAATCGTTTTCCAAAATGGCTTCTGGTTCATACCGGTAACAATGCTGGGATTCCTGTACTAAAACGAAGGTCTGACACATTCTTTGGTAGAAGGTTTACCGACGTTGTTAAGTCTTTTAAGATAATCGGCTTGTACAAGATTTATATAGATTACAAGTTCTGCCACGTCTACGAAAAATATCTTCGACTGTATTCTATCCTATTATAAACCTCTTATAATTTCGAATAGCGATGACTCCATCCTAAATAGCGATTATGAAATCTTCGGTTTCGGAAAACAACTCTATTGCCTGGAATTATAAATTTGACGTTTCAACATATGGTATTCGCTCTTAAGTGTTTGGTAGTGTTTCCCGCGAAAAGTCTTTGCGGCCCATGCTCGTCTTCGATCATCCATGTTGAATGCTTGCAAATGAGGCTGGTTCTTTAGGTTTAGCGGTGTTAGGTTGTCATCTGTTTCAAAATAGTTGCTTTTGCCAAACTTGAACTAAAGCTTTTTTCAGTGAAGTATTGCATGAGTGAGATTATTTACTTAGAATGCGTGCTTTTTGAAGGTTTATGATTCCCCTTTCCACCTCACGTCGGGGCAGCGTCATCCTTTCTACGCACGATTTTGGGTGATGTAGATTGAGTTTAGTTTCAGTTTTTTCAGTTTGTATGCATTTTTATTGTATTACTTAATTTACTCTTACTTGCTAGACAAAAAAAATGCTTAAAAATTAGCTTAATTAACTTAAAATTATCTTATTCTAACTTACTGGCCCCATGCGAGCACTCTAAGTTAAACCTAACACTTAAATTATGTCTTTTGACGTATCTTACTACTATAGTATACTATTTCTATTCATTATAATTAAAACTAAGAAAACATTTTTTGCAAAAAAAAAACTTAGTGATCTGACTTTTTTTTATTTTATTAGAAAACATAAAACTAAAATCCTACAAACTACTTAAAATTAAATCTAAATCTACTTAACCTACTTACATCTAATACGCACATACACATATGTATCTATATATATATATACACAAAATATATATATACTTAATATACAAATATATGTATATATATATATGTTCTTTTTTTAATTTTCTATTTTTTTTAATATTTTTTTTTTGGTTTTTATTTTTTTTTTCTTAAATCTACCTTAATCCTACTTAAAACTATGTAAGCCGGAGTGATGCAGATTGAATTGAGTTAAAATTGTACGGACTTTTAGGTCATTTGATCACACCGAAGCTATAGGTCAGCACAGATTTTTCCAATTTTATGTATCCGTTCTTTAAAGTCGGTGGTGAGATCATTCTTTATTTTTGCGATGTCCATTGTGTTACTTTGAGCTGCTCTTAAGCACGTGTAGATCTTATGTTTTTGCTTTTCTGTTATGGCAAATATCTCAATTTGAGCTGGCGGTGATAATTTTCATCTTAACTAATGGTCTTGCACCTACTCAATCTAAAGCCCATTTTTATGTCTTTGATAAGCATGTTCACTGTTTGTTGATGCATATGTCTTAAAGTCATTTATATACAAGAAGTGATTGATCTTGAATTCAAAAATTTTTTGCTTTTATTTTAAAATCATACTTACTTGAGTTGAGCACGTTGCTAAATATGCCTGAATTAATGGGAATATCTTTGCTTTTTAATGATATGCCATTGTTAAACATCTCTATACCTGTTTCCCATTTACCCATGCTATGCGCAGAAAAAAAAAAAAAAAATTTTCGTCAACCTCCATCCCATAAGGAATGTACTGTATAAATTGTATAATTGTGTACTGTATAAATTGCAACGAGGAGGGCCATACGTCTTATGACCCAACCTGTCCAACCTTCCTTTGCCATAAATAACAAATAACGATAAACCATAGCTGCACCTTTCGCGAAGCGTGAAAACCTCTCTCCACATAAACTATCCGCACCAACAAAAATAATGAGTTCAATCTGATATTTCTAGCCCACCGTCCCATTACTCTGGCATACCAGCCTTCAATAGGTCTTTCATCTGGCTCGAAAACATCTAAAACCCAAGTAAATAACCAAAAGGAGTCCCAAGATCTATACCCTAACAATCAAACTAATATTACTCTCCACTCCTCTGTAAACTCTTTAACTCAAAATTTTCTAACCATTCCTCCAATAAAAAAACTACTTCATAAACTGAAGTCTAGCATCTTCCCCAATTTCCACCATAACTCAATCACTGCTCAATAAAAAAGATTACTCCATTAATGGCCCTGCAGCCAGTAATGATAACGATATGTCATAATTACAATTCGAAAACTGATAATAATATACGATACGATATAATGTATCGTAAATATTACTTAAGGTGACTCAACTTTCGTTCAGCAGTTACACAGGACCTCACACCAAAACCTTATTTCTAATTTAAGCCAACATCGACATGTCTATAAAGTTCTTCAGTGGAATATATAATGGTATATTAATAACTACGATGAGCTGCAAATGTTGATTAAAACCGAGATGTCATGTGCAATATCTATTCTTGAGACATGTTGATCATTTCAGGCTAATTCTCACAATTTATCATTCAAGGGATTGGTATTTAAAAAAAAAAAAAAAAAAAAAATCACAATTTAGTGAACATCAACTCACAAATATTTTAAGGTGGACAATAGAAGTAACCTAATTTCTTACTTTGACTATTGTGTCAATATACAATATATTCTCCCAAACCAGCATATTTACACGAACTGATCTTGATAACATTATAAATAACATTCGCAGAACAGTGCTGCTTGTGGATGACGTCAATTCCAGGAGGGGTTGGGGTTCCCCTTAAACAAATTCCAAAGTGAACATATTGAAGGACATAGTGTTTAACTCAAGCCTTATTATTTTTAACGACGGCTTGTGTGCATATTTTATCACAAATAATATTTTAACGTACATTGGTCTTACTTGCTGCTTACCAAAATTACACCCTCATACATCGTGGAAGATTCTCGACGACACACACACCATCATTACTACTTGTTGGAATAAAAAGACGCAGGTCAATTTTCAATTTTTTTTAATAATTCATTGGAATTTATTTAAAATTTCCTATAAAGGGTATTACAAATTTGATATATTGTACTTTTTCTTTTTTTTTTTGTTATATATTTTCTTACATTTAGTGACCTAGCACCTATTCCAATGGTTTTCCTTTTTATTTTTTGCGCCTTTTCTTTTGTTAATTTGACAACTGTCATTCGCATCCTAATAGAGGTTTTTTGTTTTTTTTTTGGTTGCGCCAATGGATGTGGTAATCTTCTAAAGATGCGGTAGCCCGTGCCACCAACATGCACGACTCGCAACGCCCGAATATTCGATGCCAGGAGTGCGCCTACGTACTAATCCACACCACTACGTCCTTCAACCACACTCCCCGCGGGACTGCCGTTAGGTATTACTTCGCGCGGCTGGTTAGCAGATCATGCTAGTTTTCTTGTATTTGCTTCTTCAGCTCTTCTAATTTTTTCTATTGTTCTTAGCTCGTTTTGCACAATTATCACAAATGTGCCGATTTCCATCCAATTTTCCTCCGACTGCAACATTTGGTCTATGAGTAGTATTGGACTGGGCAGATTAATTCTCCACTGCGAAAAACGCTGGCAATGAAATATGGCGTGCTCCGTATCTTCCTCCTCGTTTGAGCATTCTGGGCACAAAGGGGAGCTATCGTGTCTGAATCGGTGCAAGTATTTGCGATAGCCGCCGTGACCAGATAGGAACTGCGTAAGGTGGTAGTTGTTATCCCCATGTGCTCGTTTTGTCCAGGTCTCGATGTTCGGGATCAACTTGTAAGTCCATCTACCTTTTGTACTACAATATTATCCCACCTGGCTTGCCAGAGGGCTGCTAAAGCCGCTCGCTCTTCTCCTTTTATTCTTGCAATTTCACCTGCATCTTGTCGCCCTGGGGTTCTTCTATTATAAATTATCAACATCTCGTCCACGATAATGTCGATCGGAACCATTCCTGCTATCACGAAGGCTGCTTCATCCGAGATTGTTCGAAATCCACAGATCGCTCTTAATGCACTGAGCCTGTATGCGGACAACAGTTTTCTCTTGTTTGCTTTTATAGTGAGTGCCCCCGCCCAGACCGGAGCAGTGTATAAGAGGACTGAGCTGACTACTCTAGATAGGAGAATCCTCCTAGCATATCCAGGTCCACCAATGTTTGGTAGTATTCTAGAAATTGCTCCTTGCAGCAGTAAAGCCTTGTTACTGGAGTACTTTACATGTGCTTTGTTATCAAGTATTTCTCCCAGGTATTTGATTGATTCTTTCGATCGGATTATTTGATGTCCCACCCGTATATTGGCGTATTCCACAATTCTTCTACCGGTAATTAAGACGGCTTCCGTTTTATGGTCCGCTAATTCTAGACCGGCGGATACTAGCCAGTCTTTGATGCGAATAATCGCTACATTTGTGGCTGACTCTACCTCTTTTATTTCTTGAACTCCTCTCGGCAACATAAGCTTAGCACTCCGTCATACATAATGTTCCATAGGAGTGGACCGAGTACTGATCCTTGTGGAACCCCAGCTGAAACGCTGTAGTATTTCAACCCTTCATCAGTTTCATACCTCAGTTTTCTGTTGGTAAAGTAGTTTTCTACTATCCTCAGCAAGTAATATGCCGTATTCATACTGGCTAGTGATTTACTGATGAACGCCCAGTTTGCCGAGTTAAAGGTATTTTTGATATCCAAAGTCACCACTTTTTTGTACCATACCGCCATCTTTCTCCTTGTATCGCTTCGGCCGCAATGTCGACCACAGTTTTTACGGCTTGAACAGTAGACCGCGATTTTCTGAACCCAAACTGAAAGTCTGATAGTGCTCCTCTCTTTCTTGCTACCGCGAGCAGTCTAGCATATATTATCCGTTCCAGTATCTTTTCCATTGTGTCTAGAGGCATATTGGACGATACGAGGACGGTTCCCCAGGTGGCTTGTTTCCCTTTGGAAGCAGGACTAGGTGTTGTAGTTTCCAAGCATCCAGGAAAACTCCTTCTTCAAGACATTTTTGAATTGTTTCCATAAACATGTCTGGCCGCTTATGAATAGCTGCTTTTAGTACCTTATTTGGTATGCCATCAGGTCCGGGCGCTTTACTGTCGCCTATCTTCCTGCATGAGTTTATGAGATCATCCGCTGTGACTATTGGGATGTCCTCCGTGTTGGTCTCCCTAATGATATGGTACATAGTAGATTTACTTCGGGGGAAAAGGTGTTCTATGGAGCTTAGGATTGCTGGACATGTTATTTGCTGCGACCTGCTGCCCTTTATCTTAGTCATGACGATCCTGTATGCTGTACCCCAAGGGTTTATGTCGGCTTCTTCACAAAGTTTTTTAAAACATCTTGTCTTACTCTCCTTGATTGCCTTTTTTAGGTCGCGTCTTGCTATTTTAAAACCAATAAGGTGTTCTTCAAAGCGACCTCTTCCCCTAAATCTTTGGACTTTGCGTCGGGCTTTTAAGCACTTTGCTCTAAGCTTTTTTATTTCCTCATTCCACCAGTAGCATGGTGTTCCTCCTCTAGTACGCGTTCTTCTGGGCATTGATGCATCGCACGCAGTAGTGAGAATGAGGACGAGTTGTTGTATATTGGCTTCAGCTGTTTCGCTTTGAATTACGTTTTAGGTATTTATCATTTCTTCGAACGCGTCTAGGTCGAAGTGTGTGTCCTTCCATCTTGAGCCCGTTCGTTTAGCGCGTTGTACGGTACTCTTCTCCTTCTTATATTTCGCAAGAGGGAGCAGGTAATGAACGTAATGTCAATAATCGAGCCCGTTAATGCCTTACGATATGTGTTTGCACGACCTTGGTTTTGCCTTGCAAAACTTTCTAGCAGACTACGGCCTCTGGCGTTTGTAAGTCTGTCACCCTCCTGATACAGGTGTGTCCGCACGTTTGTGTTGGGTTGCGTTCACATCCTTCCCCGGTATGGCAAGTCCTAAACTTGCCACGTCTGTTTCTGCTCCAACATCCAACACAGCTAACTTGACGGCGGGCCTCGTATATTCCACTGATGGTCTTAATTGTGGCCGATCTAAATTTATCATCCTTCGCGAGCTTGGTCGAGATCACTCTTCCCTTTGGCCAGCAGTTTCGGGGATTGGCAGGATCAATGATGATAATAATGTACCCAACTTCAGTTGGTTTTTATGGTTCAAACCATTTTGACCGCCTTGTCAGAGTCGGAAAATACTCTAGTACCCATCGTTTCCAGAAAGCATCAGCATATCGTTGGGACAATAGTCAGTTTTTTCGAATCGCTGCTCCGTCGTTATTAAGTGGAGCCAACGAGCCTAGCAAAAAGTGGTTTAGGGTAATTGCTTCACAGTTTTCGTCCGACACTGGAACGTAGGTTAGCGGTCGATAGCTTAATACATGCTCTACTTCAATCAAGGCGTTTTGAAGGACTTTGTGGGTTCGGTTCTTATTTGGAATAATACGGTGAAGAACTCTTTTGACGGATTGGACTAACCTTTCCCAACTTCCACTCATTTGTAAACTCTCTTACCATCTTCTCCTGGTCGACTATTTGAACTACTTTGTGAAGTCGGGCAGCGGGAAGCCCAGCCATCATCGGAGAACGAGAATCGTCGTTATTATTCTTACGTCGCTGGCACTGCTTTCGTTCCGCCCGCGTTGCAACTCGCAATCGAAATATGAAGAATTTTTGAATGATGGTACCTATTATAAACGTCACGGATTATAAGCGTCGTTACGTGGTGACTCCTCGGCAGGATAATTAGCCGTCCTACCTCGCTACTCATCACACACTGAGCATCGATCCTACCTTTAATCCTTAGAACTCCGTGGACATCTAGATACGGTGAGAGTTGCTATAGGGGGCTCGTCTTGCAGATTCTTCATTTTGAATTAAGAGTTGTCCTCTCTTTGGAATAAATATCGCGCTGCGCCTGGCGAAACAGGTAGTTCTCTGCCTTAGTGAATTCCATTTGCTGAATACAGCCAGTTTGCAGCGATTCTATGGGACAAATTTTAGACTTTAGATTATTAACATACCTTAGGACAATAGCTGTTGTTCGTAGAAGTCGTTTCCAGCGTTCGGCCTGTAATATGTGCGGTCTTGGGGTTACATTTGGACCTGCATCTGAGTGGTGGTTTAAGTGTTTCGGATTTAGCTCCTCCGGTAATTTTATTAAAGTATGGGTCAGCGAATTCGGCCCAGTTTTCCTTGTGTTCGCGAAGAAATTGCGGGCCGTTTAACCATCTGCCGCCACTAGAAAGGTCCGGATGTGGCTGCCACTTAGTTTCTTCGTCGGGCACATTGTCCATTGCCATTCATTGACTTCGATCGTATCCAAAATTTGACTTACGCGAAATGCCACAATCTGACTGTACCGTCTATGGTCGGTTCTAATCCAACTCAAAACATTGCGGGAGTCATCGAGAACCGCTGCCTGCAGTTGCAGCCGTGGGATTGAAAGAGCATTACCTTCGCGCCATGGATATTCGGCTTTGCCGTTCATTTTTCTGGTTGGCCGGGTTTTACATATGATTTTTTGCGCTTGGGGTTGTCGTAACGGATCCATTTTTCATCACCAGTAACAATCCGATGCAAAAATGACTTCCTTTTGTGGCGTTCAGCAGCATTTTGGACATGCAAATCCGCCTTTCGACGTCTCTCGGTTTGAGTTCATGTGGAATCCAATTTCCTTGCTTTTGAATATACCCAGCTGCTTTTAAACGTTTTGAAATGGCTGCTTGAGTGACACCCAACGATTCTGCGATTCTTGTGTTTGGCAACAATCTTCATAGAATAATGCTTCCAGTTCTTCATCTTCAAACTTTTTTGGCTGCCCAGAACGTTCATCGTCTTCCAAACCAAAATCACCACTTTTAAATCGCGCAAACCACTTTTGGCATGTTCGCTCAGCTAGCGCATGTTCACCATAAACTTCCACCAAAATACGATGACTTTCGGGAGCAGTTTTCAGTAATGAAGAAGAACTCCCCGCAAAAACACTTTTTCAGGCACAAAGTTCGACATATTTGAGTGAAAAAAAATTATTGTTGTTTACGCTTCAAATGAATGACATATACTGAAATGACGTACAATGACAGTAGCTTTCCAACGCATGTTCCAATGGAATAATAACAATGGAATAATACAAGTTACGCCATCTTTTAGCAAACCACATGAATAAGTTATAGACCCAATATATGTACCGTGGTGGACTCCTGTTTTAAATATATTAAGGGATAACAAAGTTAAAGCTTAGAGTTTATTAAAAAGCATCTTACCCAAAGCATATAAAAACGGAACTCTTTTACTTCCCCAATCAATCCAAAATCCTTCTCAACCAAAATCTTGCAAAATATTCGTTGACTTATCGGAAACGCTGTTTCTAGATCTATCATCCATCTGCTGTCCTGTATCTCCCTCTTTAGAAATTGCTTACATTTTTGCAAACAGCTGGTTAAATCAGGTCAAAGATGAGCGTTTTTTCTCTAGCTTCAATTATGCAAATACAGTAGCTTACAAAATGTTTCACCACGTTTCCGTCGTAATAAGCCTGCAGAATATATTGCGTTTGACAACTCCAAGAAGAGACCGTATATCCTACTCTATGATAAAAAAAAATTGCCACCTTTAATCAAAGGTAGACTTACCACTCTATATATCATAATAACATCTTAGAAAGTAGCGTCATAACCCAAAGCTGGGAAACAGCAACCGTCATTCCATTGCCTAAATAAAAAAAAAAAATCCATAAAAGCGGTTGATGGCTACCGCCCAGTATTACTGGTACCCTTCATTGCCACAGTCCTAGAAAAAACTGTTTCAAAGCGCCTCTCAAGGTTTATCGACACCAGAAAACTAGTTAGTAAAAATCAAGTTGCAAATAAAGGCTGCAACAATGCGTTGCTATGTGTTCAAAAAGTAAGGGTACTTGACATTTCGTGGGCAACGTACATATTATTATCAAATGGGACACATGTCTCGAATATATGTATGTTCACATTTCAAGTACATATATACTATACATGTTTTCGTATGAATGGAGCAAAAAATTTGCATCAAATTTTGTGTAAAAAATGGAATCAAGTGCTATAAAACACTTGAAATGTTGAAAGTGGCATACGACGAGTCTGCTTTATTTAAAAAAAAAAAAAAATTACAAGTTGTACAAGCTCTTCGAAGATGGCCGAGAAGATGCCAATGACGAACCTCGCTTTGGACGCCCCAAGCACATCAACAAAAGATGATAATGTCGAATCTGTGAAGAAAATTGTTTTGGAAAATCGTCAAATTTTGATCAGAAGAGCCATCGCATGGGCATCATACGTCAATGATGATCCTGACTTGCTCAAAAGGGTCATAACTGGTAACGAATCATGGATATATGGTTTTGACGTCGAAAACAAAGCCAAATCGTCTCAATGGAAGCAACCGGAAGAGCCAAGACTAAAAAAAGCACTCCAAGTTCGATCAAATGTCAAAGTTTTGATCACTGTTTTTTCGATTACCTTGGCGTAGTGCACCAGGAGTTTTTACGACTTATTGATGTACGGTCAATAAGGAGTATAACGTTGAAGTCATGACTTTTACATCACGATAATGCACCTGCTCACAACACGACAATCTTGCCTCAGCCACTGTATTTGGCGCCATGCGACTTTTTTATGCTCCCAAAACTGAAGGAACATATGAAAGGACGGAGTTTTGCCACGATTGAGAAAATAAAAAAGGCTATACAAAAAGTGCTTATGAGAAGTGCTTCGAGGATTGGAAAAAGCGTTGACACAAGTGTATTATATCTGAGGGGACAACATTAATATTAATGAATAAATTAATATTTTTTCATAAAAATATAAAGTCACCTTACTTTTTGCACACGCCTCGTATAAGTTCCTCTTATTTTTTGTATCTTGCTCGTAGCATGCTCGAACTTATTAAATGTATCCCTTCTGTTCTTCGCATTGTATTTTGTGGCCGCAAACCATTTTGTTCACACATACTGCCATTATTTTGTACAGAGTTGAGACACTTGCTTGAAGAGACCCAGTAGTTTTGGTTGTATAGACTTGATTAATCCGTTGCGTGAGAGCTGCACTAGTTTTTGCTTGCTGATCTTTGAATTGCTGCCTATTATTGTTTGGTATGTTCTGTAGCTCACTTCTCGAACTTGGTCCGGGTACCAAGTCTTGTACGCGGGAGTTAGATCGCGATCCCGACGCGTTACTGTTCATCATTTGGTTTGAAAAAACTGACGTGACCCAAAGCCTACCTATATGCTCTCAGCATAGGATTTATTTCCCACTTACTCGATATATATTATCTAGTGAGCGTTCCCTAAAAACACTACCCAAAGGTGATTATTATTGTTATCATTATTATTATTAATATTATTATTATTATTATCAATATAAGTATAATTAATATTGTGTTATTATTATTATTTACAATATAATACTTGCATAGAAATCTTTTCCCTTTATTCGATAGTCATCCGATATGTTTAATAGTCACGCACAGATAACCTTAAGGATGCACACAGGATTGGGAAAGATGGAAAGGTATTGAGGTCGTCCTCTAATCTGCAGCTTGCATCACAGCTTTATTTCACCTGCAACCATTACCTTGCGAATTTTCAATGTATTAAATGTATTTAAATATCGAAAGCGATCATGTATAAAATCCATTGTTATTATGTAAGGGGCATGGAAGCAGGGCTCTAGTTTCTCTAGGTTGTCGGTTTTATATTTCGAAGGCTTGCAGTAGTCGAGATTGTACCTCTTGTTTTGCTCTCATAAGGAGTCCTAAAAAAATCCAAATGCGTTAAATCGCATGATGATCATAGGACTACAATGCCTACATCTGTTCGGGTGCTCCTAAAACTTCTCTGAACCTGCTGTATATGATTCAAAACCATGCGGAAAAAGACTCATAGGTGATGCTTATATCACTTAACCTCAAACACCGACGAAATGTCTCCTATCTCACCTTGTTCTATCGCTATTTTCACCATCCGTGCTGCATTGGAATTGCCAGTAGCATTCCACTAGGCATTCGGACATACATTAAAATATTGTGATTTTTTTCCTAAGCCGTAGAACTCGCCTATGAAACCCTCTGCCGAACTCTCTATGGTATTTTCTAGTCATTATAACCTGCAAACATTCAAAACCAACGTATATCGATATCTCTTTCTTTTTTCCCGAAGTTTTCTTCGAACGCTCAAAGATTGTCTTGCCCAAAATCCGTACTAAACAGTGACACGCATGAATTCATTGGTTATTAAACAATCGCTCCTTGATTTTCTGAACGTCAATTCGACAATTTTGACAATTTACAAAGCCATCAAGATGAATATGAGCCTCATTGCTGAAGATGATTTTGTTTGAAAAATCTACATCCACTTGTTGTTTACTCAACGATGAAAATACGGTGTTCGGTGTAGCGATTCATTTTTAATAACCCTGAACTGTCGATTTATGGACTAATGAAAAGCATTTTCTCCATCTATCTTTTTCTGATTGCTCACTACCTAATTGAATGGATGCTTACATTATTAAAGATTTGTGTTCAATTTTTCGTTAATTCAATGTTATATTACCATTGGTCAGTCGCTAAATTTTGATATGCTTACGATTTTATATAGGAGTTTAACTGTCCTTATTGTTTTCCGTTTCATAATAACAGGTTTTGTATGCTTTCGTTTGCAAATTAAAACAGCGGGCCCTACTTTCGATATTTTTATTGTAATTATTATAGTTATGTTCTCATTATTCTAATTTTTAATATTATTATTAATATTGTTTGAATGATTAATATTATTATTATTTTTACTATTACTATTTTATTTATTGGGTCTATAACTTCGTGCGGTTTGCTAACCTGTATTATTCCATTGTTATTATTCCATTGGAACATGCGTTAGAAAGCTACGGTCATTTTACGTCATTTCAGTATATGTCATTCATTTGAAGCGTAAGCAACAATAATTTTTTTTTACTCAAATATGTCGAACTTTGTGCCTGTATTTTTGCGGGACGTCTTCTTCATTACTTTAATATGGAAGACGATGAACGTCCTGGGTCACTCAAGCAGCCATTTCAAAACGTTTAAAAGCAGCTGGATATATTCAAAATCAAGGAAATTGGATTCCACATGAACTCAAGCCGAGAGACGTCGAAAGGCGGTTTTGCATGTCCGAAATGCTGCTGAACGCCAAAAAGGGAAGTCATTTTTGCATCGGATTGTTACTGGTGATGAAAAATGGATCCGTTACGACAACCCCAAGCGCAAAAAATCATATGTAAAACCCGGCCAACCAGCCAAATCAACGGCAAAGCCGAATATCCATGGCACGAAGGTAATTCTCTGTATTTGGTGGGATCAGATGGGTGTGCTGTATTATGAGCTGCTAAAACCGGGTGAAACCATCAATGGACAACGCTACCGTTTGAAGAGAGCAGTAGCCGAAAAACGCCCGGAATATGCGACCAGAAACGAGGCAATGACAATGACAACGCTCGGCCCCACGCTGCTATTCCGGTTAAGAAATATTTGGAAAACAGTGGATGGGAATTCTTACCCCACCCGCCTTATAGCCCAGACCTATCCCCTTCTGACTTCCATTTGTTCCGGTCGATGCAGAACGCCCTCACTGAAATACGGTTCACGTCAGAGCAGAATATCAAAAACTGACTTGATTCATTCTTGGCTGCCAAGCCGGCCCAGTTTTTTTGGGATGGGATCAACAAATTGCCAGAAAGATGGGGAAAAGTCATAGCTTCAGATGGGCAATACTTTGAATAATACTATTGTACATGTTTTTCTTAAATAAACGTTCAAATTTTGAAGAAAAAAACCGCACGAAAATAATTATATACCCAATATTATTATTAAAATTACTATAATTACTATTATTAATACATAGAATTAATCCTATTATTATATTATATATATTATATTATTGATAAGGATAATTGATATTATAATTATAATAATTATTATTATTAATTTGTATTATTATTATTATTATTATTATTATTATTATTATTATTATTTTATTACTATTATTATTATTATTATTTATTATCATTATGATTTTTTATTGTCATTTATTATTCTTTGATTTTTTATTATTCTTTTAATTATTATTACTTTTGTTGCTATTTTTACAATCACTTGCGTCATCCTACTTAAAAAAAACGCGGAAAAAATCACCCGTTCTCAAAAAAATCCACCTCGTTATTTTTTAAAATGAATATGAACAGCCAGAAATTCTCGAATACCTAATTCACTGTACCTTGACTCATGGATAGTGCAGCATGTATAATTTTTTTATTATTATTTGTGTTTATATTATTATTATTATTACTAAATTATTATTATAATTATAGTTATTATATTATATCTGTTTGTTTTTATTATATGTATTATTGTTGTAATAGAAATATCGATAGAATCATTCCAGTCACTTCTGCCTCATTTAAAACATGTTTGATTTGGTTGTATGCTCTCTTCTCAGAGCAAGTTGAACTTTGTGTCAACGTCAAAATAGTTACAAAATAAATTTGTGGATTTTAATATAAATGTTAATTTTTTTTGAACTATTCTTATAATACGAATAAATATTGTTAAAAATGAAAAAATTAACAATATGCCAATATCTATTGACTAATGTTTGTATAGGGTGATTCATCTTGAGGTTTGATTTTCAATAGGCTTTTTTGAGAGACTACGCGTGACTCCTATCAGACTGCTTTGTCATCATGGAAAGACTCACACTACAACAACGTCTCCAAATTGTTCAGCTGTATTACGAAAATCAACGGTCTGTGAGAAATGCTTTTCGTGCGATTTGAGGAACTTACGGCGCGCATAATCGACCTACTGAAACCACTATTGCCAATACCATTCGCAAATTTGAGTGCCATTTTACATTAGTGGATGATACTCGACCGGTTAGACCACATCCAGCACGTAGTGAAGCGACTATAGCAGCTGTAGCTGAGAGTGTACCGTGAAGAATCGATTCATCGTCGTTTTCAGCAGCTTGGCTTGGCGTATTCGACAACTTGGCGTATTTTATGTGAGGATCTCGGCCTAAAAGTGTTCAAAATTCAACTTGTGAAAGAATTGAAGCCAGGCGACTTGAATTTGCGTCATATTTTCAGTAAATGGGCTCTGGAAAAACTCAATGAAAATCTGGTGTTTTATCTTGAAATTTTGTTCAGTGATGAAACCCATTTCTGGTTCAATGGATACGTAAGTAAACAAAATTGTCGTATTTGGGCTGATGAGCAACCCGAAGAGTACCAAGAGCTACCATTATGGTATGGTGTGGTTTATGGTCTGCAAAATGTGGCAAATCAGAATGTTACCGTCAATGGTAACCGTTATCGCGCCATGTTAACGGACTATGTGCTTCCTGAAATTCAAGCACATGGTTGCGGTGAGTAACAACAAGACGGCGTTACGAGCCATACAGAGCGTGAAACAATGGACTTGTTGAGAAATCATTTTGGTGAGCACTTAATTTCACGTTTTTCTACGGTAAATTGACCGCCTAGATCGTGCGATATCACACCTTTGGACTATTTTCTCTGGGGATATATAAAGTCTCAGGTCTTCAGGAATAAGCCAGCTACGATTGACGCTTTGGAAGCCAACATTACTCGTGTTATCCGCGAGATACCAGTCGCTATGCTCGAACGAGTCGCCCAAAATTAGACCTTCCGAATGGAATGACCAACATTTACATTATATCATTTTTAAAAACTAAATGCCATGAATTGTTATTGGGTATGTAATTTAATTCGTGCGGTTTTTTTTTTAATTTGAACGTTTATTTAAGAAAAACATGTACAATAGTATTATTCAAAGTATTGCCCACTTTTTCATATCTTTCTGGCAATTTTTGGATCCCATCCCAAAAGAACTGCGCCGGCTTGGCAGCCAAGAATGAATCAAGCCAATTTTTGATAATCTGCTCTGATGTGAACCGTATTTCAGTGAGGGCGTTCTGCATCGACCGGAACAAATGGTAGTCAGAAGGGGCAAGGTCTGGGCTATAAAGCGGGTGGGGTAAAACTTCCCATCCACTGTTTTCCAAAGAGTTCTTAACCGGAATAGCAACGTGGGGCTGAGCGTTGTCATGATAGAAAATTATTGCCTCGTGTCTGGTCGCATATTCCGGGCATTTTTCGGCTACTACTCTCTTCAAACGGATTAATTGCGTTCGGTAGTGTTGTCCATTGATGGTTTCACCCGGTTTTAGCAGCTCATAATACAGCACACCCATCTGATCCCACCAAATACAGAGCATTAGCTTCGCGCCATGGATATTAGGCTTTGCCGTTGATTTGGCTGGTTGGCCGGGTTTCAAATATGATTTTTTGCACTTGGGGTTATCGTAATGGATCTATTTTTCATCACCAGTAACAATCCGATGCAAAAATGACTTCCTTTTGTGGCGTTCCAGCAGCATTTCGGACAAGCAAAACCGCCTTTCGACGTCTCTCGGCTTGAGTTCATGTGGAACCCAATTTCCTTGATTTTGAATATATCCAGCTGCTTTTAAACGTTTTGAAATAGCTGCTTGAGTGACACCCAAAGATTCTGCGAGCTCTTCTTGTGTTTGGCAACAATCTTCATAGAGTAATGCTTCCAGTTCTTCATTTTCAAACTTTTTTGGCTGCCAAGGACGTTCATTGTCTTCCAAGCCAAAATCACTTTTAAATCGTGCAAACCACTTTTGGCACGTTCGCTCAGCTAGCGCATGTTCACCATAAGCTTCCACCAAAATACGATGACTTTCGGGAGCAGTTTTCAGTAATGAAGAAGAACTCCCCGCAAAAACACTTTTTCAGGCACAAAGTTTGACATATTTGAGTGAAAAAAAAATTATTGTTGTTTACGCTTCAAATGAATGACATATACTGAAATGACGTACAATGACAGTAGCTTTCCAACGCATGTTCCAATGGAATAATAGCAATTTAATAATACAAGTTACGCCATCTCTTAACAAACCGCACGAAGTTCTAAGTAATAGATTTAGAAGTTCACTTTCAAATTTTTGCGTTTTATTTTACATTATAAATCAAACCTCACGAAGAATCACCCTGTACATATAATTTGTTTGAAAAATATGTTGTCTTTTTTTTTAACTTAAGAGTACATCACTATTGTTAAGAGCGGTTAAACGTGTTTAGTCAAAGTAAAAACATCGTCAGGTGTCCTCTAAGTCGTTGCATGAGGGAGCTTTTTCGCTGCTGCATTTATATAATTATATATAGGCTCTTAGGTTTACTCTTGGTAAACGATTGACGCAAGTGAGAATATAGAAAGATACTCGTTAAAAACAACAAGGTCAATGTCTCGATGATCAATATTTAATTGAAAGTCCGTTAAACTGGAAAAACAGTTCATTGTCGAAACGGTTTAGTGATGAATTGTCGAATTTTTGATGTCTATATATCGTAATAAATCAAAAAATTACTGCCTAAAACTATTTTAACGTAAGGAATGTGATCTACAGTGCTTCATCTTTTTAGTAGTCCTCAACCAGATTCTCGTAGTTGATCGTTTCTTTGTCATCAGCAATTCGCGTTGGGGTTATGGTGGCCACTTTAAAGCTTGATGTGTTTTTTTTCTGTCTGAACAGAGCACTCAGATAAAGAACTAGTTCATTCTACTCCTTGTATGTTACTTTTAATGAAATCTTTTAGTCTTTCGAAGTAAGATGTGTAATCTTAACCATTCTCTCCATGCCTTTCAACACGAAGGCAGTAAGACTTAAGGTCTGAAGCTCTTGGCGATCGAGTTTCGGTATAAATGCTACTGTCACTGTTTGCCTTATCCGCCATCACAACTGATGAGATATTACAGATACGGCGTGTTGTGTTATTTAGATCACTTACAGCTTCGTTAATAGGAGCTGGTTCTGTTTAGGTTACCTGGGAAGTGAGCCATAAGCATTAGACGGAGTCTCTACTTTCAACTCTGTGTAATTGCCTTCAAATTTTATGAGTGATTACAGCCTAGTTGATCTTTCTCTTTTGAGGACTTTGACCATCCTACTGGTTTGACCGACAGATCCAATTTTTGTAAAAATCTTAATAAGATGAGGGTTCAAGTTTTAGGGGAGCACTGTTTGATTTGTCGAGCTCCTTCATAAATCATTTTCAGTTGTTCTTAGGCGGACTCCTCTTCTTCAATAAGGTCAAGAAATCGTATCCGATACTGAATTCGATGTACCTATGGTTTGACATGGAGATATCCGGTAAAAATAACATATCATAACATAACATAACATATAAAATAATATATCTTACTCTCGTAATAAAAGTGGGCTGACAGCCAACATTGTTGACAACTATTGGAATAAATAAAAAAAAATAAAACAGTCTGTTCTGTTCAACGTTTATTCACAGTGAGATTTTAGGTGAAAAAAGAAAATATACGAAAACGGAATTCAAAAGGACGTTGCCAGATACATGTTTTGCTTATACATATTGTTTTAACACTATTTCAACACTTCTTCTTAAGCAACATATGTGTCTTTAAATGTATAATAAACTTTAATTCAAACCAAGGAATTTAACAAAGTAACAATGTTTTGCTTACTTAAACTTTTTGTAAACACATCGGCAATATTTTGTTCTGAACAAACACATTCCAAATTAATATCATTATTTTCAACTTTTTCTTTTATAAAATGAAATTAAATATCTATATGCTAAATCCTCTTGTGGTGAACTGGATTTCGAGCAATATGTTGAGCACTTAAGTTGTCGCAATAAGTAGTTATTGCTTCTTCATTTGATAATACCATTTCCTTTAGAAGTCGACGAAGATATACAGCTTCTTTAGCAGCTGTGGATAAAGCAACGTATTCCGCTTCTGTGCTACTTAATGCGACAATACATTGTTTTGCTGAAGCCCAAGAAAAAACACTGTTAGCTAATCGTTGGCTTAATCTGCGTGAGTGAATCCTTGTACTTCCTTATCCGATTTGCTTTATACGATGCTCAGATTTATAGTACCAGCAAGGTATCGAAAAATGTGTTTAGAGACTGATTCGTGCACTATGTGTGGATCCATATTTGGTTGTGACAGTTTGCTTATGGCATGCAAAATGTCTGGTCGACTCTAAACTCCTAAGTACATAAGCGAACCAATTAATGATTGAAATTTTGTTATATTTACCTTGGCGCAGTTATCTTCCTTGCAGCTAACTTAAAAACCAGGATCAAGTGGAGTAACAGCTGGACGGCAATTTTGTATACCGTATGTGTTCAGGAGATTTCTAATGTACATTTTCTGGCACATTGGAACAGAGCCTTGTTTACCATTTCATTGTATTTCCAAACCAAGAAAGTATGTAAGAGTACCGCCGTCATGCATGCCGAATTTGGACGTAATCTTCTTTTTAATTGCTTGAATTTCGTTCTCGTTCTGACAGATGATTATATGATCGTCAACGTAAACTGCGATGTAGCTAAAATCTTGCTAAAGTTTCCCAATAGTTTGCTCCAAATTGTTGTCCACACCACTGGGCAACTAATCTTGATTAAAATTTTTAAATTTCGCCGTTTTTATTTCTTTTGATCCGAAAAACCCATTTGGAGCCAATAGATTTTTGCATTTCAGGCAGATCGACTAAACGCCACGTGTTGTTTGATTTTTGCCATTCCTGCGCATATTGATCTTCAAGGCATCAGCAACCGATTGCGGAGATTCGATGTCAACTATAAATTGTAAGCTATTAAGCATGTTGTACTGCTTCTTTGGCCTTCCAGGTAGTCCCGTGCGAATAATTTTAGGACGATCAGATGCCCGTCTTAAGACATTATCTCGTTCACCGAATGCTTGTTTTTCGGTTGTAGGTGTTTGTCCTCATTATCAATGTCGCTAGTATATTCCTGATTCGTTGTCTTCATTGCTGTCGTCGCATTCAATCTGGTTGGGCGGATGTACTTTTTGTGAAACTGTGTTGTATTCTAAATAAATAATATTTTTCATGAAGTCATCGTTTCGATCTGGCATGTTTAGTTCTTGTGTTGCAGCCGTATTAAAATCATCTTCCACAAATTTTACATCTCGTATTTCAATAACAGTACGTTTAACCAACGAAAATGTATTCTTTTCCCTTTGCTTGAATTTAGCTTTCTATGGTTTTTTCCAACGCAAATGCTCGAGAGCCAAAAACTCGCAAGTGCTTAACTGATGGTTTACCTTCTTTCTATACTTCAAATGGCATTCGTAAACTTAATGCTTTTGTTGGGCATCTGTTTCGCAGATAAACTGCTGTTTGTACAGCTTCAGCCCACAAAAATGTTTCTAGCTTTGCATGGATAAGTAGACTTTTACCCATTTCTACAATGGTACGGTTAGCTCGCTCAGCCACGCCGTTCTTCTGAGGTGTGTAAATAACTGTGAGTTGTCTTTTAATGCCACATTGGTTTAGGTAATTTGGAAAATCTTGGTTGACATACTCCGTGCCATTGTCACTTCTTAAAGACTTGATTTTTTTGCCCGTTTGGCATTCGACGTAGCTTTTGAACAGCTTAAATTTGTCAAACACTTCACTTCACTTCATAATGTTACAAAATATTTATTGCCGGCGATTGACTTAACATTCATTGGACCACATACATCAGTATGTATGAGTTCAAGTATACTTTGTTACTCGTTCTGATTTATGGGGTAATGGCAGCCTGTTTATTTTTGATAGATTACATGTCTCACAATTTATTTTTTCGGGTATATTTATCATATCCATTCCGTGCATTAACTTTATCTGCCTTATTTTATGCATTATTATAAGATATAAAATAAGCTTTCACTATACCTTCTATTATACCTTATTATAAGGCATAAAATAAGCTTTATATGCCTGATATACGCCTTATTATTAGGCTTATTATAGGAGCTAACTCAATTATGTAGATTTTATTATAAGGCTTATATAAGGCTTTATATACCTTATATAGACCTTATAATAATAACTGTTAAAGTCCTTTCATGGATCATAATTATAATAAAAATAAAAATAAAAAACATATTGTACTCTTAATCACATATAACAATATATATTTTGTCAGTCTTTATAGATATATTTACCCACTTAATAACCTATACAAAATAGAAATTATTTATTAGTTATAAAAAAAAAATAATTTCATTCATATTTCTTATAATATAGAATTTAAAAAACTATTTTATGTAGGGTTTTCTAATAACTAATAATCTAATATTTCGCGTTCAATGTTAGCTCCGAGCTCTTCCAACGTCGTCGGCGTGTTGGCATAAACCAATGACTTAACGTAGCCCCACAGAAAATAGTCAAGCGGCGTTCAGCGAAATTCATCATCAACATCTTCTCCAGAACCCAATCGGAGAACATTGCTCGTTAGTGTACTTTACCATGATGAAAATGTTGAGTTTACTGAATAAATTGACAGTGGCATTTTGATGATTAGTGAAAGAGTGCATTCACAAATTAAATTCAAAGTTGCCAAGTCCCAATTGGAAAACCCTATATTATTATATGCATGTACCTATGAGTATATAGTACATGTGTATTACATATAGTTATTTAAATTAAAGATACTTTTTGAAAACAAAAAAAAATGTACTTTAATTTGTTGTTTTTAATTTCCGCAAAAATCTTTTGCGTCCGACTCGTAGTAGTCATTGTGAACGAAACCTGAATAGAGTAACAAGACATTATTGTATAAAAATTTTTTTTTTGTGGCTTACTAATGTAAAATAATGAATTGAGTCGAGTCGAGAAAATTATAACTTTTGATAGTTCTCATCTTTTTTTGTCCGTTCCCATTTATTTCGGACAATAAGTCATCTGATACCAATACGCTAAAGCAGGTTGGCTGTCTCCACTTCCTTGCTTTTTTCCATCGGGACATAGGACATCCTATCCTTAATTTGATTCAAAAGCCGCTTATAGTGATGTTTCGAAAACCTATGCTATTCTTTATTAATTAACTTCACGTTAAAATATTGCTTTAATTCAATTACTCTTTAAAAAGTTTCTTCATTTTTAACAGCTTTAAAACACTTTTTTTTTTTAACTAAAATAATCACAATCAATCTCGTTCCTCCTTCTATGAGCCCTCTTCCAGAAGTTTAATGTCGCCAGCTGGTCGCGTGTCTCAATTGCAACAACGAAATTTTCTCATAAATCGGGAAGACTTGGTAATAACATTATTACTTTTAATTCGTCTTGGATTTTTATGTCTAATCCCGCTAATTTATCGATTGTTCCAACAAAGGACTGGACATATTCCACCACGTTATCTCCATGTTTCATATTTAATCTTAAAAGTTGTTGATAGAGATGCACTTTTTTGATGGGACCGACCGGCATATGAATTTGGTGTAATTTTTTCCACGCTTCTGAATGTTTTGCACGATCTTATGTGCATTAACTGCGCCGGTTTCACTTTAAGAATAATACATGCAAGGACTGTTTGGTCAATTACATCCCACTTTTCGTCTTCTTCTGTGGTACCTGGTTCTTTTTTTACAAACTTACCACAAACAACGTTTCATAAATCCGAAGTTATAAGTATGTTTCGCATTGCCATACTTTAGACTTCATAGTTGTCTTCTCCAAGTTTTTCTATTTGGAAAGGAACACTCATAATAGAAAAAGTTTACTCGAGCACAGTTTTAAAACCAAGTTCAAACTAAAACCAATTATATTTAAGAACGCTTTCTAGTTTAAAAAAAAAAAAAAACAAACCGAACTAAAAGAGCACCTGGGCCCATAACCTATTGAAGCAGAAAATAAAACAGTCTATTCGGTTCAAAGTTTATTCACAAAGTGAGATTTTAAATGAAAAAAGAAGTTATAAGTATGCTTCGCATTGCCATACTTCAGACTTCATAGTTGTCATCTCCAAGTTTTTCTATTTGGAAAGGAACACTCATAATAGAAAAAGTTTACTCGAGCACAGTTTTAAAACCAAGTTCAAACTAAAACCAATTATATTTAAGAACGCTTTCTAGTTTTTAAAAAAAAAAAACAAACCGAACTAAAAGAGCACCTGGGCCCATAACCTATTGAAGCAGAAAATAAAACAGTCTATTCGGTTCAACGTTTATTCACAAAGTGAGATTTTAAATGAAAAAAGAAAATATACAAAAAGAGAATTCAAAAGGATGTTGCCAGATACATGTTTTGCTTATACATATTGTTTTAACACTATTTCAACAACAACCATATCAGACGATAGTATAAAATCCAGGAGATGATTACTTCTCACGTTGCATTTAATACTGGATATTATGTGAGGTTTTGTATTCAACATGCAAAGTCTGATATAGGCATGCATTAGCAGACTCAATGTTACGGCTGCACGCCAGATAACTAATTAGTCGTCAACAGCTCTTTCTTAGGAAATAATGGGCGATTTTTCAAGCGTTTGATTTTTTACTGTCAAAAAAAAAAAAAACAGGAATATTGCAAAAGTGTATAAAATGTTTATTTGAGTTGAATCAATGCTTACCATTTACTTTTTAAAGATTATTTCATGTAAATGTTGACCACGACTACGTTTTACAATGTCCATACGAAGATTTCAATTTTGAATTACTTTTTCAAGCATATTGGCTGTTATCTCGCTAATAACACGTGTAATGTTGTCTTTCAAGGCTGGTTTATCGGCATGGACGAGTTGTATCCCCATAAAAAATAGTCTAAAGTCGTCAAATCGAATGACCGGCCAGTTCACTGATCCAAATCTGTGCCAATGATTCCGCCTGATCATAATCCGCACCAAACAGTGCATTTTTCCCGGTGTGTTGCTGAGGTTCCTCATCGGACCAAATACTGCAGTGAAGACAATTTTTCGATAAAAAGCGGATTTTTTTATCTTTTCTAAGGCCCACTAACGCTGTGGCAGTTCGTTTAGCTTCAGTTCTCGAACGAGCTGTATTTTGTAAGGTTTTAGACTAAGATCCTTGTGTACAATCTTCCACGTAGTCGAGTAACACAATCCCAAATGCTGCAAACAGCGATGAATGGATAAATGACAGTCTTTGTTAACACTGGCGAATGCAGCATCAATATTTTCTTCTGTACGCACTCTAAGCATACGGGTAGGTGGCTCGACGTGAAATTGGTGCGAAATTTGAACACTATAGCTTGAATTGCTTGCTCAGTAGGTCGATTATGACGATCGTAAAATGGTCCAAGTGCGCCAAATTCAATAATTTGTAAGCGTTATTCGATTTAAATTAGATTATTCGATTGCAAAGATTAACACTTTGCTACTGATGCTAACTGAGTATGTTTGAATTTTACAGATGTCAAGAATCACGCGTGAGCTTTCAAAAATAGAATACTGAAAAACCAAACAGCAAAAAAAAATCACTCTAGCAAAAAAAAAAAAAAAATAAATAAAACCTGTACATTTACGTCTGCACCGTAAGAGATGGGGGCATGTCGAGCAAATATATAATAGTTTTGAATCCAAGCTTTTGCTTATGCCATCAGATAAAAACTACGTCTGAGCTGTCGTGGATACTTGGACCAACCCGTCGTGCGAAATTTGAAGGAACTACGTAGGGATTAGCTCCGGATTGAAGCGTAATTAAATGTTAATGTATTCGTTGTACCAAAATATTTGCACAATTCTTTGAATCGTTTCAATTTTTCCATAGTTTTTATCTTTTTTTCATAAATGATTTTTTTCGTTTTCGATACAATTTTGTGTAAAGAGTTATATTAAAAAAGTTTTCAAATTTTGTCCCTAAAGATTTATCTCTAATTCCTAACGTCGATGTTCCCAATACAAAACTTTTTTACTGTTGTATTTCAACTTTCTTGACAGTGTTGGTTTTTATTTATATACCTAAATATATTTATATATTTTTATTATTCAGCATTACCAACAAAATAGATTTTTTCATGTCGTTTATTTAGAATTTTTTAATTATTGTTTTAGATTTTATTGCACCTCGAGGAATATTGTATGGAATACGAAGTGTCCATTCGATGTTTAGAGGATTTCAGCAGCATGATACCCAGGAATTCCTTAGATGTTTTATGGATCAACTGCACGAAGAACTAAAAGAAAATGATCCTACTCCAACAAAATTAATAACTAAGCATCAGGAGACTTATCAAAATGATGGTGAATCGTCAAATTATTCATCGAGTTCAGCTTCGCAATCAGAAGGTGAATATGAAACTTGTGACAGTGGTGTTTCCGAACAATCGAGTTTATTCGAAGATTCTTTTACACAAAATAAACATTACACAAGTTTGTCTTATGTTTCTAACTCATCATTAAGTCCTCGATTACCGGTTGTTTGCGCATATCGAACGAACAAATGTGCGAGTAGTTACAATTCAAACAATGACATTGTTGTTTCCGTAACCCAAAGATCAATTATAAGTGACGTGTTTGATGGAAAACTTTTATCGTCTGTGCAGTGTTTAACATGTGATAGAATATCGACCAGGGAGGAAACATTTCAAGATCTTTCCCTTCCAATTCCTCATAGGGATTATTTAAACGTCTTACATCATGCACAAAATATAAATAATCAGAGTTCTGTTCGTTCGCACTCTGGAACTATGTGCAATGAATTGATAAAAACAGAAGGTTGGCTATGCTGGGTATGGAATTTAGTACGCTCATGGCTTTGGGGGCCTTCAGTTACACTTCATGATTGTATGGCTTCTTTTTTTAGTGCCGACGAACTCAAAGGTGACAATATGTATAGGTATGTTTCTATTTATTTTAACTATTTATGAAATAAAAACTGTTTCCTTTAAATAAATACAAAAAATAGCTGTTCAAAATGCAACAAACTACGAACTGGTGTAAAGTATTCTCGTGTTCTTGATTTGCCCGAAGCATTATGTATACATTTAAAAAGGTTCCGACACGACTTGTCATATAGCTCAAAAATATCATCTTATATTCACTTTCCGTTAATCGGATTTGATATGAAGCCATATCTTCATAAGGATTGCAAATCAAGTATATCGCTTTATAATTTAGTGTCTGTGATTTGCCACCACGGTACTGTTGGTGGTGGACATTATACATGTTTTGCAAAAAATGATTTGACGGGTAATTGGTATGAATTTGATGATCAACATGTAACTGAAGTGTCAGCTGATGTTGTACAAAATTGCCAAGCTTACGTATTGTTTTATCGAAAGAATCATCCAGAAATGGATGTGATAAGAACACAGGCTAGAGAATTTTCAACACTTAATCCACCCCAATTTTCGGATATTCGTTTTTTTGTTTCAAGAGAGTGGATTAATCGCTTCAATACTTTTGCTGAACCTGGTCCCATAAACAATTGGGCGATACTTTGTCAACACGGAGGAGTTCCACCACACAAAGCCTCCCTTATTAACAAAATTGCTGTACCTTTGTCACAACCACTATGGGATTTTCTTTATAAAAAATTTGGAGGTGGACCTGTAGTTAATCGCCTTTTTGAATGTGAGGTCTGCAAAAGAACAGCTGAAAACCTCATGCGCAGGCAAAAACAAGAGCTTGCCATATTTACTAAATACCATGATGACTTTCAAAATGAAGACGATTCTATGACAATATATGCGATATCAATGGCATGGGTTAGAAAATGGCAACTTTTCGCACGAGGAATAACAAATAAGGATCCTGGCCCAATCAATAATTTAGCTATAACAGTAAAACCAGATATGTCTCCTGTAAGTGTTCTACCTGGATCCGATTATGCTCAACTTAATACACATCTATGGAATTTTTTTTATAATATTTATGGAGGAGGGCCAGAAATAATTTTACGGGGACCGCTAGATAAAGAGGTTTGTGATAAAAAAAATCTCAGCATAAACATTTTAAACATTAAACATTTTTCTTTTTTGAGTAGGTTCCAGATGATATGATCGATCAGGAACTACTTAGTGGAACTAGTGCAGTTGAAGAAAATTTCCGGGAGACGATTATGACCAATGAAAACTCGACGGCAAAAATTAAAAATGTCACTTTTGAATCCGAAAGTATAGATCGTGATGAAAAAGGAACTCTTTATTTGAGGACAACAGTAATAGATGCTTCAGATAAACATTTTAGACAATCTTCTTCTAAGAAGAAATCAAAATTAACAATACCAAATCATAGCCTGAAAAGAAAAACGAAAAGAAGTAGAAATGGACTAAAGTCATCAGGCCTTTTTGGACCAAAGGGTATACATTGTTATTTTTCTTTTCCCCTAGTTTAGTTTAGAAGATTTTCAGTTTTGAAGTAAATTATCATTTAAACTATCCTAATTTAATTATTCTGGTACGTGATTATTTCAAAAGTCATCATATTATTTTCAAAAGCCACAATAATTATACACCGTTGCCAATGCTAAACTTTCGTTAAAAAGCAATAGATCTGTTTGAGTATTTTTTGAACTAAATACAAATGTAAAAACTGTTAAATCTTTTTTTGTATAATCCGCTCTTGATTGCAATTAAACATTAACTACTTCTTTGGAAATGGATGAAGACGATGAGGATAATAACATATTTATTAATTATGCTTCAATAATAAATTGTTCAAACAATACTATTTGACGTTTATACATTTTTACATTAAATCCAAGGAGAAAAATTTTGATTCTCAAATGAAAACGATAAGCAAAATTTTGTTTCTGAAAAAATTAGGGGAAATGGTTTTACGTCACTTTTCTTCTCCAAAGCACGGAGGAAAGCCCACACGAAAACGCCATAAGTGAACGGATTTGAGACTGCTCTTTTGTGCAGACAAATGTCTATAATAATAATAAATATTAAGGAACAAGGTTTATAAATTTATCAGTTTTTATTTAAAATCTTTAACTTCAGGACGAAAACCATTTAAGCTTAGATAAGTCTGAATAAGTTAAGATAAGTTATTTCTTTAGTCGTTAGTCTTATCGCGAATAAAACAAACACAATCCTTAAAAAAAAAAAATTACGCTCTTTATTTGGTTGCTTATAGGCGTCTGTATTTTACAGTGTTTGACTTACGACTAATCTCCTACCTACCGGCAGACTCTTTTCCTAGTATGGCCACTTTACAAACACTAGTTAGTGTTGTCACTTTACATTTCTTACATTCTTATCAGTTTCTCTCCTATGGCTTGATATAACTCGACCATCCTGACTTGTAATCGTCCCGATTTCCCTCTTTGTCCTACTACAATTACGTGATTCGTTTGCTCTCATTTGTAACCATGGTTTGATGTTGGCTGCTTCCCATATTCCTTCATACGGGATCTGGCTTACTTGAAATCCTTCTACATCCTTCACTATGAACCGATTATTTGGCAAAATATTTTCAATTTTATACGGACCCTTAAACTTAGGGGCTATCTTCTTACTAGCACCTGGGGTGCTAATAAAGTTCTTCACCATTACATAATCTACTTTCCCATATAACTTATGCGTTCTGTAGTGGTCCTTTCGTGATTTATTATATTCCTGACACTTAATCATCTTATTAGCAGCTCTCGTTCGTATTTTCTCTAAATGTCTTTCATTTTCCTCCTCGTAATGCTCATTTAAACTCTCCTTCAGAAAATCAATAACTTCGCCTTTTTGACTTACTCCAAACAGCAATTCATTCGGTGTCGTGCCTATACTTCGGTGTATTGTGTTGTTCATAGCGAATTCTATCCTTGGTAGTATCCCGTCTAGAGAATTTTCGTATCCTGCGTCTGTCAGTTTTGCTATCATGGGCGCCAGACTTCTGTTTATCTTTTCCACTTGTCCGTTGGCCTGTGGGGAAGCCGTCGCAATCTTTATGTGATGTACATTCTTATCTTCCAAGAAACTTCCGAAATCCTTTGAAGTAAACGCACTTCCTCTGTCTGACACCAGCACCTTCGGTCGGCTATACGAGTTAAAATAAGATTTAAGGCAGCTTATTACTTCACTTATGTTGGTTGTCCTAACGGCAAAAAGTCTGACGTACTTAGTAAACGCGTCTACTACTAGGAACACATACTTCTTTTTCGCCCGTTTTAGTAACACTGGGCCAAAGTGATCTACATGTATCATCTGGAAATGAACATTTCCTTTTTGTATGTTGTGCAAGTAGCCTTCGTGCTTTCCAAACTTAGGTTAAAATGCAATACACTTTAAGCAATTCACTATGTGCGACTTGATTTTACTTTTCATCTGAGGGAACCAATATGTTTCCAGAACCGCGTCCAAGACTTTTTCGCAAACCACATGACCCATCTCGTCATGGTAAACATGCAAAATCTTACGTTCCATCCCTATAGGGACGTAAAACACTATTCTTTTCCCCACTTTCCTATACACTAGTCCGTTACACATCTCATATAGACTACTACTCTCTTTTTCTTCCAATTGTTTCCGTATCTCGTTAATTTTCCTATTTTTGTGTTGGCAAATAGATAAATTTTGTTCAAACGTATTTTCTTCTAGCACCAGAATGTTTGAGACTCGACTGAGAGCGTCTACGTGCTGCATTCTGTCCCCGCCACGATGTTCCAGGGTGTAGTCTTAGTTTTGGAGCTGCAGTGCCCATCTGGCTATTCTGGGGTTTACTTCCCTTTTGTTAATTGTCAATGTTAGTGAGTTACATTCTGTCCCAATCTTGAATCTAATGCCGTGTAAATATATTCTGAATCTTTGCAGCGCATAAATAATTGCCAAAGATTCTAGTTCGAAGCTGTGATACTTTGACTCACATTCTGTCGCTCTTTTGGAAAAATAAAACACCGGATGGAACCTCCCATCCGCGTTCTTCTGCATCAATATGGCCCCAAATTCGGTAAAGCTCGCGTCGCAATGGAGCTCCGTCTCAACCCGATGACAGTAAATTGCCAGAATAGGTGTCATCAGTAGCCTTCCTTTTACTTCTTAGAAGCATTGCATCTCTTCACTGTCAAATTTAAAAATGGTATCCTTCATTAAAAGTTTGTATAATGTCTGGGCTAACACTGAAAATCCTTTAACAGATCTTCTGAAGTAGGGACATAGTCCTAGAAAACTATATACAGCCCTTACACTCTGTAGCACAGGGAAATTCTTTATCGATTCGATGCCCTTTTCATTTGCTGGATACCCTCCTTGGATACGGTGTATCCTAAATACTGGACCTTAGCTTCTATAAACCGACACTTGTCCAAACGTAACTCCAACTTGTTCTTCACTAACCTATCGAAAACTTCATTCAGTATCGCTATCATTATATCATCTATGTAGATTTTGACTTTCTTTTCTTTAATCAAATTTTCAAAAACATTTGAAATATAACGCTGGAATTCCAATGGAGCATTCTTTAGTCCAAATGCCGTCCTGAGCCACTCGTACTGTCCCATTGGTGTCACAAATGATGTATATTTAATCAATTCGTCACTCATTCGTATGTGGTAAAAAACGCTCTTCAGATCTAATAATGTGTACACTTGTCTATCTAAACACTCGTCAAGTATGTCATCGATTATTGGAATCGGGTGATTGTCTTTTAAGGTAACTTTATTTAAGCTCCTGAAGTCCACGCAAAGTCGCAAATCGCCTATTTTCTTTTTTACTAATACTATAGACAACGCCTATTCCGATCTGCTTGACCTGATTATTCCTTCCCGCAGTAACTCATCTACGAAAGATTGTACTTGTTTCTTTTCGGTATATGAGAGTTTCTTCCAGTAGCAATAAAACGGTTTTGTATCGTTCAACCTTAGCTTCATTTCGTATTTCATCTCAGATTCTTCGGGACGCTTACAGTACAAATATTTCTCATTGAACATTCGTTTGAACTTTTCTTTTGTCTCCCAATCTAGACTACAATTTTTTAATAGCTCTACTTCCGTTTCTACATCTATCTTTAGTAACTCCTGAAAATGTTCTGTGCTTACCTCACTCGTTTGTTTTTCTAATGCTACGGTAGTTAATCTTAGCTTCGCTTTTCTTATGAAATCCCTACCTAGAATTAGGGGAAATGTTATTGTACCATCCAGTACCACTAGTAGATCGAGTTCCACCTTTCCTTCTTCCAATAAAATTTGACAACACACTTTACCTAGTATTCTTAACGGACTTTTATTTATTCCTTGAAACTTTACATTTTCTTCATATGAATTAATAACTGCTGTTGGAACGTATCCCTTCCTGACTATGCTGATAGAGCTGCCGGTATCTAGTAGTGAATCTAATAATATTTTATAATATAAATTTCTATGTGTAAATATACAATTAAATAATCTTACGGATTCATCTGCTTCGTCTTCTTAGTGTACGTTGTATATTGGCTTCCTGCTAGACTTCTTCCGCTCTGAACAGTCTGCTGCTATATGTCCCATTCTGGCACAAACGTGACAAGCGCCTTTCTCTAGTTTTTCCTTCCTACACTCGTTTGCCATGTGCCCAACACAATGTAATTGTAACACCTGATTTGGTTCCTTGCTGTATCACTCCTTCGCTCTCGTTGGATGGCTTCCATTCGTTGCGGCTTCCGTTGTTTTATTTTTGAAAAGGCTTGGAGTAGTTGTGCCTTTGTAGAATCGCATTGGATGAGTGCCTGTAGTCGTAACGATTCATCCATTATGCCTTCTACCATATATTCAACTAGCTCATCTTCGTCGATTTGAAAGCAATTTGAAATGATGATCTTGTCATTAAAGAGTCCGTAAAACTCTCATTCGTCTACCACTTCCTGTCTTTGAATTTCCGTCCCAATACCATTTTGTTTTCCTTTGTACTGAACAGCTCCTTCATCTGTAGCACCAATTCGTCCACTCCTTCGATCAAAAAATTCGGCTTTGAGTGCATTCACTCCAATGCCTTACCTTTCATTTTTGTCAACATAAGTGTCCGCATCATGTTCTCGTTCGGTTTGTATACATCCTGAATACTTTTCAGTTGGGCTAGCCATACATCCAGATTTGTGGTGCCGTTATATTCTGGTAACATATCTTTCCACATAGTCAAATGTTGCGGATGAGATGTTGTTGCACCCATTTGACTTTCGCTCGTTTGTGTGTTTGCGTTTATCTCACTCTCATTTGGTTGTGGAATTTGTCATTTGTAATTTGTCTGCACTCCTTCGTGTGTGTCGTTTCGTTCATTCGCGCCATTCTTCGCAGCCACTCATTTTCTTTTGCCAGTAGTTCTTTTTCTCTCTTTAGTAATTCTATTTCTTTTTCATATAACCGTTTCTCCCTGGCTGAGCATGCTGCACTTACACTAGCAGCCGATCGTTCGATGATGCATCCGTTATCTTCGGAATCCGTTGCCCGTTCACTTCTGTTCACTTCCCTCTCTTGCTCGTCCACTCGTTAGTATTCTGCTTCGGCGTCCTCCTCTGTCCCCCGCTGAGTCAACCGTTGCGATATTGTTGCCTCTTCTTCGATGTTACAGCTCGTTGGTGCTTCGCCGCGTTGCTCGAATGGCACATCGTTTAAACGCATCACGAGCAAATTTTTGGCGCCGGATGTAGAAAGCCCAAGACGTAGTAGCCATTTGCGCAACTCTGCGGAGGAATAATCCGACACCGCAATCGAATGCTCCATTTTGTTCTCTCCTTTGGGTTTTTTTTTCACACTCTTTTGTATTTACTTTTTTGCACACATTGTTTAGTTCAATTTCGTTCTTTATTTTTTCTTCTTTCCACTTTGACAATCGTTATTTTGTATTATTATTATTTTTTGTTGGATTGGATCCCACTTCTGAATTTAGGTCTTTAGTCTTATCGCGAATAAAACAAAAACAATCCTTTAAAAAAAAAATAATTTACGCTCTTTATTTGGTTGCTTATTGGCGTCTGTATTCTACAGTGTTTGACTTACGACTAATCTCCTACATACCGGCAGATTTTTTTCCTAGTGTGGCCACTTTACAATCACTAGTTAGTGTTGCCACTTTATATTTCTTACATTTTTATCAGTTTCTCTCCTATGGCTTGCTACATATCCATAATATTATTCATCTATATGCTATTTGTAGATGTCTAAAAGTGTTTGGGGAGCACTTATATTTAATTTGCCTCCTTTCAATATATTTTCTAAAATCATTTTCTCGACTTCAAACTTAATCAATTTTCTATTTAAATTTAACTTATTTTTAGCAAAACAAAGTAAAAAAATGTTCTAATTTAAAATAAATACAAACTCGATGACATTTCATATAAAAAAAGGAATTTGACAATTTTCGTAAATTGGCTCGAACAAATTTCTTGGACTAAAATCGACAAAAAAAGGAAAATGAATTACTCCCTCATTTTGCGAAAAGCTACGAAAAATATGAGTACGTTAAAGGTTTTTGATAGTTTTTCGTAGATTTTCGTGTTTTTTGTAGTTTTGCATAGTGCGCAAACAGACCTATTTTTTTTTTTTTTTTTTTTTTTTTTTTTTTTTTTTTTTTTTTTTTTATTTGGATTACTTTGGAAAATTTGCTTATCAAAGGTGTGATTATTTAAATTTTTTACACAATACCAACAACAAAGAAACATGAGAATTTACTTCCAGAAATTATTATACGACGCAATAGCGTTTATCTTGCCAGAGTTGTGAATTATATTTACTTTATGGGAATATTTAAAATGAACCGATCTGTTCGGAAATAAATAAGGAGAATTCGATAAGTCCAAACAGTTGGCGGACAATGCCTTGTAAACGTTTCGAAATTAAACCTCTGAATCAAGGGCTGCGACACAAACTTGTAAACGAAAAAGTACAAACTATTTAATGATTTAAAAATGCCATAAAGCATGTGGGTTAGTACATAGTACATAGAAAAACGATCTCAAAATCCATATGCTCGTAATAAATTGAAAGAAAAATGCACAGCCGGAATAGCCGGAAAATTCGAATTTAAAATTGAAGTGTGTAGTTCTTAAAGCCCGGTTTTCAATATCGTGCAAGTTTTCTAACATAACGTAACATTAAAGAGTTACGGAACACCGATTTATTTTTTTTTTTTTTTTTTTTATAATTAGCTCGCGCTCAAGGGTTTTGAGTAGCCTTAAAATATTTGTAAACAGCGCGGGCGAAGGAGAATCAGGGAGAAAGAAAAGATAAATATAGATATACATTGGTTTTTATTGTTTGCAAGTTATAATTAGTAGGAAATATAGATAGCTCGGCAGGGCATTCCATAAGCAAGTTGTACTTCTTAGGAACGAATCACGATATTTCAGAGTACGTCCGAAAGTGGGCTTGAGGGTATACTGCTGAGCATTCATAGCGAGATGGGTGTCACGGTTGAAGGTTTGAAGGGGCGTAGTGCTACTGGCGATTTATATGGAGCACTGGTAGTGAAAATAGCGATAAAACAATGAGACAGTAGACATTACGTCGGTGTCCAAGGGTGTCAATTAGTCTGTCAATATCAGTATCACCTAAGTTTTGAATCTAGCAGGTGCAGAGATGTTTTAGGAGCACCTGCCCAGATGTGGGCATTGTACTTATATATGGCCTTATATATCGAAACCAGATAAGAGTGGGTGAGATATTTCTTACATAACTTGAGGAAACCTAGACATTTCGCAGCATTTTTGGCGACATCGAATAGATGGTCATTCCAACGTAGGTTGTCACTGACATACATACCGAGAATGGAAAGGATTTCGAGTTCGACGATGCAAGTGCCAATAATGACTAGGTGTTTAGATTTCACTTTAATGACAGCAGACAACACTAAGTTTTAGAAGAATTGAATTCCACTCTGTTAATAGTGTTATTGGTTATGTTGTTAATATCGAAATTAAATGAACTTAAATTACGCTACCGTTCCCGTTCTACAGCCAAAGAGCAGGGACTTGAGCCCGGGAACGAATATGAAAAGCAAAGAGTACTGTCATCAGCAAAGGAATATATTGGATTAGAAGCGGTAGAAAAGAGATCATTAATGGAAATTAAGAAGAGTGTCGGGGACAGAATGGAGTCCTGGGGCACACCAGTATTTATTTTTTGAATATTGGACTTGAAACCATCCAATACAACTTGAATTGAACGTTCCGAAAGGTTATTTGTAATCTATTGTAAAAGAGAGTCATCGATCCCAAAATCACGCATTTTTGACAAAAGAGCCTATGCCAAACTCTGTCAAATGCTTCAGAAATATTAATTTCAACTATCTTGCTTTCGCCAGATTAATGTACGCTTTGGTTCCACTTTGGTTCCAACGGTGAGGAGTTGTTGCGCCAAAGGGTAAAAATCGTAAATACTTAGGCTGTTATATTGTCGACCATGAGGGAAATCACGTTGACACTACACTACTACCGCGCAAAGTAGTTTAAATGGCGTATTGGTAGTGGTAGTATTTTGTGGCAGCATACAATAATCGTATGCCTGACTTATTTTTTTTTGCTGGATTTGAGTGAAAATTGATCAAAATCAGAGACAGATGTTGAGGTTAAAGGTTTGAAGGAGCAGAATGTTACTTCCAATCTCGTTTAACACTGGTATTTAAAACAACGATATAAGGAAAGAGATAGTACGTCTGTGTTTTTTCGCCTATGAGCTTTTTCGTACGATTTCGAATCATATTAGCAATTGCAAAGAGGTTTTAACTACACCTGATAGGATGTGGGGATTGTACTATGGGACTAATAAATGCTTTATACATATAATGTTGGCGAACAGTAAAGCACAAAATAATCTTGCTTTGAGAATTTTCTAATCTTTTTCAAATCAAAATATATTACTCTTCAATTCACAGCACAATATTATTAATACTCATCAATTATTTAAAATATCATAAAATAAATTAAAACTCTTTAACAAATAGATGCACAAAACCAAACACATGTACGCTATGTTAAGCCACTCGCCCGCGTTTAGTCAATTTTACAGTTTTCTTCCAATATACAATAATTTCACAGTTTTGTTTTTTCTTAAGTAAGATCTTAGTAATAAGAAAAACAAGTACTTGCGTGCCATTGGTGTTGAAACCAAACATTATAATTAAAGCAGAAAAAAGTTATCAATGCCTACACTGCATTACAATACTCTAGACCTTGAATCCAGGATTTTCAACTAGACCCAATGTCAACAGTTTCATATTTACTTATATTGGAAGTTCCATAATATTCAGTCAGGAGATACGTCTTAGCTTTTTACGCAAAAGGCGTGATAACTAAAGTAATGGATAATATATCTTTTATATTTCTTTGAGCGGTACATCTATTTTTTGCATATTTGTTCGTCGAAGACACACTGCATTGCTTCCAGAGTATATCCAAATTGTTGCCAATTGTTTCACCAATTACTTTTTAAAGTGGTCTTTTTTCTCCTTTCTACTCCAGTTGCATCATAGTTTAAGGGCCGCCTTAACTAGGGAACTTTTCCCTTCGCTGTCATCACAATTATGTCGGGTCGACTTTTCTTCTAGTGGGCCTATGCTTTTTGACTGGGTTCTTCTTTTTAATGATCTTTGTCCAAGTGTTGTTGTCGTCACTTGGGGTCGGTTTTCCGTCACATGTGGCCACTTGCCGGCCGTTGTCTGGTCGGTTTTTTAACTTTTGCATTTTTTGCGTGCCGTTGTTTTTTCGAGGGCTTTTATTCCCATCAACTGGAGGCAGAGTTTACCTTCGCTTGGAGTCTGGGATCTCCAGGTTCGGTTCCGGTCTTCGTTATGTGTTCGCTACCATTTTTAGCCATGGCGAAGTCTGTTATGCACTATTTTGTCGAATGACTTCCTTAGCTGATTTTTGGCGCAGGAAACTCGCTATATATGTACCCCTCACTTCTCAATTTTCGGAGCGATTTCCGGGTCTTGTTATCAGAGTTGTAAGGTTTTCGACTGCAGAGGCTCTTTCTCGTTATTAAGCGAAACAACTTCTACGACGCCTAATATTAATCGTATTATATACATACAAACATATAATACATATATAATATATATATGTGCGTGTGTGTGTGTGTAAGTCAATTTTCTTGGCCCACGATAACTCGCGACCGAATGTGTAATTGATTTGAATTTTTGTCACATGATTAATTTGAATTGTAATGTTAAGTGAATAGACGTATTTTAAATCGCTCTGTCTTAATCTTAATAATTTATCCAATTTTACATAAATATACTAAGCAGACATTGATAGAACAAAATTAGTTGCCTTGTTATCATCATTCTTGTGTAAAATAATTCTAAACAAACATTTTAGTGACTTTTTGCTCGTCTGTGTTCAGTGCGAATTCAATTTTTTTTTCTTTTTTTCTACAATGTAAACTACTACTCGCAAACAAGCTCTTAAAGAGAAATCTGCTGTGTCTCTCAATCCCACCCACCATCTGTGAAAATCTCAGATAAAAAAAACATCCCTATCTTACCAACTACGTGACTTGGAATCCAGTCTTATGGATAAATTTAAACATTTGCTGATTGAGTTTGAATGTAGCTTCAACAGTAAACTTAGTGAATCTATTGGTGCTCTAAACAAGCATGTTGAACAACTGGAGGGTGATACTTTGGAACTACAAGATGAAAACCGCAAAATTAGAGGGGAGTTACCTAACTTGTTCGTGGTGTTCCCCAAAAATCAGGAAAATTGGCGAAACGGATTGCTGCCAAGCTGCATCACAACCTAAGCCCTCACTTTGACGCTTTTCGATTACGTATCTTGGGGAAGTCAATTGGTCTTCACACCGAATACCTACTTGTTGAAATTGCGAATCGTAATGTTAAATGCTTCCTTGGACTTGTTAATAGTCCTCATCGTATCTGTTCCTTTGAGCCGTTCTTTGCGAATATTTTACAATTTTTAGCATCCTATGAACATCTACAACCTGGTGGTTGTATCTGATCAGTCTAATGTGTTACTGCAGAGTGTCGCTTGATGGAATAGATTGTTCATGCAAAACTTCTAAAAGCACTATTCATTTTCTCGATCTTTCAGCAATTAACTTTAATCATCTTCACTATCATGCAAGTTTACTGCAATGTCATTCGTGTTATTTTGTTGCCGATATCAATGAAAAGGTTGAAATTTTACAAACGTTAATAAGCTATTTCTTTCAAATGCATGTTCCTATGAAAACTGTAAAGGTAAATAATACAAAATTTCCATGGTTTTCCGCTGAAGTTCAAATTGCAATAGATACTCGCAGAAAACTATATGCTAAGTGGAAACTAAGTCCTACTATTATTGTAATAACTGGAAAGTTTTCTGTAGAGCTAGAAATTACTCTTCCTTTGTTACAAGAAGGGCGAAAAAAGGTATTTACTTCCTAAACTTAATGTCGATTTAAAATCTAAGAACCTTTGTACAAATCTACACTCTATTGGAATTTGAAAAAATAATACAAACACGAAAATTACAGATATTGAGGAGCTATGTAATGCTTTTACACAAATCAATGCAACATTTCCACGTTTGTTCCTCAGAATCACCTTGTATTTGGTCATCCATCCTGTTTCGGGTTTGATGTAACTACCGAAGTGGAAGTGATTGTACTTATTCAAGCACTCAAATCTAATGCCATTGGTGAAGATGGACTACATTTACGTTTTGTGAAAATAATACTTCCCTATATTATAAGCCCTCCTACCCATATATTTAACTTCTGTATTATGTCCTCAACTTTACCCGATATCTGGAAAATAGCGAAAGTAATACCTGTCGCTAAAAAAAGCAATCATCAACCTCTGATTTCCGCCCCATTAGTATTTTATTGTGCATTTCTATGGTATTTGAGAAAATTCTTGCAAAACAGATTAGTGTTCACCTCAATCTTTTTGATTTAATATCGAAGGAGCAGTCAGGTTATCGGGCCTATCATAGCTATTCTACTGCTGTCTTGAAGGTGCTTGATGATCCAATATGACAAGCATCTCACTCTTTTGTGCTTACTCGACTTTTCAAAGGCGTTTGATTCGGTAAACCATGAGATTTTATGCAATAAATTGAAACAGTATTTTGATTTTAACGACAATTCTGTTTGTTTGATTAAGAGTTATGTTACTAATCGTTCTCAACGGGTTGTTGTGGAGGGAAAGTGTTTTCAGCTAAGAAGTATAACGTCGAGGGTTCCACATGGTTCTATTCTTGGTCCACTTCTATTAAGTCTATTTATAAATGACCTCCCACACGTTTGCCGCCATACCTCTATCCATTTATATGCTGATGATGCACAAATATATTTGTCCCGTTCACTGATGGAAGAACTTGTAACTAGATTTAACTCAGACTTGTCTTCTATTGTTGAATGGTCTCATGATAATGGTTTGATTTTAAATCCTAATAAAAGTCAGCTTATACTGATTTCAAAAAGCAGTTTTGATACTGATGATTTTCCGCCAATTAATAAAAATAAAGCCACGAGACTGGCTTTCCGCGACACAGTTATAAATCTTGGATTTAGAGTTAATAGGTTCCTTTCCGCCGCTGAACTATTTTCTAATTTCACGCCACTTAAAACTAAGCATAGGTAAATTAAGTCTCTTCTTGTATCTTTATTTGATTATGCCATAGTTGTTTACTACAAATTGGATTCCCGTTCTCAAAATAAATTACTCGTTGCGTTTAATGATATGGTTCGGTATATTTTCGGAATGGGAAGATTTAATCTCATTATCATAAACTCGTCCTAGGGTGCTCTTCAGAGCAATTTTGGAAAATTTGATGCTGTATATTTCTTCACAATATCATACGGAAAAATTCACCTTCATATCAATACGAAAAATTACAATTTGTTTGATCACAGCGAACCTATCATCTCATGACTCCTTTCAAATATCTGTACTCGTCCGTCTTCTTTGTTCACCTTACTTTGGAACTCATTGCCTACTGCCGTTAGATAAATAACAGGAGCTAAGCAATTTAAAATTGAATTTTTCGCTTGTCATGCTTGTGAACATGCCAAGCCTTGCATGTTTATCTATGAGGCAGTGTCCAGTATATTGTAGCGTCATTGCTATATTGGCGTCATTCTCGAGCCTAAAAACTAATCCTCCAAGTCTGATCGTAAAGGCACTCTGTTTGTTTCGTCGTCGGTATCCACCTCCGACGTAAAACTAGAGATGGATACCACTATACCACGGCCACCCCCATAAGGAAGGATTCAGCTGGGATCCAGGAGCGGGTTATACGTTTTCTAGGGAAACCTAGAGCCTAGTACCAGGCCAGATCTCTTCTAGGCCACCTATTTTTTTTTTTTATATTATATATATTAATTCGTACGGTTTTTTTTTCAAAATTTGAACGTTTGTTTAAGAAAAACTTGTGCAATAGTATTATTCAAAGTATTGCCCATCTGAAGCTATGACTTTTTCCCATATTTCTGGCAATTTGTGGATCCCATTTCTAAAGAACTGCGCCGGTTTGGCAGCCAAGAATGAATCAAGCCAATTTTTGATATTCTGCTCTGATGTGAACCGTATTTCAGTGAGGGCGTTCTGTATCGACCGGAACAAATGGTAGTCAGAAGGGGCAAGGTCTGGGCTATAAGGCGGGTGGGGTAAGACTTCATCCACTGTTTTCCAAATAGTTCTTTACCGGAATAGCGACGTGGGGCCGAACGTTGTCATGATGGAAAATTATTGCCTCGTGTCTCGTCGCATATTCCAGGCGTTTTTCGGCTACTGCTCTCTTCAAACGGATTAATTCTGTTCGGTAGCGTTGTCCATTGATGGTTTCACCCGGTTTCTACACCTCCGGAATAGATTAGCAGGTTTTGATGATGCGTACCGCATTTCGGCGTTTTGTGTAAAGCGCTTGCTAGGAGCACTCTTTCAGGGTTGAGCTTCTACTATCTCCTTTGATGATTGGCGGACTGAAGAGCGAAAATTCGCGAGTTGGCTAAGATAGCAGGCTTCTCAACTGAACCCTTTAGCTATATCCTGCACAAGATGTTGGGGTGCCGCGTTTGCTCACACCGGAGGACAAGCGCAATCGTGAGACCACTCCAAAGATGTGTTTGTCGCTGTTTAGTCGAAATCCGGAGGAGTTTCTGCGTCGTTTCATGACCGTCGATGAGACATGGATTCATTGGTACACACTAGAGACCAAAGAACAATCGAAACAATGGGTTTTATCCTGTGAACGTGCTTCAAAGAAGGTGATGACCGTACCTTCGGCCGCAAAGGTGAGGGCCACCGTTTTTTGGGACGCTCGAGGTATGATCCACGTTGACTATTCAATGCCGATTTGAAGAAAAAAACGACAACATTTGGAGAAGAAAAAAGTGCTCTTCCACCACGATAACGCACCAGCTCACATCTCCGCAGTCGTTACATCCAAATTGGTCGAATTTCACGACGAATTGCTCCCTCATTGTCCGTATTCTCCAGATTTGGCTTCCTGCGACTTCTTTTTGTTCTCAAACCTTAAAGGATCGCTCGTCGAAAAAAAGTACGGGTCTGAAATAATTCCAAAGAGATTTTTGAATGCTTTGTTCTGTGCTTCAAGCTTCTTAAAAACGTCTTTAAATTTCTTTGTCCTCACCATGTGTAAACACACAAACTTAACAAAAAGAGTAGTAGGAAAACGTGTTAGTCGATTACAGTGTTCCCAGTAATTAACTATGGCTTAACTTTTACTTCTCTCTTCGATAAAATGTTCACGAAAGTTCCGAAGGATTTGCATGATTTTTTAAACTAGTGAGTGACTTCCTTTCATCAAATTTGTACATCAAGTCATTACTCCACTCGAAGTCTTTATATGTTCTAGTTGCTGATAAAGTGTTAATAGTTGGAATACCAATTTCTTTATTGCTTAGTAGTTAATATAATCACAGTGTTTTATGGCGCACCATTTTATTGAAACCGGAAGTCTCGTAGACCTTTTTCACGTATTCACGTACACACAAAATGCGCCAACATCCACCCATTCTGATTGCTATCGACTGTCTCTTCAACCTTAAAGGTAAATAGCCCAATGATGGTTGTGGAGAAATACCGAACCAAACAGTCACTTTCTCATCGTGCAATGGTGTTTCGTGAATTATGTGATGATTATCGATTCACCAAAAGTGATAATTTTAGTTGTTTACTCCGCCAGAGACGGTAAAATTAAAGTTTGCGTTTGTTTACGTAGTCCACGTAGTACGGTTGCCGCGTTCCGGCAAAAACCGTCAACGTATAATGTTAAAAAAGGCTATTGCCTTCTATATTCCACTAAAAGGTATCATCATAAGATTTTTTGCGGTACAAACAAAGCCATACCTATAGTGTCAAAGGAGAGTTGCATCCTAAACAAATGTGATTAAATCAAATTTGATAGTAGCTTTATCAAGCTAACTTGCTCTTATCGATCGCTCTTAAGTCAACAATATACCAGAACTTGCTCCTTTCTGATCTTATATAAATTATTCTATCTTTTAGTGTGTGGATTAAACAATTATTTCATCTTTATTCAAACTCTAAAAATAAATTATAATTTTCAAGTATTTATAGTGAGTTTCAAACAAGTTTTAAAGGCAGAATAGACGCTACTTCGGCAGCTGTTGGGTAGTGTGGACACGATTTCTATGATTTCGTGGGAAGTCGGTTGAACTAATTTTGATTTGTCATTGCCACTGTATTAGTGATTTCTAGGAATATGTTGTGTACTGTTTATTCAGGTGCATGGGTAAACTATTATCATATATTTTGTGGGATTCAAAGTGATGAGTTCATGATCGAAGGACTGTCAATCTTTTGGTTGTTGACTTGTATATTACGACTACGTTATGGGTGACGTATGCATATGCATTTATACTCATACGTGAGCTGAATTTTTTATTGATGAGCCATCTTTTGAGGTTTGGGAAGAGATAATAATCCGAGGGAGCCAAATCGGAGGAATACGGTGGATGCGACAGCAATTGGAGCCATAAGTCATTGATTTTAGCCGTGGTTACGATGCTCTTGTGTGTTTTTTTGACATTGTCCTCTGTAACCGCATCGGAGGTCCTGCCGCTGCGGACTTGATCGGTGGTAGAGTTGCGGCCACCACAAAACTGTCGAAACCAATATTTGACGGTGTAATCTGACGGAGCATTAGCGCCATAATATTTATCCAACTTTTCTTTTGTTTCCTTTTCCGTTTTGTCTCTCAAACTCAACATGATGCCAAGCACATCAACAACAATCAGCTGTCAAAACAAAACTAAAGACAGTATCGCACTGAAATTTGGCATATTAACGGACTTCAAGGCACCATAAGCCTTTTTGCAGTAGCAGCGCATTCTGGCGGTCAAGGAGGTTACTTTTCACTCCACCTAGTATTTTTTTTTTAAGAAGTTTTTGAATTGAAATTACATTGAATGCCGGAAATGAATTTGGACACAGCATGAACAGTGCGCCATGTCTCGCCCTTAAAGCACTTTTAACTTCCTTTTGTTTTTTAATGATTAAAAGATTAGATGATTGTATGATATCAAAGTTACGGTTACTTCGAGTTACAAGTTATTAACTTGTGAATTGTAGATGGAGTTTCATATTTTCTGTGACTTTGGGTCTATGGTCAAGTCAAACTATTAATTTAACTGTAGTGTTCAGTCAAGTTAAATCATGTTAACTTTAGTCGTTGCTGATAACACTAACAAACTAGTATAACCACTGAGCCTAAACAACTTTCATTCTCTCTCTGTCTAATTTTCCATAAAACCTGATATATGATAAGGCATTTTAAGAGTAGTGTAACCTCTTGAGTGTTAAAAAAAAAATCGGTTTAGATTTCATTGAAATTATTGTTATCTCTTACGTCCACTGAAGCCAAACAGTTTCTGGAATATAATTACCGTACTAGCTTGAAACTTCTCATTCCAACAGTTTTAGGCAAAAAGCATTAGGTGTCATGTGAAAAATATCGTATTATAAAATGATAATATTAAGAAAATTCATGTCTTCATGTGCATTATGACTTTAAGACAACGCGTGAGATGTTAAGCTTTATTATATAAAAACGTCATGAAAGCTTTTTCATTTACTTTGTCCTTGAGGAGTAAATCCATTATACTAATACAATTGATTTTACATGCAAACCTCATGTAATATTTATACTGTTTAGGAGCTTAGTGTGGTGCTAACATAATAATATGCTTTAAGATTGTAAAGATAAGAGAAAAAAGTAATTCGTGATTTCAAATTACGAAACATTTTAAGGGCTTGGTTTTTTGCGTTTTCTAAAATTCAAATGAGGAAGGAGAAAGTGGTTGAACATGACTCTAGCGCTTGCTGTCCACAGTAGTTGTTTGGCTCGCAGCGTTTTCGAAAAAATATGGCCCGATGACGCCTCCAGCTTAAACACCATGCAGTAACTTTGAGCAGGTGTAATGGCTCTTCATGGAATATACGCGGATTTTCGGTGGCCCAGAAGCGATAACTTTGCTTATTCACAGAGATGGAAATGGGATTCGTCGCTCATGATGATTTTCGATGAAAAGTTATCTCCCTCGTGATCGAGATTCAGGATGGTTTGAGCGTAGATTACACGCGCTTGGCGGTCAACAACTAACAGCTGATGCACTGTCTGCACTTTGTAAGGGATCCTCTTCAATATTTTCAGCCCTAGCTGCGATATATTCAGTCGAACGGCTGCTCCGGTGCCAGCCAGACCTGGCAGCATCTCGTGTTGTCCCAAACTCCTCAAGGCGAGCGGCTAAACGTCGTAGTATTTGCCCAGTTGTTGTCGGACGACCGCCAACACAACCGATGAATTATTCCGCAAAAAAATCGTCACAAATATTCCGCGTTCTGTAGGACTATAGAGATTCTTATCTTGTTAACGTGTATTTTGTTTAATTTTGATTTGACATTTATCGCCAACCCAAAATTTCAAGCCGTATTTTTTTGGTTTACTTGGCATATACTGCTCGTTAACTCTCACACAAAAGGTTGGGTTGTAGAACAGAGAAAGCAATGCCATTAATTTTTCCCGTAAGCTACAAATTTATCAGTGACTTTTAGTCGATTTTGTCGACGGTTGGTTGGGTCGTCAAAACGCACAACTTCTGTTATATGTTTACTGGAATATTTCTTTACACATAAAGGCACGAAATATTGCTCAGCTAAAATCTGACACAAACAAATCTTCGATTCGCTCTTTTTTCGATCTTGGAAAACATCTGTTCAAAGCAAATTAAAAAAAAAACACCTGGAAGAATCAAGACGCCGTAATACCCATTAAACATGCTTTTGTCCATTTCTAATGGACACATGAGCACTTACTCATTCTCTTTGCGTCTTGCTGAGAAGTTCTGCTCTGGTTTTTTGGTTATTCAATATAGCACTACCATGAAGTCGCTCCAGTATATCTTGGTGATGTGTACTTGGTCCATTAGTTTGCACAAAAGATGTGCTGCACACCACTTTAGTTTTGGTATTTCGACCATTTTCAAAGGCGCTAGTTTATTTTTCGAAGCTACCAGAATACAGCTCGTCTCACTTTTGCTTGAGGCGTCGGAAAAGCCGTGAAGTTCTCTTTTGCTAGATCGCTCTGTGCCCAACCAATGACGTATACGGATCTGTGTCAAATGCCTTAACAGTTCGCATAAAGATTTCTATTCAGGAACCATTACTGGAGGTATCTGCTCGTCCCATCGCACTCCTGAGCTCGCTAAATCTTAGATGAAGATTTTAGAACAAACTATTACAGGTGCAAGATATCCATTCGGGTCATATAATTTTGCAATCCCGCTCACGACTGCTCGCTTAATCAACTTTCGAATGCCTCGTTGCCTCTCATCTTGAACTGGATCCTTTCAGTTGCAGAGTTCCATACTAGGCCCAGTATTAACGTATTGAAGATGTTTAGAATTGTTATCAATATTAATTCAGTCATTTTTATATTTGTATGTTTTTTTGATTATTCTTGTTATTCATTGTTTGCTTTACTGATCCTACTTCACTTATGCATGAATTGCGATTGTGCAACGTTTGGATTTCAACCGCAGCCAACAGCAGATTATAACGTGGTAGTCAAGTGTTTATTTTCCACATTATTCGAGTTTTTATTTTTTTTATTTTTATTTTTTTTTACGTGATCTGTTTGTCATCGAATCATAAATATATTGATCCTTCAAACCGGATTTTATGGAAAAAAAAATCCTAACCTTCAACCAGACATTTAGTGAAATATCCAACTTCTGCATTGTGCTCTGTACTCATTTATTCCTTGTTGGTAGTTAGATATACATAAATTATCTATTGTAGTAAATATAAGCCCTTTAAAATTAAAATTGGGCAACGCAAAAGGGTCGATTGACACGCGCGACTTCGTTTATAGAGACTATCGATTATAATACTCCTCCAGAAAAGCAAGAAACTCGACTGAGAAAACTAAACGAGACGTGGTCGGAATTTTCAAAATAACATAATGATATTCTACAAATTGCCGCAGATGAACATTTTACAGATTTGGAATATGAATTCAGTGAATACGAAACTCGATTTTTTAATGCGCATTCGAGTTTAACTAAGCATATTCGGAAAAAAACAATCAGATGGACGGGAAAACATGGAGATTGAAAAAATATCTCTTCAACAATCGGTATTGCTAGACAGTATAAAAATACTTTATTAGACAGTTCAAGCGTTCAGCAGCCAAAGTTAGAAGTGCCATCTTCTCATAGGGAGACTATAAAGATTAGTCGTCATTTCGCGACATATTCCTCGGTTCATGAACCTTGTAGTGCAATTGTTTATTATTCGATTATAACATTTCCATCAATCAGTAATGATTGGCGGACTTAATGCTCTTGAGTCAAATAATCGTGATCGTTGGTTAATTTATACAGGGTGACTGACTCAAACTGCAACCTTTTAAAATGCTATAATTTTTTTATTTTTTGATCATTTTTATTATAATGTATCAGTAGTTCTCAATATTTTCACCTTTGGCGCGAATAATTGCCTTGAGACGGCCGAAGAAAGCATCGCACGCTGCACGCAAGTGGCTCTGCGGTATTTTGGCCCATTCCCGGCGAAGTGCTTGTTTGAGGTGGTTCAAACTTTGGTATTTTTTAGTTTCAACCTTTGCCTTCAAAATACCCCAGACAGAGAAATAAAACGGATTTGCATCCGAAAAATTTGCAATCCATTGTGTCGAAGAAATGAAGTGTGGAACATTGTTTTTTAACCAATCTTGGTTGACGCGCGCTTTGTGAGACGGTGAAATGTCCACGGTCTCCAACCGAAATGATTGTTTGCCCAAGGCTTCAATACTGCCACGGTCCAAAAATATGAGCGGAGAGCGACCATCGGCGGTTATATCGGCCCACACCATCACCGTCGGTGCTGTCTGCTTCCTGGTGGGCGTCCGAAGTTGTAAATTTTCGAAGGAACTCTCTGGCAAGTAAACTCGGTCATTTTGGTTGTTGACATATTGCTTTATAACAAATAGCGACTCGTCGGAAGAAACCAAATTCGGCAACTCACCACTTTCGTGCAAGCGTAACAACTCCTTCGCTCTTTCGACTCTAACTTTTTTCTGTTGCGGTGTAAGATCATGTGTTTTTTGGAATTTCAATGGATTGAGCCCAAGCTCATTTTTCAGTATGTGTTGCATCCGTTCCAACGATTTGTTGAGCTCACGAGCTATTTTTCTTTCATTTCGACGCGGATTTCGCTCAATTCGAGCCTTCACTTTCTGAACCATTTCTGCCGATGCTGCTGTTTTTTTATGAACACCTCCGTGGCGTTTTGCAACGCTGCCAGTATCACGGTAACGAGCTATGGTTCGAGACACAAATAATTGATTCACGTTGACGTGCTGGAGGGCTCTAACGATAGCTACTTGTGGTTTTCTAGCCAAATATAAAGCAACCACACTATCACGGATAAAAATTTTTCAACATAACTGAGATGCAAATCGTTAATAAGGCTGGTAAATAATAAAATTATCTGTCATGTCTCAAAATTTGAGCTCACAGTAATGAACGGTTTCGAAATTACAATATAGCAGTCTGAAGTTGGTTGCAGTTCGAGTTAGTCAGGGTGTATATTGTACAATTAATGAACTTTTAACCTTTCTGGACTCAAGATGTGAGGCCCTCGAAGTCTGTCCGTTTTTCCCCCTAGTGTATCACGTTGCAAATCACAAGGATAGATTCGTAAACACGTCGCGAAAACAGAATCACCGTCACTGTGCCCTAAATGCGGAAGCAACTCGTTATGTTTCAATTGCCTTCGTCAAGATCATACTGCAACAAAATGCCGTTCACTGTATCGCTGCCGGTCATGCAACTCACGTAAACATTCGCTCATCCATCACCTCGAAACGGATGATCGCCCTTCGTCCTCATCGCATTCTAACTCATCCATAAAACCCAAGGCATCGATACATATGATTATTGTAAGCAATCTTACCCACAATATTCATATGGGCCCATAATATTCAAAGTAATTTAGTAAATTGCAGGGTAGTACTTGACTCCGGATCCCAAGTGTCATTTGTCGTTGAATCGTTTGCTCAAAAATTAGGGATTCCTCGAAAGCACGCTAGAATTCCAATCCTAGGGGTATTATACACTGTAGCAGGTCACAAACGAGGTTGCATCTCTTTGAAACTTTGTTCTCGTCACACACAAAATCATTTATTTATTGATGCTTTTGTCTTAAGCAAGTTAACTTCCAATTTATCGTCACAAGCAATTGATGTTTTGCTCGGTGCAGCTAAACTCAAGTGGTCAAAAGTGGTCGTGAGTCAATCGAAGATCATAACGCAGTTGCAGACCATCGGTATCGAAAGCCGACGAAAACATTGATGAAGTAATAGAAATGTTGGTCAATAACCGCAAATTAACCATCAGAGAAATAGCGGAGAACTTGAATAGTGCCTATGGATCCGTCCAAGACATTTTGGTTAATGTTTTGGGTTTCGGTCGTGTAGCAGCAAAGTCGGTGCTAAAAGACCTCAATTTCATGCAAAAAAGAGACCGGGTTGACGTCGCAAAAGAGATGATTTGCGAGGCTGAATCCGATCCCACATTCATCAATATGATCATTACTGGAGACGAGACGTGGGTTTATGAGTACGACACGCAATCCAGACATCAGGCAAGTGAATGGTAATGTTTGTCGCCTTACTTTGAGAGGCCAACATTTTTCGTATTTTCGATTATCATTTTCTCGATTTGAATTGAAAAATGAAAAAAAAAAAAACATAAAAAAGAATCATTGTAATAATATTTTCGGAACACAGACTTGAGCAAACTTTAACACAAAAAGTAAATTATAAATTGCCCTAATAGATGAATTCAACGGTGTGTGCCTCGAGCTACTTCCTCACTTTCACTATGCAATTCACTTGAATCACACTCTTGGTCGAAAGCAATTTTAGGTTCAGACACAATATCCGGCAAAAAATCTTCGTTACTTGACGAATTACTTGATATTTTATAAAAATAAGCTTCTTTAATTGAGCTGAAATTTCCATACAAAATGTATACGGGTCGAAAATCTGGCAAAAAAGAATCAAATTAAAAAAAAAACCCAGCCATCTATGTAAGAATAAAAATTTAAGAAAGTAAATAGGCAAATATTGAGAGTATTTTTTTTAAAATACGATTAACTATAAGTAAAATGAGTAGTTGTGTAGAAAACAACAACAAGGAAGCTTTCACTATCAATTTAGTCTCCCCATTTAATGTTGGATGCCACCAATGGAGCGAAATAACTACTAAGCCCAAACATGGCTTGTACGCCACTTACATATATGTATCAACTACTACTTATTACTTAACCATCATTAATACTGACTGAATCTTTATTTTGTATATCATGCATTTCGGTTTTGCAAAACCGATAATAGCAGGTTTTCGTCGAATATCCACTAAGGTTTTATTCGAGGATATTATATTTACTCTGAGTTAGATAAACTCATTGACTACCTCTACACTTTTTATCTTAGGTCCTCCTTTGTTTTGAGACGGGGCGTACTTAGTCCTATTTTTAGTGTGGTAAAAACCTGTCTATGTCATCTGCATATTCAGGCACCTAGATGCACCTGTGCTGTGCAACTTCTATTTCGTCGCTAGATTAACCAAGTCAAAAGATAATATACATGAAAGTGTGATTGAAATAGTTCGAAAGAGCTGTTTCTAAACTGCTAATTGCATTGTTTTCCAGTGCTGTTTTAATTTTAAATACATGTAAACCAGAGAGATCTTATAACGATTTTGATTAAAACACATCCGTTCAGTTTAATTATGGTTTATTATCCGATTATTTCAAGTATTCGAAGTAGTTTCGCTTTACTTTAAGCATATAAAAACAATCATATCAACTCAATCAACTCAATGCAAAAGAATTCTAATCTTTGTAATAGCTTTCAGCAAAACAAAAAAGCTAAAGAAATTTTATTTCTTAAGCAAATTTGTATACTACCAATTTAAAAAGGCAATTACAGTGTATTACTTATATTGATTTTTCTAGATAAACATTATTTTTTTTAGTGAAAACCAGTTCGAAAATCGATGAATTTATGATAGTTTGAATAATATAAAACCAATAACTAGCTCGCCCCTTTTGCAGACATCACAAAAGGGTTGTCATAGTTGTCATAATGTTTTCATAGTTTTAAATTTATTATTTTATGTAAAATAACATATTGCTTAAGCCAAAATTTGGAGACTTAGATTGGTTTCTTATGCATAAATTGGTTATAAATTACCAAAACCAAAATATTGTTCTTCATGGACGAGTTGTGAGCGTTTTCTACTAAGTCTATGACCTGGGCTCTTTTTACTCTCGAAACAATGCACTCAGACAACTAGCTAGTCCATTGAACTCCTTATATGTTCCATTAACTAGAATTTAACAGGCTTCCATAGAAAGATGAGTAAACGCTTCAGTGGTAAAGTACCACCAATTTTTTGTTTTACAGTTTTTCCTCTCAAGCATGTGTACTTTTATAAGGAACTCAATGTATTTTTCTTAAAAAGTGATTACTTTATGTTGCCCTTAAAATGTTCAATGTATTGAAAGAGAAATAAGAAATTGTATTCTGTTCTACAGAGAATTTAAAAAAATCAAAAACAATGTAATAAAATAAACAATTTCATCCTTATTAAGTTTAACTTTTTTTGTTACATAAAATATGAGAACGCTATCTATGTACATACTTATATCAAAGTAATTTAAATGAATAAATAAGTTTCAGTTAATTACAATATTATGGCCGGAAAATATCTCGAAGTATAGTATAGTATAGCTTTTACACTCGTTTATTATAAAACTTTTTTCAAGTTGATGCATCCATAACTTCAACAATTTTCACCCATTTACTTAAAATTTTAATTAGATCTTTAAAAATATATAATCTAAATAAATATGAAGGATTTTTTTATATGGCATAGATCATTTGTTATTAACAATTTTCTGCCGATTTTTCTGGAATTTTGCAAGTTTGACTTGGCGCATTTCCATTCGGCCAAAAATCAATATATCAAGAAAATCACACGTATTTTTCTAGCTTTTGTTATGTACAATAAAGAAAAATTTAGTGATAGGTCATCTGAGAAACGCTGCACAGCCGCCATTTTTAAATAAATTATTCTATAAAAGTTATGTTTTACAGTCAATCATATGTACAATAAACTTCTACCTCTGTAAACTCGATTTAATATTTTTCCTGAAAAAATCACAAAAAGCCTCTAGAGTGGCCTAACCCCTTAAACTACAAAAAGTATCTTCCTTACTTTTCAATTTTTATATCAAAAAACAAATCTAAATATTGCTTTAACTTATTATATTTATTATTTTTACTTATTAATCAGAGATCAATATTAATTGGATTAAATTGAATTAAATTATAATTGGATCTACACCTTAGGTCTTAACCATTCCTCCAGTAGATATCCGCAGATTGTAGCTGACAATGTTGTGCATCCAGGGTTTCTGCACGAAATCCCTCCTGATAAGACGTGGCTCTGGTGTAAATTGTTCCCATCCAATTTACTTCTACCAGAAATCTTCCGTTATACTACCTGGACTTGGACGGTGATCCTGATCTGATGAAATTTCTACTCCTCGAAGTTGATTCTCAGACATTTCCCCACTGCTCCTTTCCGGAATAATGTCCCCAGTCTTTGCCGTTTTCTTCCTCATTCTAAATATATATAGGGTTTCCCAGTTTAGCAATATAATCCTTTATGGGCATATTCCTGAAGTTCCACCAAACAAAAAATAATATAGCAGGGGGGTCTACCTCCATTTCAAGTTACATTCCATCAAAGTGGGTGACCTCTAATATAGAGGTGTAACCATTTTAAACGTTATAACTTCTAAACTAGTGCAGGTACAAAAATAGTTTTAGACACTACGAAAAGATAATTTAGTATTGCATACAAGTCTTAAATGCTTTAGGTACATTTGTGCAGCAACAAAAAAGTTATGGCTCGTTAAATTAAAAATTATGAAAATTTTAGTTTTTTTTTTACTTAAAATGCATTTTTCTTAAAATTTTTACTAAATAAATTTTTCTGAAATTTTATGAAATTTTTATCCTTGCAAAATGTTCTAAAAATTATGTTTAGAAAATTTTTTACGTACGATCAACAGATTTTGCAGTAAAAGCCATTTTTTGTCAGAAAAAAATGGCCAAAAAGAAGTGTACCTATTGAATTACTTATAAAATCTCTTAGATATTTTTTTGGGGTCCTGAGAAAGATCTTTTTGGAACAGTTTATGGAATGTTTATAGTAATTGTTCGAAGTGCCTTCCTTCCATTTGAATACACTTTTGGGCGCGTTAAACCATTTCGGATGGCAGATTAAAGGGCAGAAAAATTCTTCTTATCTCTTCTGAAGCGGCACTAATATTTTTTTGGAGCTCTACCAGACTCGACATTTCTCTAAAATAAACCTCTTCTTGCATAGAACCTCAGAAGAAAAAATCGTTGGGTGTTAGGTCAGTAGACCTGGGTAGCCAAGGGTTGGGGCCGAATCGACCAATCCACAGTTCGTTAAAAGTAACAAAGTGTTCCATTTTGTTGAAAGAACATCGTTCTTCTCTGAACAACATCTTCAAGAAGCTCCGGCAATCGTTCTCTAAGAAATTCCAGGTAATAATGGGAATTAACTGTTTGTGGAAGAACGTGCGAGCCTACTAAAATGTTTCCTATCAATCCAGTCCAAACATTTATGCTAAACCTCGTTAAAAAAGCAACACATTTTGAAGAAGTTGTTTACAATAATCAAATTCTTACCTTTGAAAGGAGGTTGTGCGTATTAAATGGGGATTGGAGTATGACCAATGGTGCAAATTATGGTGGTTTGTAACCCCAACTTTTTTGATTTGAGCTTTGTCAGTCCACAGAATGTTGTTGAAGAATCGCCCGTCTTCTGCGTGTTTGCGCAGTAGCCACTGGCAAAATTCCACTCTTCTTAGTCTGCGGACGCTCACTGAAGTCTGAACTTCCACAGCACGCAAAATCTTACCCTCAACTTCTGCCACTTCTACGTCTGAAAGACCTTCTCTTATCTTTTTTTTTTTTTGGTCTAGTTGACCCAGTATCAACGATGCGCTGATAGATAGTGTTCTACGACTTGGGTATCGTCGTTGGTACTCCAATCTTGCCAATGAAGCGTTTCCATTGCAGAACTCGTATACAAACAATATTTCCGCGAATTCACGTTTTGAATACATTTTGTGGAGATCAAATTATCAATCGGATGTACACTAACAGAGCAAAATGTCGATTGTTTTTGTTGTAGTTGTAACAAAATTGTCAAATGTCAAAAATATAAAATTGAAAAAAAGAGTAACGAAGAATTATTTTTTAGAAATCATAGCGTTTAAAATGGTTACACCTCCACTTTAGAAGTCACCCAGTACATTTATTTTTGGCCATTTTTTTCTTACAACAAATAGCTTTTACTACAAAATTTTTTGATCGTACGTAAAAAAGTTTCTAAAATTTCAGAAAATTTATTGAGTAAACATTTTAAGAAAAATGCATTTTAAGTAAGAAAATGGGACCGCAAATTTTCATAATTTTTAGTTTAACGAGTCATAACTTTTTTTGTTGCTGCACAGATGTGCCCAAAGCATTTAAGATTTGTATGCAGTACTAAATTATCTTTTCGAAGTGTCTAAAACTATTTTTGTAGCTGTACCAGTTTAGAAGTTATTGTGCTTAAAATGGTTACACCTCCTAATTAGAGGTCACCCACTTTGATGGGCTGTAACTTGAAATGGAGTGAGAATAGACCCCCCCGCTCCCTCCGCTATACAATTTTTTTTAGGCGGAACTTCAGAAATATGCCTTTAAAAGATTATACTGCTAAACTGGGACACCCTGTATTTTCATAATGAGGGCAACCATTTGATGTCCTTGCTTTTGGAGGTATTTAATTTTATTATAAATCTGGTAGCTCATATCTGCTCACTTGTTAAGTATTTCATTACTCGGTGCATAGTCTTTTGCATGGACATTTAAAGGTCGTGATTCGTGTTTTTGGAGCTTGCGTGGGTAACCATTTCGCTGATATCTTATCCTGTGATGGGGTATTACAAATGTGTTAACCTATCAATATCTGCTTTAAGCTTTTTGTATATTTGATTGCATTGTTTGGCCTTTTTTACGGGTAGTTGGCGGAACTTCTGCTTTCCACAGAAAGAGACCTGGTAAGAAAGCCAGCTGTTTAACTTTCTTTTCCATTCCTTTGAACCGTTCATCAACTTTTTCTAACTTTCTATGTTACAAATGCTTGCTCTATATGATGTTGGTTAGTTAATATTTAGTTATCTAAAAGTTGTTGAAAATCAAAATTTGAGAAAATTAAATTTTATAATACTTTTGAAAAATATATTCCATTTACATATATACTACATAATATTATATATTATAATTTTTTTCTATTTCAAGGTACATACAACTTTAATGAAGGTAGTGAAGACATAAATGATCATGCTGAATTGATCAACAAAAAACCACATTCCATTTTAAGTACATTTCAAAATTCATCATCATTCCAAAACACTCCGTTGTGTGATGAAGAAAATGTTTTGAAGTATAAAGAAAATATTTTAAACAATGATGTAGAATTATTTCAATCCATTCATTTGAATTTGAGAAATGATAAAAAAATTAAAAATAATGATATTAAGATTTCAAAAAGATTATACAGAAAACAGAAACGTTACAAAGGAAAAGCAAATGGAATTCAAAACTATATGAAAACAGAAAGCGGGACAAGTGAAAATGAGGCTTGAAAAAGTCACTGTTATTTATAAACTGTAATGTAAAAAAAATGTTATTAGTGTTATTTGATTGAATTTAAATAAGGTTTAAATGTGTGCATAAAGAGGGAAATAAAGGAATAATTAATTTCGAAAATTTTTATATTTTATTTATGTATATGTCGTATCATAAAGTTATTCACGACGTTGGTCTTTGCTGTTGGTATACTCTTTTCTTCGTCCTGTGTCCTCTAATTTGCTTATCGTTTCTTTTATCGTCATCGTCTTCCACTGCTGTACTTGTGTTAGTGATATAGTGCATGACGATAGACAATAGACTCCCTCAGTCAGGTTTAAAATAGTGAGACCGGAGCGAGCTGTTGTTGATCGTAGTCCTTTGTATTGCTGAATGTGTGTGAGGTGGCAATGTATGCCCTCAAACATGTGTTATCCAGATATTTGCAATTAGTGATCGTTTGTTTTTGAGGATAAGGCAGTTAGTGATGGAATACGTAGACAACAGCACACAAAAAAATTTGTTGCTTGTGCACAGTTATTAGTGGAAATAAAGTTAAAGTTAATTTAAGTAAAAAATGGACAATGATACTATTCCGACATCAGATCTGTGGGATCTGTGCTAACCCCTACATTAACGGAGGAGCAGTGGCGTGCAATTCTCGATATGCAACATCGAAATTTAATCGATTTTGCACAAACTATGGCATCAGCAAGCGTGCAGCAACAAAGAGGAGGCGTCAGACTGCAAAAATTTAACCCCAACATCACAGGCGTAGATGCGTCTCAATGGTGTGTGAGCGCTGATATCATATTGACAGAGTAGCCGCTGGAGGGAAGCCGACTCATTATGGCACTGAGCAATTGCATGGATGGCAATGCTTCGCAATGGTTAACTCAAATTTCTTATCCTGGCATTAAGTGGGAGCAGTTTAAGGACTTGTTCATTTAACGATTAGGATGCGAAGAGACACCGGCGGCCATGTCTTTAAATCTGTTAAACAGTCGCCCGACTTTCGGCGAATGTCACGCAGTTTATGCGAGTCGATTGGTGACACCACTGGCGCTGTTTTAACTGTGCTTGCGCACATGGCAAATTTCGGCTGCCACTTGCAGCGAGTTATTTTTACCTCAAATGTGCAAACTAGAAGGCGTTTACATTCAATAATAAACGCACAGCTGGGCAGGAGGATAGTACTGGAACTGACCACAAAAGGGCAAAACCGTCTACGATTGTGTGCCATTTTTGTAAAACAAAAAACCCGGACATAAAATGGCCGACTGCAGAATCAAGACGCGACAGAGTGGTGAGAAGAAACCGCAGCGGAGAGTCCGAAGATGATCTGTTTTCGGTGTAACCAGCCGGGCTATTTTGCTAACCAATGCTCAAATAATGGGACTGCAGCTAAACAAGAAGCCATTTATCAGAAGATTGTTAACCAGTGCTTTGTATCAGAGCCAAAAGGAAGTATGACACACTATCTAATTTATTTTGATTCTGGAGCAGAATGCTCGTTAATAAAAGAAAAAATATTAATAAGTTGTCAGGAAAGAAGTCAAGAGTGAAGGGTATTGCCAAAGCCAGTATATATAGCACATTGCAGACTTTAAGTTGTACCACCATTAATGAACATTTTATCGAAATCTTATTTCATGTAGTTCAGGATGAGTATTTAAATAACGACATTGTTTTTGGTTGAGAAATTCTTAATAAAGGTTTTAATGTTATTTTGGCACCCGATAAATTTGAAATTGATAAGTCTAAATCTATTAATATTAAAATCTATTAATTGTTCTGTGTCTGAACAATCAGGCATTTTTGTCGATATTGATACTGAATTAACTGGAAATGACAAGGAAAAATTAAATAAAATAAACTTCTTGAAAAATACTCTACCGATTTTATTAAAGGGAGCCATTGTACACGAATTAGTACAGGCGAAATGGTAATTCGATTAATTAATCATAGCAAGGCGGTGCAACGGCGGCCTTATAAACTCAGTCCTGATGAGAAAGAGACAGTTCCTGCTAAGTTGGGTGAATTAATGAAGTGTAATATTATTCGTCCCAGTTGCTCTCCTTATGCTAGTCCTATGCTGCTTGTCAAGAAGAAGGATGGTTCAGACCGTCTCTGTGTTGACTATAGGGAATTGAATTCAAATACCATTTCAGACAAGTCCCATTGCCACTTAACTACGACCAAATCGCCAGACTTCGAGGGGCGAATTATTTCACATGCTTAAATATGTCTAGCGGGCACCACCAAATCTCAATTCATCCTGATTCTGTTGAATACACTGCGTTTGTAACGCTTGAAGGGCAATACGAATTTTGGCCAATGCTCTTTGGCCTTAAGAATGCCCCATCATTTTTCAGCGCGCAGTTATGAAGGCACTGAGAGATCTCGCTCATTCGTATGTAATCGCTTACATGGACGATATCATGGTGGTATCACCGACAGTTGAATTGGCTTTAGATAGACTAAAAGTTGTTTTGGACGTTCTTACTAAGGCTGGGTTCTCTTTCAATATTACAAAATGTAGTTTTTTAAGGACTGTTGTTCAGTATCTCAATTACGAGGTACGAGCGGGCGAGATAAGGACGAACTCACGAAAGATTCTTGCTTAAGCCTCGTCGTCCCCTCCGCAATCCATCACTGGAGTGAGACAGTTCATTGGCTTAGCTTTATATTTTCGTAAATTTGTGCCTGGTTTTTCTCAAAAAATGAAACCTTTATATTCTCTTACATCGGAGAAGGGCAGTTTTACATGGAATGCAGAGCTGGAGGAAGTTCGAAAGAAAATTGTTACGTTTTAGGTTCAAAGGAATGGCAGAACTCGCTGTTTGCCGATTTGTCCCGCGTGCATTCACATAGTCAGTGATAAATCAAGTTCACGAATCAGTTTTGCACCTGGGATGGAAGAAAACTCTCGATAAAGTTTATCAATATTACTGGTTCGATATAATGAGTAAATTCGTTGACAATTGTGTTACTTGTAAAACTACTAAGGGCTCTTCAGGAAAAGTTAAGGCAGAGCTTCACCCCATTCCAAAAGTCAATGTGCCGTGGCATACAATTCACGTGGATATAACTTTAAAATTAAGTGCCAAAAGTGTCTTTAAAAAGTATGTGATCGTTCAGGTTGACGCTTTTACTAAATTCGTTTTCCTATACCATACGTTAAAGTTAAATACAAATACCGAGAGCTGTGTTAAGGCTCTGAAATCTTTCATTTCATTATTTGGGCCACGGACTCGTATCATAGCTGACTAGGGTAGGTGTTTCACTAGCGTGAGATTTTAGAATTTTGGTCATCGCAGATAAAACTTCATTTAATTACCACGGGAGCGAGTCGTGCAAACGGTCAAGTCGAACGTATAATGATCACGCTGAAGAATTTGTTAAATGCAGTTGAATTAGGCCACCGATCATGGCAGGATACTCTTGGTGAGGTACAGCTGGCTCTAAATTGTACAGTCAGTCGTACAACTAAATCAAGTACTCTGGGGATGCTGTTTGGAAAAGAGGCTCGTCTTTAAGGATTGATTTCACCTTGTTAAACAGAGACTGAAGTTGATGCGGCGAGTGTTAGAGCTCAAGCTTCTGAGAGTATGACATCTGTGGCTTCTAATGATAAATCAAGATTTGATAAGAGCAAGTCAACTGTTGTGAAACACAAAGTTGGTGAATATGTGGTGCTTAAAAATAAAGAGAGGCATCATACCAAATCGAATGCAAAGTTTAGAGGTCGATTTTTAGTGGTTGAAATTTAAGAAGGAGACAGATGCATGTTAAAGTTATTGAAAAACAAGCGAATGTATAAGTATTGTCACGAAGATATCCGAAAAATGCCAGAGGATCATATATCTCATGAATTAGATATTGAAAACGAAGAGTTGAGCCTGCTTATGAGTTCAGTTAAGACTGAGAATGATCCGTCTAAGTAAGACGATGAGTTATCCGTCAGTTATGACAATGTGTTAGCCGTCTAGGTGAGCCGATGAGTTCAGTTGGAATGAAAGGATAGCCGCAAAGTTTTGTGAGGGCCCTTAACTATTGGCAATATTGGTAGAAAGACAAGGGAATAATAGTTAAAAAATAAATAAATAAATAAATAAATAATAATTAAATATGGAATTTAGCTAAATAAGATTAAATATGAGAAAATAATGTAAAAAAACATATTTGAGTTATTAGAAACGAGTCAGAGTTTTATTATGAATAAAGATAAACTGTTCTATGTAAATTAAAGCTATTCATCATGATTTTTAATGGGTACACGAGGACGTGTAAACGTCAGGATAGCCGTGTCGTATCATAAAGTTATTCACAACGTTAGTCTTTGCTGTTGGTATACTCTTCTCTTCGTCCTGTGTCTCTAATTTGCTTATCGTTTCTTTAAGCGTTATAGTCTTCTACTACTACACTACACTACACTATGCTAGCGAGATAGTGCATGAGGATAGACAATAGATTCCCTCAGGCTGGTTTAAAATAGTATGACCGGAGCGAGCTGTTGTTGAACTTAGTCCTTTGTGTTGCTGAATGTGTGTGAGGTGGCAATGTATGCCCTTAAACATGTGTTATTCAGATTCGTTGCTTGTGCACAGTTATTAGTTTAAATAAATTTAAAGTTAATTTAGGTAAAAAATGGACAATGATACTATTCCGACATCAGAAGTGGGATCTGTGCCAACCTTTACATTAATGGAGGAGCAGTGGCGTGCAATTTATTTAATTGCAAAAATTTGCAAAATTTAATCGATTTTGCACAAATTATGGTATCAACAAGCGTTAAGCAACAAAAAGAGGAGGCGTCAGACTGCAAAAATTTAACCCCGACATCACAGGCGTAGATGCGTCTCAATGGTGTGTAAGAGCTGATATTATATTGACAGAGTAGCCGCTGGAGGTAAGCCGACTCATTATGGCACTGAGCAATTACATGAATGACAGTGCTTTTCATTTTCATCAATGATCTCTTGCCTGCTACTTCTAATCCAATATTTTCCCTCGCCGACGACAATACTCTCTGCTTTTCATATTCGTTCCCCGACTTACGTCCCTGCTCTTCGGAAGTAGATCGGAAACGCCAGCGTAGGTTAAGCTCATTAAATTCTGATATTAAAAACATAACTGATTAAGTTAGTGGTTACTAACAGAGCAGAATTTAATATTTCGAAAACACAAAACCGTCTGCTGTCGTTAAAGTGAAATATAAGCACCCAGCCATTATCCATGAATGACACTCTCATCGTCGCAACCGCAAAACTTTCCATTCTCGGTATGCGTATCAATGGGAGTTAACGTTAGAATGACACATATTCGATGTCGTCAAAAATGCTGTGAAATGCCTAGGTTTCTTCAAGCGATGTTATAAATATTTCACCCTCTCTGCCCCAATATATGTTTAATTGTTTTTTCCACCACAAGTGCTCCACTGAAATCGCCAGTAGAATTTCGCCCCTTTAAACCTTAAACTGTAACACCCGTCTTGATATGAATGCTTATCGATATACCCTCAAGCCCACTTTCGGACGTACTCTGAAATAGCTCTTTATTTCATAGTTATTATAACCTTTAAACACTTAAAAACCATGTTCGGCGGTACCTCTCTTTCTTTCCTCCCTAATTTCCCGCGCTGTGTACAAACATTTTAAGGGTACTCAAATCGCGGCTACAATGACCTGCATGGCTCAGATGTCCTTGGTGGAATACACAAATGCCCCACAGCAGCTATAGAAGCCTTCGTTTATTTAACGTCACTCCATTTCTTCATAAAAAAAACCCACCTACCTAAGACTTTGTGCTTCAGCAGAAGGTTTAATATAATGATTCCAAGCCGAGAAGTATGGAACTATAAAAATCCAAACTCAAACCTTAAAGGTATCGAGTGGAACGGATGGATCAAGGATGGATACTGGGACGGGTGCTGGTATGTAGTTCTGGAATATCTGGAATATCGCTCCCAATGGAAAAAAGTCCCAGCGTATTCTAAGTGGAAATAGGGGGTGATTCATCGTAAGGTTTGATTTTCAATAGACTTTTTTTGACAGATCACGCGTGACTCCTATCAAACTGCTTTGTAATTTTTGTTCAGTATGTCATCATGGAAATATTCACACCACAACAGCGTCTCCAAATTGTTAAGCTGTATTACAAAAATCAGCGATCTGTAAGAAATGTTTTTCGTGCGATTCGAGGAACTTATAGTGCGCATAATCGACCTACTGAAACCACTATTGCCAATACCGTTCTCAAATTTGAGTCGCAGTTTACATAAGTGGATGATACTCAACCAATTAGACCACATCCAGCACGTAGTTAAGAGACTATAGTGGCTGTACCTGAGAGTGTACGCGAAGACTGTGACGAACCGATTAGTTGTCGTTCTCAGCAGATTGGCTTGGCGTATTCGATAACTTGGCGTATTTTACGTGAGGATCTTGGCCTAAAAGCGTACAAAATTGAACTTGTGCATGAATTGAAGCCAGGCGACTTGAATTTGCGTCATATTTTGAGACTTTGGCAATTGTTTATTCACTACGACGATTTCATGTGTATTTGCAGGGGTTGCCTTTCCGCATAGTCACTGAGTGTAATTCACTGGTGATGACGTTGAATACGAAAGACCCCAATCCCCAAGTGGTGCGTTGGGTCATGGAATTGCGGCCTTACAATTGCGAAATTGTACATAGAAGTGGTGTAAATATGGGGCACGTTGACGAATTAAGTCGATATCATCCGGTGGCATTTATCGATTCGGATGATATTGATGTTGATACGACGTGCAGATTACGCAAAATCGAGATCAGACGAGTACTTACATTTAGGACATATGAAAGAAGTCGAAGTCAGCAAGGACGAAGTACTCAAGACCCCTTATCACTACTTCGTGCCGCACTAAGCCGTGTCCAAAGCATCCAGTTCCGGGTCGTCTTTGATGCTGCAGCCAAAACCTCAGAAGGAACTTCGTTGAACCAGCATTTAATGACAGGACCTAAACAACAGACGGACATTATTGAAATTATATTAAGATGGAGAAAACATAAATATACCTTTACAGCAGACTTTTAGAAAATGTATAGGCAAATCCGTGTCAGCTCAGCCGACTCTTATTACCAGATGATAGTTTGGCGCGACTGTGATATCAATCTAACCAAGGTATATCGTATCTAGACAGTTATGTTCGGTACGAACTTTGCACCCTACCTTGGCATACGATCACTCAATCACCTGGCTACTGATGAGGAGCTCAACTATCTTTGGGCGTACGAATAGTGTGAAACGACACTTATGTAGACGAAGCGTGATAAAGTTAACAATTTGCTGGCCGCGGGAGCAATTGCTGCGGTCAAGCAATTCCAACGAGGTTCTGGAACAAATACCCTTAGATCCGCGGGAAGTTGCCTTTTCTTTGCCTTCAGATACCCCAGGTTATGTCAACACTTTAGGATTTAAGTGGTTTCCAGTAGACGATAGTCTTTCTTTTCAGAATATTCAACTCGACGGTGCTGACCCAACAAAAAGGACAATCGTGTCCACCATCGCTAAGCTCTTCGACCCTTTAGGATGGATTTCACCCTGCGTCGTCAAGGACAAATTTCTGATGCAGAAACTATGGCGTAGCGAGCGTACAGTTGCTTAAACCGTGACATTGACACGACTCGAACTCTGTGGAGCCGTTACTCTTGAAACACTACTGGACTATACTTATAAGGTTTTAGGCTTTCCAGATGTGAAGCAATATGCGTGGACTAACTCAACCATTGCGTTATCGTGGATTGCTGCTACTCCAACAAAGTGGATTACCTTTGTTAACAAGCGGACAGCCGAAATACAACGACTGGTGAGACCAGAGAGCTCTAAACACATTCCCAGTGAAATGAATCCTGCAGATATAGCATCCAGAGGAACAAGGCCTTACCCTACATGCTAACAAACTTTGGTGGGAGAATCCAGATTTTCTGCGCGAATCTTGGGAGTTTCAGTGTCCCCAGCAACCGATGAGCATAACTACTAACGAGGAAAAACGGTCAGATGGGGATTCATGTAAAAAATGATTTTTATACTCTAATATCAAAACACTCTAATTTTACAAAACTTATAAGGATCATTGCGTACTGTCAACGATTTATAACAAATTTGGGAAACATACCTGAGTCGAAAAAACGTAATTTACTCTCTCCAGCCGAAATTCATTCTGCCACACTGTTCGCCGTAAAGCTTGTACAAGCAGAAATGTTTACTCCCGACTTGAAAGCCAAAGGCCCAAGCTCACTCTGTCCTTACACGGACTATGATGGGATCTTGCGAGTCGGAGGTAGATTGCAACAGGCGGATCTTCCATTTTATCAACGACACCTAATCATACACAAAGGAAATCATCATTTCACAAAGCTTCTGATTACTGATGCTCATCTGCGAACGTGTCATGGAGAACTACAGCAAACCACAACATACTTGCGCAACAGGTACTGGATCCTGAAATTCAACAAATTGCGTTAAGGGATATCTACATGGCTGCACCATCTGCTTTCGGTATCGAGCTAAACCGTCGCACCAACTGATGGGTAATTTATCGGCCCCAAGAGTCCGCATCTCCCAGCCGTTTACACATTCCGGGGTCAACTACGCAGGTCCGATCGAAGTAAAGTCATGGAAAGGACGGGGGTCAAAACCTTCAAGGCGTACTTTGCCATTTTTGTGTGTTTGGCTACAAAGGCCATACACATCAGATTGGTGAGCGACCTTACCCCACAAGCGCTCATCGCAGCCATTCGACGATTCACGGCGAGAAGAGGATTATGTTCGCATATATTTAGCGATAATGGGACGAACTTCGTGGGAGTCAACAAGGAATTGAAGAAGTCATGTGACAAATCGAAGTTTGATTGGAAAGATGTGGTAGAAACGATCACCAAAGAAGGAATAGAGTGGCATTTTATTCCTTCAGCTTCCCCGCATTTTGATGGGCTGTGGGAAGCCGGAGTAAAATCAATAACAATAACACCACTTACACATTTGAGGAACTTACCAAGCTTCTACATCAAATAGAAGCGTGTTTAAATTCGGGACCATTGTGTCCTATGACCGACAATCCTCACGATTTCACCGCTCTCACTCCCAGACACTTCCTTGTTGGACGACCTCTAAACTCAATCCCTCAACCTAACTTAGCGGATATTTAAAACGATGGGACCGTCTGCAGAAATTACAACAGCTATTCTGGAAAATTGAGGAGCAACCCAAGATAGGAGATCTAATCCTGATCCCCTATCCCCCACAAAATGGATTTAAGCACGCGTCATAAGTACGTACCCAGGCACAGATAATTTGGTTCGGGTCGTCAGGTTGAAAACACAAAATTTGTTTACTTCCGACCAACAGCACATATAAAGTAGACAATTAATTTAATTGCTTATTATCTCGTACAAAACACAGACATCCAAATCAGCAACAATAAAGCTTCATAAAATATATATTATATGTACACAAAAACTCAAAACGCCGACGGCAAACCACAAAATTAAAAATGCCAACGACAACTACAAACCACAGTTTTTGTCAGGAATTTATTTTATGCGCTTACCAAAACATTTACTATATGCTTTACTGATTAATATAGGCACAACAATAACAAATTAATAACGCAATCTACACAATCTTGCAAAGAATTCAATCACAAATACGAATCAAATAATAACAAATTATTTTAAAGAATGTTGCAATCAGTTTCAGTACATAGCCTATCAACACATTCAGTTGATAGCGCATGTTCTCATGCGTTAAAACTATCATGACCCACATTCGAAACATACACGCAATTCCAAAATTTATTGTTTTGGAATAACACATCAACAAAAACATACACCCATAACGCTCAAGCAAACACATGCGTAGCCATTTCAGTCACAGACACAATTTCGACGCGAATCTAAATACCCCATAACAATAAACGCGCCGTCGTTTTATTTATTTTATTCCCAATATAAATGCTTGTAATTAAAACACAGTATATTGCAAACCTTGTGGGGATAAACCAATTACACTCAAAATTAAAACGAAGTGAACAAGACGTGTGTTTTATTTTCTCCGCTCAGAGGTCTTAGATAATTATTTGGTCCGTGTGGTGATTCTTTTATCATTTTATTTCAACGGCATTATCGATTTGGCACATATGCGACGCTGGGCTGACCATTTATGGTAATGTTGAGTTGAAAAATTACGTCAAACACGGTAGCGTGTTTTTTGGGTTTACTTGGCTTGGGCTACTCATTTTTGTATACTATCTTTTTTTCTGATTTAATAAAGTAAAGTTTATCATACAATATATTTTTTTATTTATTTTAACAGATAAAAACATATTTCGAAAAACATCTGCGGGCTGGAAATTTTTTTGAGTTTTCTTGTTATAAAATTTAAAACTATTTAAAAAATAATTCCTAGTCCACTTAAATTATGTTAGTTTACATAGCGTTGTTACGTAAATACGTACCTTTTTTATTTTTATAAATTTCTATTGTTTTTAAGGCGTTTCCTCTGCTTCCCTAATCGAAGACAAGCCCTTTGAAACACCTGAATCTTTTCCATCAAATTTGCTCATAGCATAGGTTCTATAAAAGCCGTGCAGCAGATTACCTCGCATGGATCTTCCCATTCTGTTGCAATTTTGGTGATTTTGCATTGATATCATACCTAGTCTTCTTGCGGTTGCTCGCTAGCTTCATCTATTTTCAGGCGTTTTCATGCAATTTACTAATCCTGCTGCGGAAGTCATCCACGTAGTCGTTAACCTCCTATGCCTCTGTAGGAAGAAATCCGAATTTCGTTTTGCTTTTCTACCGAAATGTTTGACTAAATAAGATCTCGGATGGTGTTCGTCCTCTATAACTTTTAACCGCGTTTCTGTAGGCCATTAAGAAGATTGCTGGCGTCGATCCCAATCCCGCTGGCAGTTGGTGACGACCTTAGACAAATACTCATTCAACGTCCAGTTCATGTAGTGGTGTTGTCCTTATCTTTCTTATTCCCAGATATTGGCACACTTTTGATTCAAAGTTACGTCCTTGATCGGAGTGTAGCTCCAAATCTGTTCACCTAGTTTTTGATTATCACTTCTGTTACGGTCTTAGCCTTTTGATTTGGGATGGAAAACACTTCCGGCCACTTACTGAAATAACCCACGACCACCAGGGTATATCGGTTGCCATTAAAGGTTTAACGAAACTTCCCAGCGATAACGGTGGCTTTTCGTTCGAATGGCGCTGCTACCTTATATTGTTACATTCGTCCCTGTGGCTTTACCTTTGGGTCCTTGGTAGCTGCACACCTTATACATTTTTTGCATTAATTCTCGACATCTTGCTTAGCGCTTTTTTTTATTGTCAAAACAGATCACTCAGACAAAGAACTAATTTTGTGTATTCCTTGTAAAGTTTCTTTTAATGAAATATTTCAGTCTTATGAAGAAAGATGAGTTAGCTCTTCAGTGATAAGGTACCTACAGTACCAGCACCCACAACGTCAGCTCCAAGTACCTGCAGCCGGACATTCACACAGATAGTGCTCGAGGTGTCGATATCACTTTCGCAGCAAGCATCGCAAGATGTAGTGTCACTTATATTCAGCACATTTAAGTGCTCTTGCAAAAGTGTGATGCCCTGTCATTAAGCAATCTGAAGTCTTTCCTGAGGAACAGCAAAAAGGCCGCTGACTTCTTAAAGGCGTTAAAAACATTCGTTTGGTCTACCTACATCCCGCGGAGCTGTGCCATCTGCAGTTGTAATTCAATACAGAGTAGTGAAATACTCTCCTCTGAACCATGCCTGGAAAGTTCATCGGCAATTTCATTTCACGTGATCTCATTGTGACCTGAGACACAGACAAGGGTCACTAAATTTAGTCTTCCGACTGCGTTCAGTGATCTCTTGCATTCTCGAACTAGCTTGGAAGTCATAGGAGGGTGGCTGTCGCTGCAAATGCAAATGCTTCTCCCCCTCCACCGATTCTCCGCAATATATTTCGCTGCCATCAAGATTGCGTAAATTTCTGCTTCGAAAACAGATTCAATCTCTCCTAACATGAAGTGAAATCTAACGTCCTCCAGACGGACACTAGTGGCACATCTTATGTTGGTTTTGGAGCCGTCCGTGCATTCCCTTACTGGCTCAGATTCTGGCCGAAACCAGTCTTGCGCATAAGGAAAACCGATTTCGAATTTTTTCCGCAACAGGAGTTCCGATGTCATTGCATTGGACGGCATGTCCATAAGACCGGAGTCATAAGACAGCCGGCGCGCAAGGTCATCAAAACTCCAATGCGTATTGTACCATTGTACCCACTTCTTTTTAGTCGGAAGATGGCTTTGAGATTGCATGCCAAGATATGAATATCAAGGGGAGGGAGATTCATCAATGCGTCTATGTAGAGCAGAGCCAGGAGTGCTGGGAAAGCTTGAATGCATCCGGGACAAACCGTTCTTTGTAGTCTGGTAAAAGCTTGCAATCACGTATTTTTGCGAGAGCTTATTAGACCATACAAAAGACGCATAGGATATAATTCGATTTAGATGCTTTAGATGTAACATGTTTAGTCTAGAGAAATTTGTTATCCAGAATAACACTCAAATACTTAGCTTCTTTGGAGAATTTAATGGTGGTGCCTTTAAGCACTTGACGAGTCAGACCAGGCATCTTACTCCTTCTCGTAAATAGAACAATCTCAGTTCTGAGAGGATTAACTGAAACCCCATTACTAGTGCACCAATCCTCGATCACGTCAAGGGCTGCCTGCGCTTTTTAGCAGACAGTGGCTAGACACGATTCAACAGACAGTACAGCTACATCATCCGCGTATGCTTATGCATAGACGTTAGAACTGTTGAGCGCGTTGAGTGAACTGACCAATATACACCATAGCAGTGTAGACAGAACGCCGCCTTGCGTGCAGCCCCTTTTTACACCCGCTACCACATATTGGCCGTGACCAGCATCCGCAACCAATGTCTTATTCACCAGAATTGCTTTTATCCACAAAATCAGTGACTTGTCTTCGCCATGTTGTCTGGCCGATTCGCACATGCCATCAAAAGTTGCGTTATAGAAAGCGCCTTCAACGTCGATGAAAATGTCCAAGGCGTATTTCTTCTTTTCGAGTGCGTCTTCAATTCTGCCTACCAGATTCTGAAGAGCACTCTCGCAAGATATTCTGCTTTGGTAGGCGTGTTGCATAGTCAAAAACCGCAGGCCGGTTTTGCGTACAAGTATCGACCATTTTTTCGATGCTTTTCAGAAAGTCAGACTTATAGGTCTGAAGCTCTTGGCGAGCGAGTAGTCCTCCTTTCCGATTTTCGATATAAAGGCTACTCTCACTCTTCGCCAGGGATTTGGTATGTACGAGTATGCCAGTGCCAGGCTTGCAGTAATAATTCTCTTCAGAGCTGCCAGTAGTTGGTCTATACCTTTTTGTAGCATAACTGGGTAAATACCATTGGTGCCAGGCGACTTGAAGCCATCTTCAAGTCTTCACAGCCGACGAGATATACCAGCTACGGCGTGTTGTGTTGTTCAGCTCACTACTAGCTTCTTTGATAGGAGCTAGTTGTGAGCTGGTTTTGATAAGGTTATCTGGGAAGTGAGACTCGAGCATGAGACAAAGATTCTCTGCTTTCGACTCGGTATAGGTACCGTCAGATTTTCCGAGTTGTTCCAGGCTGGTTGATCCTTTTTAGGACCAGTGGGCTGGTTTCACCGGTAGTTTCGATCTTTTATCAAAAAGCTTTGTAAGAGGCGCTTTTCGAAGTCCGAATAAGCTTCTTAAAGTCTTTTTGCTTTGATCTGTAAAGATTCTAATCTTTATCCAAATTAGTCTTAAGTGACCTGTTTAGAAGTTTTGCGGATTCTTTACGAATACGCTGCAGGTCTGCGTTCCACCAAATAACGGGCACTTGGTGAGCACTTGGTGAGGGTGCCGTTCATGATCTGAACAGATTTCTTATGCTTTTGTGGCGGCAGTAACTAATCATAAGGAAAATAAGCAATACGCAAGGACGAATTTGTGCCATTCTCTATTCACTTCGTAGCTTATGTCTGCAGCAATTAAATCTTGATTACAAAATTTTACAAGTTTAGTTGGTGAGAGTAAGTTTGGCTCATAAAGACCGTTGGTCGTCTTACCAGTCGGTTGTCATAAAGTGGTGTGAAACCCCTTAGACATCCGAAACCACAGATGCGTTTATTCCACACCCATGGTTTCTGTATGGATATTATGAGCGCTTAGCCAATAGAAACGTTCCCTTACCTTTTCAAACGTCTTGTTTATTCCCAAATGGCCTCCTGAGGTTCCGTCATATAGTTCATGGAGTACTTGGTTGACCCTGGACCGTAGCACGATTAGCTGCATACGTGATGTGGTTCCATCTGCACTTTTCCATTTTCTCTTTAGCAAACCATCTTGCTCTTTGTCCCACTGTGACCAATATGCTTTCAGAGTTTGGTTACAGTCCGATATCTCCTGCCAGTTTGGTCCTTCCTTGTGTTCCCTCCCGGCATATATTGGTTCGATGTCATTATCTGCCTGTTGGGAGGAACGGATTTCATCTGTACCCCAACCCTCTATTGGCTCGGTCCTGATCATTTGAATTGTGGCCTGTTCTTTTGCTTCTTTACAGTTGCAGTGTTCACATTTAATTCCGTACGGTAGACGAGAGGGAGCATCAGCATTTGAGTATCTTCATGTTTCCGCAGTTAAGGGTTTATGCCCCAAAGTTTACTACAAGTCTATATTCTTTTATGACATCTGTACGAATGATACACTCGTCGTATATGTCAACCGCCAGAAAAAACGTTAGAGAAGGACATTCTGGCCAGGTGGATTTTAATGCGGACTTCACTATATACCTTAACCGTTTCTCCCGTAGCTGTTCTTAAGCATACTGGTGTTATGCATCCAGGATGTCTGCACCAGATCCCTCCTGATAATTGAGGTCGTGGCACTGGTGTCTATTGTTGCCATCCATTTTTCCTTTCCACTGCCTTCTTCTACTAGAAGGCTTTCATTGCATCATTTTGCTAGCGGACCCTTGGATAATGGTCCTGGGGCCGTCGATTCATGCTATCAACTTCTGCCCTACGAAGTTGGTGCTTAAGCATTTTCCAACTGAAGGCTACGGGAAGTTTGACCAACTTTTTGATAGCCGTTTCTTCTTCTATTTGCCTGTTACCGCAGTGAGGGGAGCCTTTTTGTCGCACTGGTTCTTTCCACTGCCTTTAAAGATTGCAGTTCCAGAAGCGCATTCTTCGTCTATCCTGTGGAGTATATCATTCCTCTTCACTAAATCTTGCGCAGAAGCATTCAACAGACGCTACTTCCCTGACAAAGCCTGATTGGCTGTTTCCATCGCCAGAGTGAAGGCAAGTGGTTCAGTAAGGGTTTATTTTCCAGCCATCCTTACTGCTGACTGTAGTTTCGGATCTGCAATACCCTTACATTAATGAATGCGTCCTTTGTCATTTCGTCGATTTCCTAGCCTGTGATAGAGTATGACAAAGGTGCCAGTCTACTCACGTCTGCTTGGAGCTGCTGCAGTGTTTCTCCTCGTTGCTGCATTCGGCTTTGCATTTGGACCTTATAAACCTTCTGAGTGAGGCTCTCCTTAAACCGTTTCTCGGAAGCCTGTACTAATGCCACATAATCTTTATGCTTTTCAATGTCTTTTTTTGCAACAATTCTGCTGCAGGACCGTGAAAGAGCATTGTTAGGTTGAAGCACTTATCCTCATTTTCACAGTTGTTTGCATAACAGCCATTTCAAACTGCTTTTTATAAGAAAAATATGAGCTCTATTCATCGAATAGGGGAGGCTTCAAATCTTTACTTCTTCGATTGCTTAGAGAACATTCTCGTAATTTCTGTTTTCGCACTGTGTCTAGCTCATTTATCAGTCTAGCTCAACTTTGCAGTCCATTTCTTTGAATTTTTCGTCGATTTCTTTTAACTTTTGCTGTAGAATAATCTTTTCGTCCAACTTTTGTTTGAGACTATTCTTTGTTCGTCAATTTTTTTGTTCTGGCTATTCTTTTGTTCTCCTTGATTTTTCTTTTGTTCATCGAATTTTTGTTCAATGCTATTCTTCAGTTGATATAGATTTTTCTTTTGTTCGTAAATTTTTTTTTAAGATTATTCTTCTGTTGATCCATTTTTAACATGAACAGCATCATCTACATTTCAATAGCAGAAGATTTCTGTATTTGAATAGCAAAAGACTCAACTAATGGTAAATGGAGAATAGAATCGAATTTTCTAGCAAAATGGAATTTTGTATGGAACGCTGGACGGTACCGAATATTCTCGAAAGAGGTCAGAGGAGAATAAACATCAGCATCTCCCAAACTTGCAAAGTCAGTTTATCAGTTGAATTTGAAGTTTGAATTAAAAGAATTGAGTAAGAAAAGAAAAAGAAAAGAAAAGTATATGATAAGTGGTTGAGATAAGCGATTGAATTGTGAATTGTAACTGCATTGAAAAAAGCAATTGCATTGAAAGGAGTAAGTTTTATCATTTCTACGCACTCAAACATTTTACAATGCTATTCACAGTAAATTCGGAGAAATGTATTGTACAATCGGGATAGCCATATTTATATCAGATATACTGGCTGTAATGAATGAGTTTAACTTGTTTGCTATTTAAGATGTATAGGGTTTTCTAATAACGACTTGACAACTTATTCTTTAAATGAAAGGCAAACCAATTGAGATATTTTAAAAACTTTATTATTGGCTCGAAGTATAATCCAAACATTTATGAATGGAACTCGACTTCGTTCATATGGCCACCGCGGGCACGTTTGCAGCCGTCGATTCGTAGGACCCAATTTTCAACGATTCGGCCACTCATTTCGGCCGAAACCGCCGCTATTTCGGGTTCAATGTTGGCTCTGAGCTCTGCCAACGTCGTCAGCGTGTTGGCATAAACCAATGACTTAACGTATCCCCACAGAAAATAGTCAAGCGGCGTTAAATCGCACGAACGAGGAGGCCACTCGACTGGCCCATGTCTTGAGATAACACGCCCACCATACTTACTCTTCAATAAATCGATTGTAGCGTGTGCTGTGTGGCTTGTGGCACCATCCTGTTGAAACCACATGTCATAACCATTCACAGTAACGTGACGATCGTTATCGTCGACGAAAAAGTATGGCCCAATAACGCCACGGGCATGCAAACCGCACCAAACATTTATTTTTTGTTGATGAAGTGGTGATTCATGAAGCACATGTGGGTTTACACCCGACCAATAACGCATATTTTGCTTATTGACGAACCCATTGAGCCAAAAATGAGCTTCGTCACTGAAGATGATTTTGCGATGAAATTCATTATCTTGGCGCATCTTCTCCAGAACCCAATCGGAGAACATAGCTCGTTAGTGTACTTTACCATTATAAAAATTTTGAGTTTACTAAATAAATTGACAGTGACGTATTGATGATTGGTGAAAGAGTGCGTTCACAAATTAAATTTAAAGTTGTCAAGTTCCTATTGGAGAACCCTATACTTACAAAGTATTTTGATCGAACTTTACACTTAAAAAGTTTTTATTTTTAATACGTTTTATCGTACACCAAACCTTATTTTTATCAATATATAATCAATTTTAAAAATAAATGATTTAATTTGTGCTAAGATAGTTTTAGGTGAAAGTACAATACAATATATAAACTAAATATGGAAAAAGTTAGTTGTCGCAATTGTGAAAATTGCCCCAATAAATTTTGTTATATATGTAAAGGCCAAAGGAAGGGCTGTAACCGAAAAGCAGGCTTATCAACTTTATTTTTATTGTTCTATAAAACAAGACATAGAAGGGATTCTGAAATTGATTTATATCCCGTATTATGTTACAATACAAAATAGAATACTAGCTCCTGTGTTCATAATAATAACTCATAGTGTAAATTTTCCTGTGCCCACGCCAAAAACACAAGAACCATGTGCAAAACAAAGTGATGAGGATGACCGTGAATATACGAATATGTACCTCCTATGTATATAGTAAGTTCATTAAAAGAACCACACATGATTCAGCAGTGAGAGTTGAATGATTTGTTCCTAAACTTAAGTTTATCCATCAGACAGTTTGGAATGATGAATTAATTACGAATCACTTACAGAACAAATGAATGGTGTCTCTTTATTAAAAGAGTTTAAAAGCAGTTCTTCCAAATAATAATGTTGGGCCGCAAATACGAAAACCTATAAACGCTATCGATTTTGACGTTAAACTAAATACAAAGGAACAAGCAGCTTTGACATCATTGAAAGCTCTAACAAATGGTTTTTTAGGTTTCAGAATGTCATCAAAATTTCTTTTTTTCACCATTTCTTACATTCACATTTTGATTTTTTTTCCAAAAAAAACTTGAAGCTGTGAGTGACGAACGAGGTCGGTGGGATGCAGCCATATTAGAGGATTACTGTTGGTTTTTAATGCGAAAAGATTCAACAAGTCACAAACGTAAAAGTTGAATCATAGAATACCATATATGTTTTATAATAAATAAGAATTACAAATGTGTATGTTTTAGAATGAATTAAATGAGTTTTAAATTTGTAAGTTTCAAGGCCAATAAACGTGGTCACTTCCAGTTTTGTAGGTTTTTTCTCGTATCTATAACATGGAAACGGTACGTGTTACAAGATAATCATTGCTTTATCCTTAAATAGAATTTCCAATAGTTAAAGGAATACCTTATCTTACTAATGTTACATAAATACAATATAAATTTTTCACGTATTATTTGCAAAAGTTCTTATTACACCTAGTGCTACTGATTTTCCTGTGTATCTTCGTTTAATCCTTATCAATGAATTTACATTCAATACGCTCCGCTTTGTTCGTACCCATAATGACTGGAATTTCGTTATTTCTGGCAGCAGTGCATAGATTTGGTTTAAGTGCTGCCAAGTCACGAGTTATGGGTGAAAAAAATCATCGTGTTCGACTCGGCTCCACTCCAGATTTGAGATTTGCTTGGGGTGTACCTAGTGACCGAATGCAGCAAGGTCGCTTGCCACTTTCTAAGGAGACCCGCTTAAAATCTCGTGGTACCAGACCTAGCTAGCTGGAATTGGTGGCGTAAAAGGTCGAGAAGGGAAATATGGTTGGAGTTACGTTAAAAAAGACGTGGCGCAGGGGCTTTAGTGGTACAGGGGGGAATTAGGTGATTAGAGGATTGATGCGTAAGGGGTTTGTGTCGGATAAGTGAGGAGAGAGGTGTAATAGTTATGTTAGGAAGAATAGGAAGGATAGGAAGAAAACCGGAACAAAAGAAAATGTGTGGGATGTGGATGGGATATCAGGATACCAAAACAAACAGAACTAACAAAAGAAATGGAACGTGGAACATTTCAAGGGGAAACGGAAATGGAAAGGGATAGCCGAGTGTGAGGAGCGTGGCATGCTTGCTATGAGCGACTCAGCTCGCCGGATGAGATAGTTCCTGTCCCCAGTCACAAGTACATTACTACAAAAAAAAAAAAATCATATCATGCCGTGTTACATACGGTTTTACTTTTATGTTCTCACCTTAATGCGGATCGCTAGCTAGTGCTAATCCCTCCCTGTCGTGAAGTTTCTCTGTACTTCCCCTAACCAGATGTTAGACGCTTTTACCGGGTTAACACATCAGCTTCAGACTCTGTAAGCCTTACCCCTGGAAAAAAAACTAAAACATCTCTAGGCGCATGTGCCCCAAAAATAATCAAAAATATATAACAAAATACACATTTTATTTATTATACTCGAATATGTACATATACTCGTATGTACTTATGTAAATTTATTTTATTTTCTACGCCACTTAATTTAGGGCAAATAAATTATTATAAAACGAAACATTTTTTTTATATAAATAAAGTGTAAGGCGTACTTAATTATTAATCTCAATGCTCAATATTTATATATGTAGGTATATGATATATGCACGTAATATATACATATATTCTTTCTTTTAATTCTTTTATTTATTCATTTTTATACTTTTTTTCCAGTGACAATTACATACACATGTCGCTAAATACTATAATATAATAATATCATTTACTGTCGAGCCTTCTTATTGTTAAAATTTTAAATTTTTCTTGAACAAAAATTTATTTTATACTAAATTTATTAATGGACGACATGTAGCTGGGCCAGTGACCGCCTTTTATTTGTACATGAAAGAAATTATTTATTAAACAAAAATTAATAATATTAAGTTAGCAAAAAAAATTCACCAGATTTATTTATATAATTTATTGCCTTGGTTTTCTTTTCCTTTTTGTTTCCTTTTATACCACACGATAAACTAATTATAAAATAAACTAAACTTTTTCCTTTAGCGGCTTTTTTTTTTTGCTTTCCTATGGCATTTTCAGTTTTATTGAACTTTCTTTTTCGATACGAGTACCGCATCATCCCGCATTTTCTAATCATAGAGAAACTCAAGATCCTCAATCATCAAGCCAACAGATTCCTCATCCATTTGCATGTTACTCGAATACAATGTACAAAAAAAAATCCCTTCTCCATCGCATTTTGAAGAGCCATGCTCCCTGAATGGAAGCTCCGACAACCACTCTTTTTAACACCGCCGTTGCTGTTAGTGGGTTTCAAAATTTAAGGTGATGTTTGAATTTTGTCGGTAACATTCACAATTGGCGAAGATGTTTGTTTTGAAGTTTCAGTTAGGGTCGGGATTAGGGCTTCACTTTTTGTTAGCATGTTTATTTGTTACTTTTGGAAGGAAGTTGAAGAGGGTCTTTTTTAAGCTTATTTTTAGAGCTGTTATTATGGTCGAGATGTGGGTTTTCCCGTTCTTCAGACCATATGGTGATACTTATCTACCCAGCTTTAGTGGGCTTTCCAGGGGAAGTCGGGAACAACTACGAATATTTGGATGAGATGTTGATTTTGAAGCTGCTGAGACTATTGGATTCAACAGGAAAAATCAACCTGCATTCGCTAATGGTGATAGCATAATTTTAGTGAAAGAAGTTCTGAGCCCAAGAAGCATCATCGTGTTGAGGAGCACTTCCCCCCCCCCCCCCCTGGTCTACTAATTCATTATGAATTAAGACATTGTATAGGGAACTAGATTAGAATTGAATTTGGTCGACTATTCCATCGATTTTGTGGGAAACCAATCTCACTTTTGTACCGATTTCAGTAACGGTCAACTGAGTCGCTATGAATTCCTCGCTGATGTCAATCATTTTTATGGTCAAGTAATTGAACGCAGTATCTGATGGAGGCGGGGTGGGATGTATTGTTTAGGAGGTGGACTGAAAAATAAGTCGAGATTTGTACCGAGAAGATTGATAGAGTCGTTTATGTGAGTAAGCATATTATATAAATTTAAGAAGGTTGACGAAATTTGTTTTGAGGAATGTTTTTAATCCATCGAAATGATATGTGATCACTTCACTCTCGTAGAGTTGGCAATCCTGTCGAGTGAATTGATCGTGCATCAAATCAATGTCAGTTCGAAGGCAATTTGAATAGTTTAAACAAACCTTAAAACACATCCTTATCCAAGTGCACCGCTGGTAATTGAAGTTTTCCACGGGCGGTAAGCTATTCCAAGAAAAAGGCAAAAATTCTGCGTTTTATATTCTAATTTCCTTGTTGACAACTATCTAGCGGAAAGCTCTGTGGAGGTGTCTAACATAAATAGAAAATATTAGTACTCAAGCACCACAAATAAGAATAATAAGGTGTGAATACACACTTAACAGTAACACACACCTTACTTAATGTTAAGCTATGCTTTTAGAGTGATACGGTGTTGCCGCTCCACATACAATAAAAAAAAATTATAAAAAATTATAAATAATTAATCGGACTCCTCCGCCAGGATGTTTTATATACCTATTATATATACCTATTACCAGCTATCTAGCGAAAAGTTCTGCGGAGGTGTGGAACGCAAATAAAAAATATTAGTACTTAAGCACCACAAATAAGATTGATAAAGTGTGAATACACACTAAGCAGTAACACACACCTTACTAGAAGTTAAGCTATGCTTTCAGAGTGATACGGTGTTGCCGCTCTACATACAATAAAAAAAAATTATAAATTAAAATTATTATTAAATTTATAGTTATGTAATTTATAATTACATTCCGTAACATTCCGGAATATGTCGAAACATCAGTTTTTCTGATTTCTCCGTCAGCACCTTGATAGACATGCTCGATTCTTCCCCGCCGCCATTGTCACCTAGGAACGGCCGTATCGCAAAGAAGCACCAAATCGCCAATGTCTACTGGTTTTGTTCGTTGGCACTAGTTGGCTCGACGCGTCAATGTGGGCAAATATTCCAAGATTAATCTCTTCCAGAATTTGTGTCTTAGCTGACGAGCTATTTTCCACTGCTCCCGTTAAGTGCACGTACTTTCTCCAGGCATATGGATCCCCGGCGTTTGGGCTGTGTTAGCTGAGCCCAGCAATAAGTGATTAGACGTGATCGACAGTCACTGGCAGATGTGTAAGTGCCCACGAAATGACGACATTCTCTGCCTCAATCACTAAGGATTGAAAAGTGTATTCGAGCAATGTATATGGCGAAACTGCTTTGAGTATGTATTATAGTAGGCGTTTGATACACTTCACCAAACGTTCCCAAGCACCTCCTTCAGACGGGTTGTTGGGGCAGTTGAACAGGCACTCAACACCCTTTGCAGCCTTCTCATCCTAAATGCGTTGAAAATCAAAAACTTCAGCAGAAAGTTTGGCTTCACGATTGGCGCCTGTAAAATTTTTGCTGTTGTCGATACGCATTCTCACTGGCACCCCTCGACGGTTGATAAAATTGCGTATGGCCAAAGCACAAGTATCCGTTGACATATCTTGAGCAACCTCCAAATGCGCGGCTCTTATTGTGAGGCATTTAAACAGTGCTATCCCAAACTACTCGAGACCAGTGTATGAAAATGACAAAATGGTTCGACGCGATCCTCAGGCAAAGGACTCATTATTGGCGTAACTGGGATCGCCTTGCTGATCCTGCATAGGTTGCAATTCGCGGTGACTGTGAGCATGACTTGGCTCAGACGTGGTACCCAATACTTGCGACGTACTTCACAAATGACGGCTTCTGTGTTCTGGTGTTTCATCTCCTAATGGTGGTGGGCGGCCAGTAGAGTTGTGAAAATTTTCTTCGTCGAAGTACGGAGTAAGTCGCAACAGCTCACTTCCCTCTGACACTGGCAAACCTCGCTGAATCTGCCTTATTGTTTGCTGAAAGTTTCGCGATGCTTCGTTTAAATCTGGGGCCGTTAAAGCGTTGTCTTCGCGGCGACGCAGTATTTTACGGCAGCACCTGATGAATCGCAACAAGCCAATGTCCTCTTAAGCCCCTTAAAAGACGAGAAACGGTTGAAATCTATAAATGTGTCTCTTGCCAGCATAAGGCGGGTGGCTAACTGTCATCGCCATTGTCCCAAAGGAACCTTTGCGTACATCTGTCCTCACGGCGAATCGAAATTTGGTGGAACATATCTCTTACATCTCCACATACGGCGATGAGTCTTTCCTGGAAGTTATAGAGTACCCATGGCAGCGGCTAATACTCTTGAGGGCCCTTTAGAAGTTTGGAATTCCGCAGTCGTTGAAATTCGGTAGTTAATCCCAAATGGCAATGGTTCAGGTCGATTAAAAGTTACGGTTCAGCACCGGCATATGGATGTAATGGTATCTCCTTCAGGCGGCTGCTGCAGGTGCTCATATCACTCAGGCTTAGTCTCTGAGTGACTTTGAGACACCAAACACATGTCGAAGCGGGTGGTTCTTCTTCATGCTTTGGCCACTATCGTGTAAGTCGACGACAACATTTGGTTCCTCCGATTGCTTTCCATCGACCCATTGTATATTCAACTGGCGGTACATACCTCTAAGGCCTAACTCCTCAATCAAGGCGGCATCCAACATAGATGTAGAATTGCTAAGTTATTCAATTAAGTATTCTATTAAAAAAAAACCCATTAAGTCTTAAGGTAGTTTCAGATCATCGATCACTGAGCTGCGCCCGTGATACTGCTCCAATTTCAGCAGCATGAATGTCGCGCATTTGTTTACATCGACCATGTCGTGTGGGGTCTGTTTACTCTCGTTGAATCACGGAGGTAATATTGTTTATATTCGTCATAAATGGGTTGTGACCTATGTATAAATAAAAGCATAAAATCGGATGGCGATATGGGCAATGTTATCTTCGTGACATAATGACTCCACTAAAGGTAATAGTGGAGGTGATCGAGGTGCAACAGCGCACAGTCGAGTGCGGCTCAGCGGTTCGCGACCAAAGAAATGTTTTGTTTCGTTCATAAACTTTCTGTAAAACATATGTAATAAATCTATCATTTTAATATATCACTTGTGTTTAAAATCATTTCCTACATAGATATTGACGATCCTTCGTCAAAGAGGGCGTAGGTATCTAAGACTTTGTTCGATCCATAAAGCGTAGCCGGTAAAACGCGGAACAGCAATTTCTATTTGCTGGAGGCGGCATCCTTGATAGCTAAAACACTATTGTTGGATCCACTAGGAGCTTTTTGGCTGGCGTTGTCAAATGGTGGGCTTCTTTGCGACTCAGCTATCCTGGCTTGTGGTTAATGAAACAATTTATGATGACGTCGACGGCAACCTTCGGCGGAACAAAATCCCTTAACGCGGCAGTTGCGAGTCGGGTGACCCTTCTTTAAGCATGTAAAGCACAGTTCGAAACGCTTTACTATGGCCCACCGACACTGTCGTCCGGCAGTATGGAGCATCGGCAGTCGTCGCTTCGGTTCTTTGTCTTCATTGTCCTAAGTGGAACAAACTAGCTTAGCCACATCACACAGCCAATCACTAAAATCCACTATGGATGAATAAGGATACACTTGAGATGCATACCTCTCCCATTTCCTCCTCCTGAACATCGGCATCTTGGACACCAACTTCGTGAGTAGTGACGGGTTTGCTATGTGCTGATGCCCGTTTACTGATTGCAGGAACACTAACGAATTTATGGCTTTTGAGGCGAATGTTCACTTATCGGCTGTATTTCACGCAATTGAATCAGCTGACTATTGATGAGCTGCTCTGGCCTGCCAAATCGAAAACGGAGTTCTTCCACTATGCTTCCAACGTTTTCTGGATGGATCGGAAGTTACTTAACAGCCTTTTTTGCTTCAACCTGTAGACTTTTCTGCAACCTCTGATTGTTTTCTAAATTCGTGTAATTATTTGCTGCGTGCTATGGAACAGGGGCCAATCATCTGGATTCCCAGAAAACGATGGTAGCTCTTGATGGTGTACATGCTTGAACTTGACTATTGTGTGTTGGCATTGTGGAAATTATGTTCAGCGATAAAGGATTCTGCTTGAATAGGGTAGAGGCATTGTTGGTCACAAAGGGAATGGTTGATGTTGAGCTGTCCATGTTTTGAAAACGTGGACTTTTTACGAGGCGGCGTGTGGCTTGTCATACGACCTCCTTTCGGCTTCGTGTAATTACTGGCAAAGAAAGCAGTAAAATACAAAAGAATTCTTTAATCGATGTGCGTTTCAAAGACGCGAAATAAAGATGTTCCGGAGCCCTTTGAAGTTCGAATTAATAACGCATGTATTAAGTAATGCGCAATTTATTTCTGTACAATAGGTTACATTGAATTATGAGTACATTTATTATATATATGGTAATTTCTTACCACGGGTTGTGCTTCCTTTCTGGTTAGCTCAGAAACGAAAAAAGGCGCAAATTAAAAGTCGTTTTTGACATTTAGCCCTTCACAGAAAGTGCGAACCGGGTAAGAATAAGTTGTGAAATCGAATTAATGGATGGAATGACTATAATTTGGTAGTAATGGGATGCAATGGCGAATATTTCACAACTATTGTAAAAATAAAGGCTGCCAATGCTTCGGGCATACTAAAAACTACTGTTCAAAGCCAGGTTTAAGTGCGAAGGTAACCACAACACACTCGAATGCTCCAAGCCACTAGAAGCACTATCTAAATGCAGCTTTTGGAATGGGGAACACGCAGCTAGTTACCGTGGCTGCATGGTTGCAAAGGAGCTACAAAACCAAAGAAACCACATCTTAAGTAAAACAACCAGAGGAGTTAACTCTACATCCACAAGATAGAGGGATAGAAAAATAAACGACAAACCTAAAGAACTCCCAGGAAAAACTACATAGACCTATGCACAAATAACAAAAAAATCCAACCCATACATACACATGCTTAAAATTAAGACAAAAGATTACTTTCAAAGATACTTATCTTATGCCTGCAAGTGCGGTTAGAAAAACTAGATCATTTTTTACAAATTAAAACCCATGATTAAGCTTGTTATAATTATGTTATGGAATGCAAATAGCCTTCTTTCACATAGAGATGAGCTTCAAGCAATACTCCAAACAGAAAAAGTCGACGTATGTTTGATCTCTGAAAAACATCTCACTAATCAAACTTATTTCAAAATGAAAAACTACAAAACTTATCACGCAAATCACCCATTCAACAACGCAAGATTAGGAAGTGCAATAATCATTAGAGAATCCATTGAGCATTATGAAGAAGATAAATTGCGGACGGAAGAGTTCCAAGCATCATCTGTATCCATTACAACTAAACGTCAAAAATTATCTCTGACCGCAGTCTACAGCCCTCAAAGACACAACATTAAATACGAGAATTTTTCATTTTTTTTTTTATAATACCGCGCGAGCACCAAGGGGATATAAATACCCTTTTAATGGCTTTTCTCCACGGCGCGGGCGGCTGGTGTAGGTAGGTTTCGATATTTTTCCCAGAGGTGGTTGTCAAACCTCAACCAGTGGGTCTTAGTTGTCTTAACCCAGCCAACAACCACTCCAACATCAGTGTTATGCCTTCATATCAGAGTTGACGCCGACGGGATTTTCATATAACTACATTAAAATTCTATAAAAAGACTTTTTCAGAGAATTGGCTTGCACGGGATTCGAACCCGCTACACTCTCCTTGAGGAGTCTATGCATATACACCACACCACAGCCACTCCCCAAAGCATAATGGGCGGTGACTTTAACGCTAAACACACAAATTGGGGCTCTCGGATAACTACAACCAGAGGACGTGTTATTAAGAGCAATTCAGGATGAGTGATGTGATTTTATCTCGACTGGTAAGCTAAGATGCTGGCCAACAGACAAAAATAAAACACCAGATCTTATAGATTTTTTATTATGAAGCAAGTTTCAAAAAACTTTCTCATAATAAAAGATGGGACAGATTTAAACTCCGACCACTCTCCAGTGTATCTAACTCTTAGTGAATGCGTTATTGCTGTAAATCCAAATCTGCACCTTACAAATAAGTTTATGGATTGGCAATATTTTAGAGTCTTACTAGATTTATATCTAAATTTTAATAAACTGTTGACTGATGAAACCGAATTGGCAAATAAAGTACTCTTATTTACCAAAGAAATGTTTTTCGTGCGATTCGAGGAACTTACGTTGCGCATAATCGACCTACTTTTTTTTTGATTTTTATTTATTACAATTTATTTATTTACAATTATATAAGTATCTGCGAAGCCGTAGCTTGTCTGCAGAAAATTATGTTTCAATGCAAATTATTGTACATAATAAAGTGAGCAAAGTTATAACTGTGATTAGTATTAAAAATTTAGTTTAAAGTTAATTTTGAAGTAACACCTAGTTGCTTGTGTTCTAGCTTAATAAAAAAGTTTTTACAAGTTTTTTTTTTTTTTCTAAAGTTTACAGTATTTAAAATTTGATGAGGTAATTCGTTGATTATTGTGGGAACAGTATATTGAAGTTTGCGTCTACCGTAGTTATTATAGTTTCTGGGAGTTTGTAGCATTCTTTGGGCACGTCTTCTGGTGTTGACTTGATGCTGTATCGGTTGTGTAAATCGGTTGTCATCAAAGTATTCAATAGCGGTGGTCATCTTAAATATATCCTCTACCCGAAGAATTTTGAATTTTTCTCCATTTCCTCGTTGTGTTATACTATTTGTGTTCAACAGCTGCGTTTTGTAGTTTTTGTATTTTGAAAATGTGTGTTTTAGCTGCAATAACCCAAGCCATTATTCCATATAGTATCTTCGACTCTATAAGAGTATAATACACCTGCTTTAAGACCTCTTTGGAAGACTAGACTTAGTCTTTTTAAGACTAAGATCTATTCTTAGTTTGTCAATGTGCCTATCCCAGAGAAAATGACAGTCTATTACAACACCCAAATATTTATATTTGTCAACTAACTCAATGCATTCCTTTGTACTGTCGGGGCAATCGTAATTGTCCAAGCAAATCTGCTGTTCTGTTGACTTGAAGTGAAGACTTCTAATGTGCATCATTTTTGTTTTAGAAGCTTTAATAATTAACGCGTTATCATGACACCGTCTCACAGCCAAGTTAAATTCTTCTTGCATCAATCTTATTGCTGTATCTAGAGATCTATGACGTACTACAATGGCAGTATCATCGGCAAAGGCGAATGGTATACTTTGTTTAAAAATTCGTAGCAACTCATTTGTATATAGTACGAAGAGAATCGTAACCCTGTGGAACTCCAAATTTCATTGTCTTTTTCTCGCTGTAAGCGTCTTTGATCTTAACACCAAAAGTTCTGTTCTAAAGGTAGTCAGTCATCCAATCACCAATTTTACCACGTATCCCAATCCTTTTTAGTGCTCATATAAGATTAGAGTGATTTAGCGTATCAAATGCCTTACTGAAATCCATGTAAAGCACTAACACATGGTGACCTTTATCAAGACTCTCATTTACACAATTTGCGAATTCACTCAGTAACTTTCCGGTATTCTTGTTTTTCTGAAAACCATATTGGCTCTTGTGTATCAGAGAATGTTTTTTGATAAAACTTTGCAACCGGTTAGCTAATATACCTTCCAAGCACTTTTCAACTACTGGGAGAATCGATATTGGCCTGTAGTTGTTTAATATACTTTTTTCCCCACCTTTGTAAATTGGTCTTACTACTGCTGTTTTTAGATTTTCCGAAATGACTGATTGAGTAATACTTAAATTAATTAACTTGCATAGAATTGGAGCAAAAATGTCAGAATGGCTTTTGATATCAATTGCTCTGATGCCATCAACTCCAGGCGGCTTATCTTCTCCAAGTGATTATAAAATCTTTTGTATCTCAATGATGTTGGCTTCGTAAGCGAATATTGAATTTTCCACTGTCACATTCCTATTATTTGATGTTATTGTATTGCATTTGTGGATTATTTTCTCTGTCTGAGAAGAGAAAAACTCAGCGAGCTTATTGGCAAGTGAACTCGTCTCTGTCTTAAAGTGTTTTTCCATTGTTTCATCGATGTTCGCTCTTTCTTCCTAAAATCTCATTGATTAGTCCCCATGTTTTTCTCGAATCTGTTTTAAATTGCGTAAATTTATTTTTGTAATAAATAGACTTTTGTACTATTATGCTTTTATTAATCTTGTTACGTAAAATTTTGTACTCTTTTTCATTGGTCAAATATCTACTGTTATTTTTCCACCTTCTGTAGAGTATATATCTTTGTTTACATTCCTCTATGAGATTTGGTGTTATGTCTGTTTTTTCTTATTTTGCGCAACCGTGTTGACATTCTGTAAATATTTGTCAATTTATCAAGCAATTTATTGTACATTCTCTCGACATCTTCTTCTAGTACAGTTTTCCAATCTTCTTCACAAATAAGCTGACTTACTTTTGAGGTACACACATAAGATAAAGTCGGATTTTGATTTTTTTTTTTTTGACTTTTCATATTATTTTATATATATGAAAAAATGTTGTCAAAAACGTATGACGCTAATGATCTCAGTTGACATTCGACCATTTTCAATATACTTGTTTCTTTTTATGAAAAATATGGTCGAGAAGAAGGTTTTAAGCTATGTGCTATGTGCTTATGTGTATTGGTTTTCGATTTATGGCTGCTTTTGTGAGCATACTTTTATACGTGTGTATGCGTGTAGTGCTTACTAAAATTGCGAAATCTCATGAACTAATACACATAAACATAAAAAATAAACATAAACATAAACAAATATATATAAAAAAAAGGTTGCCAAAAACGTATGACGCTAATGATCTCAGTTGTCATTCGACCATTTTTAATATACTTTTTTTTATGAAAGATATGGTCGAAGAAGAAGAAGCTATGTGCTATGTTTGTTTGCATGTTTCGGTCATGTGATCGTTTTATTTCATTCTCATTGGTTAAGCGCCAATTCCTGATTTCGATTTTGTTAGTTCAGCCGGTGTATTTCTTTGACATAAACTATTTTGCGTTTGTTCAATACACATCGTTTGACCTCTGAGTGAAAATTCGTTTTTGTGTTGCGTAAAAAATTAAAACGATTTCTAAATAATACGTTTTGAATGCAATAATATGGTACGTCCACGTAGTAATTTGGGCCGATCAACTCGGAAAGTTGCAGCTAGAAGAGTAGCTATAGCTGCTCAAACAGATCATGAACGAGCTGATGTTAATGCGGTTAATCGGCAGCGTAATGCCCGTGTGAGAGCTGCACAACGAATAAGTTTGGTGCGTGGTGCATTTACGTATGATTTAAATCTGAATTATGCTTCTCTCGATGTGGTTTCAATTGGATTAATGTTTTTGTTCAGTCGTGGAGAGGATGGATATCATTTAAATATTAAAATGAGATCTGCCTCTACCGGTAAGTAATTATATTTTTTGTGATTTTCAATAATTTTTTCAATTTTTGAATATTTAGATTTTAAAGAAAAATTTATTGACTTTCATTTTAGGTGTCGAAAATAATAAAAAAGTTAGTTCAATCATTTATTATTCATATCGAATTGAATTACATTTTATATTGTCGCCAACTCTTTCATCAGTTCGTTGTTGACATGTATGTCAGAATTGAAACAGAGAGGTTGAACTTTATCAGGTTCAATCAGAAGAAACTTCGTTCTGAAGAATACATCCATTTGCGAGATGCAGTAAACAGTGATGGAAACGTCAATGATTTGGTCAAAATAATAATATTGCCATCGTCATATCAAGGCAATCGGAGACACATGCATGAATATGCACAAGATGTCCGGATTTGTTTATTACTTTCACTTGCAATCCAAAATGGACGGAGTTGAATGATAATTTGTTTACTGGACAAAATTCGACCGATCGCCATGATATTACTGCCCGTGTGTTTAACTAAAAGTTAAAGATGCTGATGAATTTTATTATGAAAAGCGAAATTTTTGGTAAAGTCAAATGTTGGATGTACTCCGTTGAATGGCAAAAGCGTGGTTCGCCGCATGCACATATTCTTATTTGGTTGGTTGACAAAATCACATCAGATCAAGTGGATGCTGTGATTTCTGCAGAAATCCCTTATCCAGCTGTTGATCCGGAATTGTATAATGTTGTTGTGCTGAATATGATATATGGCCCCTGTGGCGAAAATAACATTCATTCTCCATGTATGGTTAATGGAAACTGTACTAAACGATATCCAAGAGCTTTAGTGTCGGAAACAGTAACTGGAATTGATGGTTATCCGTTGTATCGTCGGCGATCTGTTGAAGACAATGGTCGATATATTACCATCAAAGTACGAGGTCAAGATGTTGAAGTCGATAATCGTTGGATTGTACCGTACAGTCCGTTGCTATCGAAGGTATTCTAAGCGCATATCAACGTTGAATACTGTAATTCTGTTAAATCAATTAAGTATATTTGCAAATACGTCAACAAAGGCAGTGATATGGCAGTGTTCGGAGCTGCTGATCCGAATAAAAATGATGAAGTGTTTCAATATCAAATGGGACGATATATCAGTAGTAACGAGCAATTTGGCGTATATTTTCATTTCATATACATGAAAGACATCCAACAGTTCTTCATCTTGCTGTACATCTTGAAAATGGCCAACGTGTGTACTTTACAATTGCAAATGCTGCTGATAGAGCACTTTCACCACCAAATACGACGTTGATTGCTTTTTTTAAATTGTGTGCAGTTGATACTTTTGCTAGAACGTTATTGTATGCTGAAGTACCAACATATTTTACTTGGAACCATCAAAAAAAGTTTCAGAGACGTAACCAAGGAAGTCCTGTTGATGGTTATTCGAATGTGTTTTCCAGTGATGCTTTGGGCCGTGTTTATACTGTGCATCCAAACAATGATGAATGTTTTTATTTGCGGTTGTTATTGGTTAATGTACGTGGACCTTAATCGTTTTCTGATTTACGAACAGTTGATGGAGTATTATGTGCTACGTACCGACATTAAATTTGTTGGAAAATGATGTGCATTGGGATGAAACTCTTGCTTATGCATGCGTAAGTGCTCATCCAAATCAAATACGGACTTACTTTGCAATTATTTTGACGTGTTTTCCATCTAATCCATTGCATTTATGGACAAAGTATCGAGACTATTTATCAGAAGATATATTGCATCGAGTTCGTCGATTGACTTTTGATTCGATGTTTGACTATACACCAGAAATTTACAATGATGCATTAATTATGTTTGAAGATTTGTGTTTGGCCATTTGTAATAAAGCATTAGCACAGTTGGGATTGACATCACTTAATGGTTCTTTGCATGATATTTTCGGGCTGGAGTTGCAAAGTGAATTGCGATACGATTGCGTCGAATTGAATGCATATGTTGTGGAGAATCATCCGAAATTGAATGTTGAACAAAAGGTGACATATGATACAATCATTCGAGCTATTGATAGTGGCTGGTTTTTATTTTTTGGATGCACCAGGTGGTACTGGCAAAACATTTTTGATTTCATTAATTTTTCCTACGTTGCATTCTAAAAATAAAGTTGCGTTAGCATTGGCATCGTCTGGCGTAGCAGCTACTTTATTGGATGGTGGTCGAACTGCACATTCTGCATTTAAGTTGCCATTGAATATTCAAGTTATTGAAACGCCAACTTGCAATATTTCTAAAACATCTGGAACGGAAAAATTATTGCAGCGTTGTGACATAATTATTTAGGACGAATGTACCATGGCACACAAGAAATTGTCGAAAGTTTGAACGAAGTTTGAGAGACATTCGAAATAATGGTGCATTATTTGGTGGTGCATTGACATTATTAGCTGGTGATTTCAGACAAACATTGCATGTTATACCTAGATAAACTCTAGCTGACGAAATATCGTTTACTGAACAATTGTTAAAAATCGGAAATGGAGCAATACGCGTTGATGAATTTGGATTGATCACATTGTCAGGTGATATTTGTCAATTTATGCAGTCCAAGGAAGAGTTGATTGAAAGTGTTTTTCCGCATATTGAGCAAAATTATGAGCCATGCTTGGTTGAGCGATAGACCAATTTTAGCTGCGAAGACAGAGATGTCAATGAATTGAATTTTGCTATTCAATCGAAAATTCCTAGTGATTTGGTTTCGTATAAATCTGTTGATACCGTTACCAACGGAGATGAAGTAGTGAATTATCCTACTGAATTTTTGAATTCATTGGATTTGCCAGGAATACCACCGCATAATCTTCAATTGAAAGTTGGAGTCACGGTCGATATGCTACGGAATGTAAATCAAGCACATTTGTGCAATGGTACGAGGCTTGCTGTTGAAAAGCTGATGCCAAATGTTATCGAGGCAACTATCTTGACTGGTAAATTCAAAGGCGAAGAAGTTTTCACTCCACGCATTCCAATGATACCTTCTGATATGCCATTTGAATTTAAACGTCTTCAATTTCCCATTCGTTTGGCCTTTGCTATTACCATCAATAAAGCTCAAGGTCAATCGTTAGGAGTTTGCGGTGTGAATTTGGAGTATCCAGTTTTTTCACATGGGCAATTGTATGTTGCCTGTCCGCGTGTAGGAAAACCTTCGGTTTTGTATATCTACACCGAGAATGCGAATAGCAAAACAAAAAACGTTGTTTACCACAGAGCATTACAATAAACAAGTGTTATTTTTGATTGAATTATAAATTGTAAATTGTTTTATTTTATTTCTATCTTATGCACTACGAAGTGTGCAGTGTTCCGCTATTATTCGATTTTTATTATAGCTGAATCAATTTGATTGTCAATTTTGCTAACAAGAGCATGGTCGATTAATGATTTTGTGCCGTTCTTAGGATCTACTCTTGTGTTTTCAGTAATAACATTCATTAATCCCTTTGATGCTAGCATTTCAATATAGTCTTTGACATAATTCGAGTTAAAGTCTTTTAAATTAATATTTATATCTCCCATTAAAATAATATTTTCATTTTTTCTTATTTGATCAACTTGATTTCCAAATTCTTCACAAAACGCCGCTTTGCTGAAGCCTAGTGGTCTAAAAATTGTTTTGCTTCCCTCTGAATATTGAATTTGAATATTCTCGTAGGATACTGTTGGCTTATCTTTAGGTTTATGTGATAAATAACTTCTTATAAACATCATTATTCCTCCTCCTCTTCTGTTATTTCGATTTATAACTTCTTGTCCGAATCCTTCAAGTTGATAAAATTTCTGTTCTTCATCTTTATATTTGTTTGTACTAAAATAATTATTTTTAATTCATTTATAAAATGGCTTACATATAACAAGAACGTATTCCAATGTAAGCGCAGTGATTTTATATTAAAACATAAAAAGTAATCATCGTAATTTTTCAATTCTTTTACAACAACAACAACAAATATTGTGTGTTTTTTATATTGTTCAAGTCTTTTTCAATGTTAATTATGATGGAGTGTGTGTTATCATTTCTGCGTGCTAATATTTTCCCCGCACTCTCCCACAAATATTTCCAATTTTCTTGTTTCGCCTTTTCCTTTGTCAGAGATGCTTATTATGTCTTGTAAGCTGATTTTTTACATAAATTGTAGCATCGAACTCGGTTGGCATCGAGTTAATGTTAAGGTTGGTCGTGTTTTCTCTTACGGCAGAATTAAAAATTGTGTTTTGCAGGTAATGGATGAAAATTTTACAATTATATTTGATTTTTCTGGGATTTTTAAGTTTGTTCGGTACACATCAGTTATATCCGTTGTGTTGATTTCACTGTTAATTGTTTTCCCAAGTGATTTGACAATTTCTACTAAATTTTCTTGTGGAGTTCCTGGAATGTTTTTCTATGTCAATATTATTATTTAGCATTTGTTGTTCAATGTTGTTAATTTGTGATTACATGTTTACAATCATAATGTCTTTCTTTTTATGTGTTTCCTTTAGTTTGTTAATTTTCTTGATAAAGACTTCGATAAGATTATTATTTTTTATCATGTTTGCATTTATATCGTCATATTTACTTCGCAGAAACTCACAGCTGGCGGATATTTGATTGAGTTGATCTTTCAAATACCGTAGCTCGGTTAGAACAGTTTGGTTTTAGCTGCCGTTGTTACTGGGTGCTGTTTGGATGTTGTCGGGACTGTTAACCGGTCGTGTACGTTTTGCTGCTTGCAATTCAGATGCTTCCGATTTATGTGGTTCAGGGTTTAAGCTGTTTTGTCCATCAGTGACATTTTTACAGAGCTGACATCTCCAGCATCCTTTCCTTACGCCCATAGTTCTACAGCTTCTTTTTGTGACCGTAGTGGATTTGAAATGTAGCTTTCGTTTGCAGAAGGAACCGTCAACGAAATCGCCTCCAGCTGGGAGAGAATCACCGCAAGAAGCACAGACGAACATTTCCAGCAGACAGCAAATAAATACAAAAGGAAGAAAGTATTTAATATGAAATATAGTATAACAGAATGCACTTTAATAAAAAAAAAATTATATAAAATTGTTCACTGTGTGTTTTATATTCTTAGTTCTATTGGAATTACTGTTTAAGTTCAATGAAAAAAACTAAATTTATGACAATTTTGAGAGCACGTCTTTACACTATGACTCACTTAAAACTGTGAAACCACTATTGCCAATACCATACGTAGTGAGGAGACTATATAGTAGCTGTAGCTGAGAGTGCACGCGAAGACCGTGACGAATCGATTCATTGTCGTTCTCAGCAGCTTAATTTGGCGTATTTTACGTGAGGATCTCGGCCTAAAAGCGTACGAAATTCAACTTGTGAAAGAACTGAAGCCAGACGACTTGAATTTGCCTCATATTTTCAGTGAATGGGCTCTGGAAAAACTCAATGAAAATTTGGTGTTTTATCGTGAAATTTTGTTCAGTGATGAAACCCATTTCTGGCTCATATATACGTTAATAAACAAAATTGCCGTATTTGGGCTGATACGCAACTCGAAGAGTACCAAGAGCTACCATTACATCCCTTAAAAACAAAGGTATGGTGTGGTTTATGATGTGGTGGAATCATTGGGCCATATTTCTCCAAAAATGAGGCAAATCAGAATGTTACCGTCCATGGTAACCATTATCGCGCCATGTTAACGGACTATGTGCTTCCTGAAATTCAAGCACATGGTTTCGGTGAGCTCTGGTTTCAACAAGTCGGCGCTACGAGCCATACAGCGCGTGAAACAATGGACTTGTTGAGAAATCCTTTTGGTGAGCACCTAATTTCACGTTTTGCTACGGTAAATTTGGCGATTAGATCGTGCGATATCACACCTTTGAACTATTTTCTCTGGGAATATGTAAAGTCTCAGGTCTTCAGGAATAAGACAGCTAAGAAGCTAAGGAAGCCAACATTACTCGTGTAATCCGCGAGATACCAGTCACTATGCTCAAACGAGTCGCTCAAATTTGGACCTTCCGAATGGACCATCTCAGACGTAGTCGTGGCCAATATTTTCATGACATCATTTTTAAAAAGTAAATGCCATGAATTGTATCTCACGAATAGATACTTAAGGGTTAGACAAGGTAGTTCCTATTCAGAACTGAAAGAAATTAAGGCTGAGGTTCCACAAGGGAATGTTGTAGGCTCAGCTCTATATCTACTCTTTACCAACATATACCAACACCTTTAAATTGTACAATAGCTACTTTTGCCGATGACACAGCTATTCTTAAAGTGGTGAATACCTTCAAAGTGCTAAAGATAGAGTCGTCAGATGGACCATAAATAATCGGGGTATGATCGTATAATATATCATCGTATAATCGTGTCAGTCCATGTAAATTTTACGAATAAAAAAATCATGCGAATTCCTATATTTATATCTGGAATAGAAATTCCTTATTCTAATTAAGCTAAAAATCTGGGGATGAACTTAGACGACAAGCTTAGATGGAAGGAACGTGTTTAAAAAAAGAGAAGATCTTAACTTTAATTAAGAAAACTAAACTGGCTTATCGGTAGGAAATTGCTAATATCGATAGAAGACAAACTCTTAATTTATTAACAGATACTAAAACCAGTATGGACATATGGTACGCAACTATGGGGATTTGCTTCCAAGAGAGCACGTGAACCCAGAATCAACTATCCTGATTAATACCACTGGAATGACGCAAAATAAAAAATAACAATAAAATAACAAATATTGCAAAAATCATAAATTCTTAAAACATTCTTATAATTACGCTGTATTATATAATGTACTCTTAATTTTTATTTTTAAATTAAAACTGCTTGTTAGTATAGTATTGTTATAGTATAGTATACATACACATACACATTCACATCATATAGCCATCTCTTTTCACTTTTAGGCCAGTCACTAATAAATACTTCTTACAATCGGACGTCTTTTAATACACATTACAACATGGTGTCAGGTATTATAATATAATATACAAATTTAATTAAGTTATTTAACACCGTGAATAGTGGCAATTACACATGTATCAGGCGGATAGTGACTTTAAAGAAAGTTCGAATGAAGCTGTGCAAGAAGAAGTCAAGCGAGAATTGGAATCCCTAAAAAGAAAAATTAAGGAAGAACTGACAATGAATACTGTCATGAGTATACCACTGCCCCGGGCTATGAACACAATGGAAAACCACTTGGAAAATTGGAAAATTTTTAGAGAACAATGGGAAAATTTTGAGATAGCTGCACTTGACAGATAAATCGGATCCACAACGGGTAGCGATTTTAAAAGCATGCATGGGCGATGAGTGCTTCAGAGTTTTATCTCAATTGAAAATTTTAGACACAAACAAGGGAACGGTAAAAGGTATTCTTGATTCGTTGGAGGCATACTTTAAACCGAAAGTAAATACAAGGCAAGAGCGATTTTTATTCAATACAGCAAAACAGGAGGAAGATGAAACAGTATTAGCATATGTATGTCGTTTGAGAGAGCTGATAAAGAGTTGTTCATTTACAGAAAACCAAAAATATGATTTTATGTGTGATCGTTTAATACCTGAAGATTTGACATAGCAAAAGGATGCATAGATACATACATATATGCAAATTAATCGAACAGACAACAGAGAAAATGAAAAACATATCAAACGCTGACAAAGAAATTGATCACGAAACATGTGAAGCCAATTGAATATATAAAAGAAATCAACAGTAGAATAGATCGTCCGCCAACATACACGCAAAAAAACAAAGTGTGCAGTTACTGTAGTAACTCTCATCAAAGAGGCAAATGTGCCGTTTATAGAAAAATATGTAGAAATTGCAATGGAAAAAATCATTTCAGTTCAGTTTGTATAGCTAATCAAAATACATATGATGATAGAAGGAACAACAAAACTAGGAATATGGTTGGGAAAAAGGGTAACATACTATATATGCAATTGAAGACAACAGTAACACAACGGACGATGAAATTTTGCTTGTGCAATCAGATAAAATGCAATGGAGATCAAATTAGTATAGTTAGGAGAAATATAGAGTTCGTCAAAACAACAGGAAATAGGCAGGCATTAGAAAAGATAAAATGTAAAATTGACACAGGGGGATCATGCAATATCATGAGTTATAAGTTGTTCTCAAAGTATAATGGGCGTTTATTAAATGATAGTGCTGCAAAATTAAAAAGTTTCAGTGGACATATATTAAAACCAGTTGGCGAAGGGAGATTGACCTGGCGTGAAATATAATCTTTTTTTTCAGTTGCTTAACTCTGAGTGTGAAGTTATAGTTGGTACTAAAGATTGTATTGCAATGAAAATCATCCAAGTTAATAGACTCAAAATTTTAAATCCCACAGCATCGGAAATTCTGACAGAATATAAGGATGTTTTTGAAGGCGATGGAGAAATAAAAACACCTCTAAAGTTGGAAATTGATGAAAATACTTAGCCAAAACAACAGCAACCCAGACAAATTCCCGTGACAATACGCAACGAACTCAAAGGAAAGTTAGATGAATTGGAAAGTCGAAAAATTATCAGCAAGGTAGATCATCATAAGCCCTTGATCAGCAATTTAGTTTTGGTAAGGTGAAACAACAAAATTCCTATATTTCTTGATCCAACGGAAGTAAATAAAGTTCTTAAACGTATACCGCCACCGACAACCAAAGCAGAAACTCAAACATTTATTGGCCTTTGTCACGTTTTTTACCTAATCTCTCTTCTACTGTAGCTCCATTACGTGAAATCTGTAAGGCTAATGTAATATGGCAATGGGGCACCGATGAAGAGAACACGTTCCAATTTTTAAAGCAAATGATAATTAAAGCACCTATATTGCAATATTATAACGTCGATGAAAACGTAACTTTGCTATGTGACGCAAGCCAAAAGGGACTAAGAGCTGTGCTGATGCAGGAAGGGCATCCAGTAGCGTTTGCTTTCAGGACGCTTACAAAAACGGAGCAACAGTATGCACAAATAGAAAAGGAGTGCCTGGCAGTGCTATTTGGCTGCAAACGTTTTGACCAGTATCTTTGCAGAAGAAGCAATATTGTAGTAGAAAGCGATCACCTACACTTGCAAACGATTTTCAAGAAATCGATACTCTACATTTCCAGGCGCTTGCAGAGAATGAGACTTAATCTGCAGAGATATAACTTTAATCTCATATACAAAAAAAGTTAAATTGATGTATATTGCGGATGCACTATCTAGAACGTCACTTAAAACAAACAGTTCACTAAAAGGGATGAGATCTATCGAATGGACGACCTTGAAAGCTTGATGACAGAGATTAAAGAAATTAATATAATAAAAGAAATGAAGAACGTCAGTATCACAGAAGAAATAAAATCCGAAATACTGAAGGATTCAAGTTTTCAAAGATTAATGCTGATTGTGTTGACGCCATTAAACTGGACTTGGAAATGAGGAGCTACTGCGAAATAACAATTCAAAACGGACTTCTTCTTAAAGGAGACAGGGTAATTATTCCAAAAAGTTTAGGACAATCAATCATAAAGCGACTGCACTATAGCCATCAGGGAATGGAAACGTGCATGAAGAAAGCTGGGGACACATTATTCTGGCCAGACATTAATAGTCATATAAAAAAACATGTGCTCTATTTGTGAAATATGTTTAGCAAACAGAACAAATAAGCGAAATCTTACCCTGCAATGTCCAACTTTACCTTACGTGCCTTTTTAGGAACAAAGTTACGCAGTACCACAACTGCCAAATGTACGGTCAATTGCCGCGTAAAAACCTTCTGCGCGAATTGTGCTGAAAGCCATAAAACTTCTGAGTGTAAATCCAATGGTTTATTCAAATGAGTAAACTGTAAACATAACCACAAATCTACGGATATCAACTGTCCAAGGCGCATAAAGTAAAGTACTGTCAAATAAGAGAGACTGCAAGCAATAAATCTCGTTCTCATTATCGCTTAAAGTACAATTATATCAGTGCACCAAATATCAAAAGCAAAAGTGATTTTACATCTCTTCCTAACAAAACCCTAAAGAAGACCAACACTATATCCGCTCATGCTGCACACACATCGCATCAACTCCAACAATGGCCCAAGGCACCTGCTATTCTCCATACTCCGAGTGGAAGAGCGAACAATAAGAGTGATCTCTTCACTCAAGAGGAATTTTATGCTCTCAGTAAAGAGATGATCAGTATAAAACTAAGTTTGAACAATATGAAGCAATTACTCAGCTTGCACTAAAATTTCTCTTTGCCAATGTCAATTAATTTATCTAATGCTAGAGGCATTAGAAACAAACGTATTAAAATTTTCAATTTTCTATGTATTAACAATATTGACATATGCCTTGTATGTGAAACTGGTCTAAATTATAGTATACCATTTACCCAGAAAAATTACACTTGTCATAGACTAGATCGTAGTAATAGGCGGGGAGGTGGAGTTGCCATTGTCATAAAAAAAAGTGTTAATACTAGTGCTATTGAAGCAATTGGTGTAGATCTCAAGGCAGCTAATTGTTCGACAATTAAAATTTACTCTGTTTATTTTCCAGGAAAAAGGACACTAGGAAATGAAAACTTTAAAAACGATTTGAGAAAATTACTTTCGATTGGCGATAAATTTGTGATCGGAGGAGATTTTAATTGCAGGCATCGTTCTTGGGGTTGTTTAAGAGTAAATAAGTGGGGTCATGCGCTGAATGAGCTTTGCATGAGATACCCCCTAAAAGTATTATATCCAAACAGTCCGACATATTCCCCTCCAGATAGTAGAGGATCTCCATCCGTGTTGGATTTAATAATAGCAAACTCTGATAGAATAGTAACAGCTAATAACTATTAATGCGCTTTGTTCTGATCACCTTCCAATTAGATTTCAGATACATTTCAGGGTGTTATTGAAGACAAATATTATTTAAATTTCAAGAATGCCAACAATTTTAGAAGGAAATGGCAGCGCTTTATATGTTTCATGTACGTACAAATTTCCTAAAACACCTAATAGAAGCAGAAATAACTAAATTCAGAAACTTATCTTGGATTGAGCATCTCTGTACACTTGATAAAAAAAGTTAGCCCCTTTGGAATGTAACGAAACTATTTAAAAACAAAAATAAATTCATTCCCCATATTCAAACTATATCATCAGTTTATGTATCTGATGAACAAAAGTGCGGAATTTTTTGCTGAAAGATTATTTTACAGTTTTAAAAATCCCTTATTGTCAACCCCCAGTCGTATGGACCCTCAAGTACAAACCGCTCTACATGTAATCGAAACAAGCACAGATCGTGTACCTATTAGATGCTTCATAAATTCCGAAGATATTCAATTTTGATCAATTCAATATGATGTCTATAGCTATCGCCCAATAAGTCTGTTAATGGCTTAAGTTGGATTTTTGAAAAAATCATTAAAGAAAAATTACTAAATTTTGCTGCAGGTGCCGATGTATTACCCAATCAGCAATTCGGTTTTCGTCAAGGAAATGGTACATCGCATCAAGTACTTCGTATATGTAAACAAATAAAACAAAATTCCACAGGCCTGATCCTTTTATTTGTTGCGGACTTACCCAATATTCCTCACTGTGAAATTGCCATGTTTGCGAATGATACTGTCATTTACAGCTCAAACGAGATGGGTTTTGCCATATTGAATAATCTACAAGCTGCTCTTGACATCTCGATGAAATATTTATCTGATTGGAAGATTTATATAAATGGGAGTAAAACACAAGCTATCTTTTTCACACGAGAAAGAAAAGCTTGTTTTTTACCCAATGGCCAGCTAAGGATAAGAAATTGTGGCACCACGTGGGTTTCTAGGGTTTAAGTATCTAGGTGTATACTTAGACCAGAGATTGACCTATGGTGAACATGTCAGAAACACTAAACAAAGTTAGTTTAGCTATAAAAATGCTCTATCCCCTTATAAACCGCAAATCGTTACAAAGCAAAAGCAACAAAGTGTTCTCATATAAGATTATATTTCAACCCATCATACCCTACGCATGCCCTGTATGGGATGCTTGTGCCAAATCATAAATAAAAAAACTCCATGTTGCTCAGAATAAGGTATTGAAAATGATGCTCAACCTCCCATTGCTGTTTTCTAGATATATGATGCCTATATTCAGATAATCCCCTTATAGCAGGTCTAATAAATAATGTTAATCTTTGATGTTGAATGAATTCCTTTTTGTCGTATTGTTTATTCATTTATATACATAAATACATATTTATAAGTCTTATTTGAATATTTATTTATATATTTATTAATTAATTTATTTATTTGTTTATTTATTTATTTATTTATTTATTTATTTATTTGTTTATTTATTTATTTATTTATTTATTTATTTATTTATTTATCTATCTATCTATTTATTTATTTATTTATTTATTGATTTATTTATTTATTTATCTATTTATTTATTTACTTATTTGTTTGTTTATTTATTTGATTATGTCTTTATCTAAATGTACTCTTTATTTGTTGTGTCTGTGTAAGTAAACAAATTTGTGCGGAGGAGCAACCACAACGAACATTAGAAGAAAGAGTATCAACACCCAAGTTATAAAACTGAGTAAGTCCGTTCCAATTTTCTATTTACATATATTTGAATGTTACATATATTGGGCCTATTGGAACGCATTTCCAAAGACTGGGAAAACTTTTTAAAGGCAAACAAGGGTCAACTGAAGAGGGTTAATTATCTGCAAACCCGACTAGATGTTAGATATTAGATGAGCAGATGCAAAGGGCGGTATGTTATAACTAGGAGATCGTGGGACAGGGAAAAGTGGAAGAAGAGCTCAAGACGGAAAACTTCGCGGACGTGTTTGGAAAAATACGAGAAATATTTGCCTAATACAAGGCAAAATATGCGAAGCTCACTTCGAAAGAAACACCAAACGCCTAGCAAACGGTAAATATCAAGTGTGCTTACCCTTTAAGGATGAGACTTATACTTCGATGGATCCGAGTCGCCAAGGTGCTATGAGGCGATTTCTGCTCCAAAACAATCAAACTCAACACAAGGAGTACACCAGATATATGGCCAAGTACCTAGAATTAGGACATATGAAGTGTGTAGATAAGAATAACGAGATACTTTTTCATTTTTTAATTCCCCATCATGTTGTCTTTAAGGAATCCAGTACAACGAAATTGCGTATTGTGTTTGACGCAACTTTTACACCTTCTTTTGGCTTTTCCTTAAATGACCATTTGATGGTCGGGCCCAAAAAACAAACAAATGTCTTAGACATTGTTTTAAAATGGCGAAAATATCTCTTTACGTTTAGTTTTAATTTAATTTAATTTTAATTTAATTTAATTTTGGTTAGAGGTGAGGTCCCCATTTATGGGCTTAATACAAGCTTAATCCGTGTAGACATCCCAGACGCTGATTACCAGTTGATCCTTTGAGGAGACGATCCAAGTCAGGATATCAAAATATTTTGGCTGAAGACAGTGACTTTCGGAACAGCATCTGCCGACACCATTCACGAAGCTCAACACAAACTACAGGAAATTAAGGATCTTTTGGCGAAGTTATTAAAAGAAACAGCGATTCGAGTAGTGGCACTCTGTATGCGAGTTTTTCAAAAGGTGAAAGTAGCGAAAATTCAGCGGTTTAAGGATATTTTTACAGTCACCGAATTGGAAGCAGTATTTCTTCGAACCGTGCACTTGGTACAATGCGGAATGTTTGGGAACGACGAAGATGTACACAAAAAACAGCAAAACGGAACAAAGAGATATAAGGCACTCATCCAGGTCAAAATCGAGGATGGAGTCATCCGTGTTAGCGGAAGATTAGGGAACTCAAACTTACCATATAACCAAAAACATCCCATGTTGTTAAAACCAGATCACAAACTTTCAGCATTGATCATCCGAGACGCACATAAAAAGACCTACCACGGAGGAATCCAAAAGGTAATTGCATATGTTAGGCAGCGGGTTTGGATTTTCAACATAAAAGGCATGGTTAGAGCAAAGCTCATGGTGCAGTTAATGGGCAATCTTCCAGCTGCGAGAACAACGATAGTCAGACAATTTTTGTCGTCCGGGGTGGACTATGCAGGTTCTATAGATGTGAAGACATAGAGAGGTCGCAATGCAAAACTGCTGAAAGGATACTTTGCGATATTCGAATGTATGGCAACAAAGGCAGTACACATCGAAATGGTAAGCGACATGACCACTCAAGCGTTCTTTGCTGCTTTTCAGCGTTTTGTGGCTCGGCGAGGTTGTTGCCAACAATTATTCAGCGACTGTGGTCGAAACTTCGAAACTGCAAAACACTTCTTAAAGAAGCCCAACTAAATTGGAAAGACGTAGCAGAGACACTAACAAACGATGGCACAACATGAAATTTCATTCCACAAGCGGGCGTGAGGAGCTCAGTTCACTTCTTACACAAATAGAAGCTTATTTGAACTCGCAACCATTGTGCCCTCAATCGGACGACATTAATGATTTTAACCCACTTACACCAGGTCACTTTTTAATTGGAGCACCACTGATAGCATCGCCACAGCCCTAATACCCATCTGAAAGGATCATACATTTAGACCGCTGGAAGCGCGTACAAGTCCTTGTGCAGTCGTTTTGGAAGCAGTGGATCACGGATTACCTTTCGCGGCTGCAACAACGTCCAAAATGGATTCAAGTCAATCCTCAACAAATAGCAAAAGGAGATTTGGTCCTGGTAAAGGATGAGAGACTACCCCTATTTAAATTTAAATGGAGCCTAGCTCGAGTCATCGCTCGAGTCCACTCAACAATATATCTGAAGCCATCCATATACAGCACAAAACAACAAAACACACAACCTCCCCCCCCCCCCCCCTCTAACCAAATACCCACTCATATAAAACAATAGATCCATAGCCAAACAATTTTTAAACTATTAATTTTACATTATCTTTAAAAATACAATAGCAACACAATTGATACACACCCATACAAGATCAAACATATACCAGAAATACAAAAATATGGCAATCATTCAATCAAACCAGTCTCACAGTACACATCAAAATACTACACATTATCCATTCTAATCAATAGAATACAAAGGATTTTCCGATGCAACCCAGATACAATAAGGTAAACATCCAATAGTGGACACAATAGAACCGACTGCTTTTATGAAGCTTATCTTAGTACAGTGGTACCAAACATTCATGGTGGCGGAGTATGTTTGAGGTGGTTAATTATAATTAAAGTATCATTAAAGCACATTTAAAGAATTTCAAAGTTAAAAAGTGTAAACTTTATAAAGGGTGATTCATTGTGAGGTTTGATTTATAATGTAAAATAATCACTGTCTGACATCCGAGCCGACAACACCGTTCTTTCTCATAGTGTTCTCTCTCGGTATTTTTCTCGTGACGTTATCTCTCTCCGGTCACAGTACCCATTTAAATATATTATGCCCCCTCTCTATCCATTAGTGAGAAAAAAATAAGTAACAAGCAAAGAGTGAAATCGTAATCTAACTCGCCATGGCCTTGGGGCAACGTGTTCTTTCGGGCAATTGGTATAGCGGGCTCGACATAGATCGGTTTACCGAGCCGAATGACAAAAAAAGAAAAAAAAAAAACTATCCTTACTCCAATCGACTACAGCAGTGTAATAACAACAAATACATCAACCACCAACCTCAAATTCATTACAATCTCCTCAACAAATGAAGAAAAACCCCTCTCCCCATTTAGTCTTTTTACAAAAAAAAACTATTGATGGCATTAGTAGTTCATACGAATACATCACTCGATTACGCTCCAACGCCAACGCTCATCCACACTGACGTCAAAAAAATTCTGAAGCACAAAAAAAAAATAAAAATATCCATCCTCAATCACTTCCGCTTTAACTTTAGCTAAGGAATTAAACATACCAATTTCTATCAAAAGCAACAACAGGATAGCACAACAACCTTGGAAGCTACCAAAAAACGCCATTAACATAGAATTAAACTAGTATCCGAAATCATCAACAATTGGACGACATGTATAGAGCCATGTTCTCGGATATTGCTTTTAATTACAAAAAACGTGGATATATATTCTCTTCACCGATGCCTCAAAAACAGTAGACGGAACTTATTTTGCTGAAAATAGGTCAGTTGCCTCCAAGGGCCTCCTTTCAGCATTCACATCAATCATAAAAAACGATGTACAATATATATAAAAAAAAACATATAAAAAAATATAAACGATGTATATAGAATAATTTTAGAAACTAAGTTAGAAAATTGTATTTAAGCTCTTATTTTATTTCTTACTACTAGCCGAAAGGCCTAGCAGCTAGCGCTATCCAAACTTACTAATTAATGGTGTAATTAATTACATATTAATAAACTTATAATAATAATAATAATGTAAAATAAAATACAATACATAATTTTGAAAGTAAACATAAAATTTTTACTATCGGTTAAAAGAACAATTAATGGCATTTACTTTTTGAATATATCATGTAAATGCTGGTCACCACTACATCTGAGGTGGTCCATTCGGAAGGTCCAATATAGCGACTGGTATCTCGCGGATAACACGAGTAATGTTGGCTTCCAAAGCGTCAATCGTAACTGGCCTATTCCTGAAGACCTGAGACTTTACATATCCTCAGAGAAAATAGTCCAAAGGTGTGATATCGCATGATCTAGGCGCCCAATTTCATGTAGCAAACCGTGAAATTAAGTGCTCCCCAAAATGATTTCTCAACAAGTCAATTGTTTCACGCGCTTTATGGCTCCTAGCGCCGTCTTGTTGAAACCAGAGCTCACCGAGACCATGTGCTTGAATTTCAGGAAGCACAGAGTCCGTTAACATGGCGCGATAACGGTTACTATTGACGGTAACATTCTGATTTGCCTCATTTTTAAAGGACTATGGACCAATAATTCACCAGCCCATAAACCACACCATACCTTTGTTTTTAAGGGATGTAATGGTAGCTCTTGGTACTCTTCGAGATGCGCATCAGCCCAAATACGATTTTCATTGAGTTTATCCAGAGCCCATTCACTAAAAATATGACGCAAATTCAAGTCGCCTGGCTTCAATTCTTGCACAAGTTGAATTTTGTACGCTTTTAGGCCGAGATCCTCACGAAAAATATAATAAGTTATCGAATACGCCAAGGCAAGTTGCTGAGAACGACGACGAATCGATTCGTCACGGTCTTCGCGTACACTCTCAGCTACACCTGCTATAGTCTCTTCACTACGTGCTGGATGTGGTCTAACCCGTCGAGTATCATCTACTAATGTAAACTGGGACTCCAGACAACAGGGATCCACGTAAACCTCTAGAGACAGATGTCAAGATGTACAAGTTATAAATTATTAGCAGCGTCGCTGCTGAAGAAGTCATTGTGTATTCGCCTTTAGATCCTCGCGTTCAATCTAAATTTTCATATGAATTCAAAGAATTATCTGTTTCTGTCAAACACTGCAAACGCCAAGCCGACGTTAAATTCCTTTATTGTGTACTTCGTCGCTGTTATGTCGCAATTCAGTTTGATCACGTTTAAAGTGAGTAATTTATTGATAGTTATATTTATTAAATTTTAACATGATTGAATGGTGGCGGTGACTTCAGGATCTGTCGAGCTGCAAGTTAATGACGAACTTTGTGTGCTCAGTAAGACAAAGGATTAATTGTCTGTATCCGGTATACAATGCTATAAAAGCCCAAACGAATCAGTTAAGGGGTTCGCACATCTCACTTCAAACAGGCTACCGAACTCGCAGGGCTTACTTTCGCAAGGAGGAAGGAACGAAGTCTTTTGGTCTGCTAAATCTGACTTATCAAACTTTACACCTTTTAGATCATTACAACATCTCAATATCTGCCTTCTACCTTCCAGCAAGGTACAATGGAATAGCAGACAGGCCTTTGAGAGGACGGCTTATTCCGGAATGGTATCTTCTACCCAATATAGATCTGTTTGCTTTAAAAACACAGCTGTTGTCAGAAGATATGTGTCCATAGACTCAAGAGATCGTGCAGCAGAGCTTTTAAACGCATTCAGTCGCCATTGGAATTATCATCTAACCTGGATATTTCCTCCACCAAACCTGATGCGAGGGTTTTAGCTCATCTAAATCATTCACGGGGAACCTATCTGGTAGTAGTCCCCGAATGGACTGAAGTTTATTGCATGGCCAACCTGAAAGCTCGGGCACTGGAGCCTCCAGTCAATCAGCAGCCTACGGAGGGTTTTGGTAGATGTGACAACAAGACGACCACAAGTGAAACGTTTGAACCTGAATGTATGGAGAGTTGGGGGTGGGGTAATCAGGTAGAAAAGTGTTCAAATGAAGAGAAAGAATTGCTGAAAAGGGGTGGAGAATATCGACCTTGAAAACATACTTGCCTGCTATAAGAGCCTGGATTGCTTGGTGCAAAGATAACTGTTTCAACTCAAGTTATCCATCTGGTCCGATTGTAGCTAAGTACTTGGCTCATTTATTTTTGAAATTAAATTATTATAGGCAGTTGAGTTGGCAATTATCCGAACATCCAAACAAAAATATATGCCCCGTATTTTGACTTAGACGTCTAGTCAAATTATCTGAAGAGAGAAGAGCAAGCCTAGATAATATTGATAGTTTATTTGTTAGTATTAGTGACCATTAAGACTAGCGTCAAGAACATCGATCTTAGGTTGGGTACGTTCAGTTTTACGAGAGGCTGGAATAAGTGATACACCCGGTAGTGTGCGAGCAGCAGTTGCTTCATTAAATTGGCTTCAGAACCAACCTGTCGATGAAATATTTTATTGTAAAACCGTCATATTATATAAGCTTTGCATTCAGCGACTAACACTCGACTCGGCAACATTTTTCAGCTGATTGGGTTTCTCTCGGATTTCTTTTTTCGCAGTGCGAACAGGTTTTTACAACCATCCGAGCTTTTTTATACTTTTTGCTTAATTTGTAATCTGCTAGTGCGTAAAATAATATACATACAGCCATTTAAAAAACCTGCTCGACTATGGCCGAACCGCCACGTGTGCTTTCGGGAAACCGTTTTAGCGATCTGCTAACAGACCCACCCCCTGAATATAAAAATAAAAAAAATAAAAAAACCCAATTCCTCCCCTTTTGAACCATCAAATTTATTCTGTACCCACACTGTCCCGGACAATCCAAAATTTATAGTGATCTCCTCGACTAACGCGAAAAAGCTTCTCACATCGTTTAGCGTATTCCTGCTTAAAAAAGCCATCGACGGCATAAGTACAGCTTATGAACAAATCACCCAACCACGCGATGGCAGCCTTCTTATATTACCTTCTTATTATCAAAGAAAACACTTTCCAATCCATGCCCGATCTCAGTAACCCTTCACAGCCAACTGAACTCATCAAAAGGCAAAGTATATGCCCCATATTTAACCAACGTTCCTGAAATCGAAATCATTGAAGAAATGAAGTCACAAGGGATTACGGACGTGTTCAAGTTTAAAAAAACTAAAGATGTAAAGTAGTGTGCAACTGGACTGGTTCTATTCACCTTCGACCTTTTTTGTCCTCCAAACACAGTTAATATCGGCTGGTATAATGTCCAAGTGACCGAGTATTTCTCTAATCCAATGTGATGCCAAAACTGACAACTTCTGGGCCACATTAAGAAACACTTAAGATTAAGACCATACGTAAATGTAGCATGGCTAAAGATAAAAAAATATATAAAGAACAAAAGCCCACCTCATTCATGCCATCAACCTATTCAATGATTGCAAGTACGACAAACACACAAACACTCCAACGACGACACCACACTCTCTTTAACATACACCAATGACAATTATTAATCATAGAAACACAACAGCAACTGTTCTTCACGAACACAGACACAAACTGGCATCACCATCACAACACACACATACTAACGGTTTACTCAATACCGTAAAAACAAAATTCCCTAACACACCCGCTGAAGCCGAATTAACCATCGTCCCCGCGCAATGCAGCTCGACCAGCACTCACAATAAAAACATAAACCTCTCAGAGAATATTCTACCCAACCACCACTCAACGCAACCAAATACACAAAATCAAAACAATACAATACAATTTATAATTTCATCTATAACTCAATCACCCATAAAAAAGAACATATACTACACAATTCCCCCAGAATTTAATAACTATGAAAACGAGCAATAACAACCACTTTAATGATGACTCCAACCCAGCTGATCGGGCACTTAATTATTCTAGCACCATGTCTAGATCTAAAAGTTTAGTTCCTGAATAACGGGTTGGGTATGTTAACCCAAATTCTATTCCCATATCAAACTTATACGCTCCGACATCCAGATATCGGGATTGCTACCAACAATTATCTAACCTTCCCAACCCCAAACCAAAGCACATCCATAGAAGACTCAAAATCCTGCAATGGAACATAAAAGCCTTCATCAATAATTATAACGAGTTGTGTATTCTTATAAAAGAACAGTCCACATAACTCAACTGCCAAACAAGATATCGGAATTTTAATTAAGGAAAACATTCCACATAAACCAATTCCCAATACCTCGAACATTTTAACGATAGCGATCGAGGTCCAACTCGTGCTTTAGTTCACTGTTGTCTCCATTTATATTCTCCCCGACCAAGCTTTTTCTAGATCTGATTTAGAAAATATTTTTAACCAGATTCTGACCCCCGTACTACTGGTAGGTAATGTCAACCCCTGGAGCGTACTGTGGGGTTCAGCCATCACTAGTTCCAAAGGGGCTATACTGGAAACATTTTTAAGTGACTCAAATTTTATGATTCTTAATGACGGCTCCCCAACCCACTTTTCCACCCATAATACACTTACACACATTGATTTAACATGCAGCTCACCCGAATTGTATACGAGGGCTTCTTGAAAAATTTTAGATGATCTCTATAACAGCAACCACTTCCCTATAATTTCCACTATTAATATTGGCATAACCTACTCAAATACAACGACAAATCGCAAATTTAAAACTGACTCTGCTAACTGGACTTGTTTTAACAAACACATTTTAGATTGCCTGTCAGTTAAAACACCGTCGTCAAACATTAATAATGAAGCTGGAATAATCCAAAACCAATACGAGTCGCCGCCAACAAATCAATACCTCAAAGTATACCTATTACCCACCAGCGGACTGTGCCCTGGTGGAACCCAGAGTTGAGAACTTTAAGGTATGAGAAAATGAAACCTTGGCAGACCTTTAAGAATCAGTAAAGAAAAATGACTTCGCGATTTTACTACAACACTCAACCCTAATACATCTACCAAAAAAATTTGGCATACCATTCGCTGTCTGACTGGTAACTACACCTCACAATCAATAAAAGTGATTGAAACGCCTTAAGGTTAAATATCCGCTTACATGAGATAAGCAACTACTTTGCTCGAACCTGGTCGGATTCATCTGACGACCACAATTTCTCAAATTGTTTCAAAGTTTGTAAAGCTGAATCCCTCAACCTTACTCAAGTGTATAATTTAACATCTCCTTCAGTACGACACATCGAAGGCCCAATCAACGTTAGAATTCGAAGCGTGTTTAATATTACTGAAAGGTAAAACTCCTAGTAGGGACAGAATTTCGTACCCTATGTTAAAAAATCTTCCAAAGTTATCTAAACTTAGACTCATACAGCTCTATAACAACATCCTCATTGGAGTGATACCACAAAACTAAAACTCTTTCTTAGCCAAAAAAAAAAAACCTAAATTATATCAACGGATACCGTCCGATATCACTTATTCCCTGTATTTTCAAAGGTTCTGGAGAAAATTATCGCTAAGAGACTGCTTTGGTTTATTAAACTCAAATCAAGTGGCTTTTTAACCAAAGAAAGGTTGCAATGATACTCTCCTCCATCTGGACCTCCATCAAGCGCTTTCAGCTAGAAATCATGTCACAATCCTCTCACTTGATTTCGAAAAAGCTCTAAGCAGCATCTTACTTAAACACAAACTAATCGATCATTGTATTTATGCAGATGATTTATACATCCTGCACGCGTATCAAGTAAAAACTAAAACCTTACTAACAAATGCAATCAAAGACATACTTAAATGGTCTAATGTTTCAGATGCCAAATTATCATTAGACAAATGCATGACTCTACATATCTGCCGCAAGATTTCATGTAGTGGTCTTACATTAAATATTAATAACTTATATATAAAAACCGTAGAGTACTTAAGTATCCTAGGTCGGTCGGTCATGTTCTGTTTTGTCGGTAATTGTATCGCAAAAATGTATCTTCTGTCAATTCTCATCGAATTCTATTCAATTCCAAATGGAATTTTTGTTAAAATCAAAATTTGAATTTACAATTTTTGTAATGGCTGCTGTGGGCTGATGTTTGTCGGAACTGGGGCTGCCAGTGAAGCATTTTTGTAAATTGATGTCTGCCTAATGGAATTGCAAATCCCTTTTTTTTGACGAGGACCAAAAATAAATGATGCAAAATGGATTTTCACGGAGGTTTTTGTTTTTGAAAATTGACGTTGAGATGGTTTTGATTTAATGTTGAAAATTTTCTAGTCTAATGCAGTGAAGAGAAAGAAAAATTGCCATATACTCGTAATTGGCAATTCGAAGCAATCTTAAATATTTTGAGGTTCGGGTTTTCTCTTCAGGCCACTAAGCACATAGAAAAACTGCCAGTCATTCGAGGCATTACTTGAATGGGTAATTTATATGTCGACTTCACATTTGGTTGAACTGTGAAAGGTAGTTCCTTTACTCTTTTTTTTCCTTATAATAGCATATCAATGTATCATTTGGTATTAGAAGAGCCAACACTAATAAGATAGCTGTCAAGCTGTTTATTCATATCATTTCTGCATCAAATGGGTCTATTAATTTTGGATTCGATTAATCAATACAAAAGAATATTCTTTAAAGGCAGCTTTTTAATTTTAATGTACTGGTACTCTTTCATATTTGTACTCCTTCAAAGTCTTATAAGTACAGCCAAGATCCTTCTTAAAGCATGTTCAGGTAGTTATGCGCATATTTCTCTACCGAATTCAATTATGATCATAGATAATCTCACATAAAAACTTCCAACAATAAGTATAATTGGTAAGATCACTGTATAAAATTAAGAAAGAGCCTATCTGGGAGAGCCAATATAATTAGTTATCTAGCCAGTAAGAAATTTAATACACATATCAACACTCTATGTTCAATTGTTAAATATATAGTTCTAAGCAAGATTGACTACGGTCTACTCATCTATAGAAACTGTCCTAAATCTACAAAAAATATCGTCAAAGCGCCGTACCATCAAGCCACACGTAGAAGCATTAATGCTTTTCCCAAAAGTACTGTGAAGAACATATTGGTAAAAGCTGGTCTCCCTACAAAAGAACAACGCATTGAAGTAACAAAAGCTGAGGTATACTTAAAGCTAATGTCTTCTAAATGTTCAATCATTGACATCATTTCCGCTATGAAAATGAAAACTTCAAAACGCCTTCTGTCCGCTATATCTCTCGCATCAGTATTCGCTAAAGAAATTGAATTGCCGATAGAGAGGATTGGTGAACATAGATTGGTATATCCACCGTGGTCTATGAAACACACATCCTTCATCAAGGACATGGCAAAATATATTAAAACAAATACCAACAAAGATATATTTCACGCACTATTTTCAGGTATCACCTCGCAACTCAAATCAAGCGGTTGGAATTTATTATTTACAGATGGCTCCAATACCAACGAAAGCACATCTTTCGCAGCTACGTACGAAGACGATTCTCTGTTTAGTACAGGGTTATTACCTGCATTACCTATCTATTTTCACCGCTGAAGCTTTAGCTATTCAAAAAACCACAGCAATAGCCTCCAATATACGTAATATGCTCAGACAGTTTATCAGTACTGGAATCTATAAAAAAAATTTCAAATAAAAATACGTTGATTGTAAACAAAATCAGAGGCTGTCTTATAAAAGTACCCAATTAGCTGAATATAATGTGGGTCCGCAGTCACATGGGGATCAAAGGAAACGAACATGCCGACGCCGCTGCCAATCTTGTACACCGCACATAAATTTGCGATATCCCCTAAACTAGACATGAAACGAAACATTACCCACAAGATTAAGTCTAGACTGCTTTCAGATTGGCAGAACTACCACCACCACTATTCACTCATTAACACAGACAGATCCCAACCGATTTACCCCACCACAGTCTAAAAACAAAAGATCACAACGTTTGTAAGGCTGCGTTTAGGCCACAGCTTCGAGCCACCAACATCTCCTCAAAAGGGAGTCACCACCGTTGTGCCAAGTTTGTAACTCCAAATTCGACATAAAACATATCTTAGGAATAGGGAATTGTCAGTCCTGCGTATCAACAAACCACTTACTCAACCTAAAATCAACAGCCCACGAGTTTTTAAGAAACACTAATCAAGTAAATATTGTTTTTTTTTTGCAGCTAGCGCTCAATTAATGTTAGCATATTAATTTTAATTATATGTTAATAAATTATATTAACAATAATATATATATTTTGAAAAACTTTAATTTTAAATTTGAAAAATTATTTAAAATAGAATAGGTATGATTCTTATCATTTTAAAATATAAAATTATTATTATTATAAAATAACTCACGGCAAGCGGTATTAGAGATATTAAGGATATCAAGGTATCCGGTTTGCAGAGAGTATCTTAGAAAAGTCTCCAAACAAAATTCTGATGGCTGAAAGCCTTCAGAAAATATAACAGTGAGTCCTTTCAAAATATGTATATACAAGCAAACAAGGCATTCAAGCAAATGTGCAAAAACAAAAAGTACGATTTCTATAAAACCGAAGCTCTTAAGCTTACTCATTGCAGAGATACCAAAGAATTCTATATGGCCGTAAACCAATTAAATAGGAAAAAAAACTTTAAATAAGTACAAAAATAAACATAGGCGCGTTGTACGACCACTTTAAATTAATTTTGAACATTGAGACTCTTACCCCACCTATCTACTAAGCAAAACCTGAATATTCAAACGAAATTTTAGATACTCCTATAAAACATTGAGTTTTGAGAAACTTCAGAATGGAAAATCACCAGGATCAGATAGAATACCAATAAAACTAAAAAAATATGGAACAAAAACGCTCACTATCAGATTAACATCTGTATTTAATAAAATTTTTGATACTGGAGAAATGGCAGCACAATTCAAGGAATCTACAATATGTCCCATCCATAAAAAGGGTAACATAGCTGATCCAGCCAATTATCGAGGACTCTCTTTCCTTAACGCATCTAACAAGCTGTTTACAACAATTCTCAAATGCCAGATGACCGACTTCCTAAAATTCTAGTACTACAAGCGATCGAGAAGGTAAATCTTTGGTATAACAAATTAGAAGAGATCTCGGGCTACTGTGGAACCAATTTACAAATAGTAGATGAAAATGGAAGGTACTTCAATAAAGGAATCTTGACTCTTGTTGCTAAGGTAGATAAACAATGCAGAATGGACTGCATAAACGAGGCAAAATCATCAGTGCACCGATCAATCTACACCCGTCTTTCTCACTTGTGCGAACGTAATTACTTCCGTCGCGAAAATAAACAGGAGCTGATCTCGACGATCTTTAAAATGAGAGGAGAACTGATAAGGCTTCATTATATACCTCATCGAGAAGACCTCCCAATCTACTGTAGTTTATGTAACCTGTCAGAAAGAGGATGTTATCCATTTTTTTGGTAAATGTCCAGTTCTGTGTGAAATAAGGAGAAGCATTTTAGGCAGTAATATTAAATCTGAAGCAGAAGTTCTAGCCCTTCTTAACTGCGAATGTGACATAAACCACCTCTATAATTATTATCGAACCGCCATGTTCTTATAGAGACCAAATTATAAACGAAGCCTTCTAAAAGAACACACGTATTTGTATTTAAAAAGAAATTATTAATATAGTACTTTATTTTAAAACAAACTTTATACAAAATATATTATTTTTTAACTGATCGGGCAGGCGGCAAATCCAAGCTTAAACGATTAAAGGAAATCAAACAATTTTGTAAAATGTAAATCAGAAACAATAATAAATCGAATCCATCAATCTATCTAAAAAATTATTTAATTTTTAATTCAAAAATTAACATTAATTTAAAATTATTCGAATTCGTTAGGAAAGAGAGAGGATTGGGAAGAGTTATGGCATTTTCGTTTGGGCAGTCAGAAGACCTTTTGTGTGTACTCCGATTTTATTTCCAAAGTAACATTAAAAACTTCTTCAGAATTATTATAATTATCTTTGATGAGGATAATAAAATATTTATTAATTGTGCTTCCATCATCTTTTATTTCTCAAATATTGAGAATCAATTTGAATCAAGTTGAACACTTAAGTATAATAAATTGCTCAAACATACAGTCGATTGCACGAAAACAGAAATCTAGCTTGAAACAATACTTACACATACATAATATACATAAAATCCAGGGGAGAAATTTTGATTCTTAAATAAAAACGAGAAGCAAAAGTTTTGTTTCTGAAAAATGAGAGGAAATGGTTTTACGTCAATTTTCTTCTCCGAAGCACGAAGAAAAGCCCAAATGAAAACGCCATTTCAACCTCGCCATACTCAAAGCATCGGTTCCCACTAGATCACCGAAATCAAGCAGTGTTTTGCGCGGTAAGTACGTAGGTGGGTGACCACATGGGAACTCAGTACTCCGCATGCTGTTGACAAAACGCGCCACATGGGCATAGTAACCCATATGTTAAATATTTAAAATCTTTCAGTACTCCAAAGGCATTGACTTCAAGTACCATGACCCTACCTAACATTTACAATGCTTTTTTTTTTTTTTTTTAAATGTGGTCATTCAACTTTAGAAGGGAGTAAGTTATGCCAGCGACAAAATCCACTCCAACAAAAAAACACATGAAATGATAAGCAAGCAAAATTTCTAGGGGGTGGCAGTGTATTGATTTCTCAATCGGACGGTTCGGGGTTCAATACCAACCTCGACCGAAACTTTTTTGTTTAGGTAACTAAAATCTTGGGAAATAAAGTTCTCACGCACTTTATGTGTATTTATACCACCTTGAGTGTTAACTGTTAAGTTCTTAAAAAAAAAAAAATAATAATAAATAAATAAATACCGATCGTAGCAAGTACAATGCACATTCCAGCCAAAGCACCATTGAACAAACACCTGTGGAAAAGCATCATTTTGCACCTGTGTTACAAAAAGAGGAAGTGTACGGTCGCACGAGGGTAATTCCTTAGAATTAGATAAGACTATAAGTAGACGTAATAAATTAGATAATTCATTTTGTAAGGAACCTAGAAGAAATAAGTTTTTTTTTAATGATTGCGACGGATATTTTTTGGCTTATGGCATATGGAACTGTCAACTGCATTTGCAGGCAAATCTGCCTGAAACTTCAGTCCGAAGGATTCGGAACTCGCTGGTTTATTATAATAATTTAAACTGTGCATACCGAATGCCAGTTATCGTGCGCAATCATCCTTTATCCATTGAGTTATAGAGGTTTCATCGTTGTTCGAATAGCTTAAACTCGATAGCTTGAGCGTTGTTAACAAATGCGTATGCACCAATAATTAGTCTCTGCACTTACCTCTTTTGCATTAGGAAAAGTCCTTCAACAATCCGCTTTATTTTTGGTCTTAACTTTGCCGGTCTCACAATTCTTTTTGTATTTCCAACCTTAAAACTTCAGAAATTCAATGAAGCTTAGCAATTTCTTTTTTGTTTCATTTTGGCATTTCAAAAATTTGGGTCCAAGAGAATTTATTCCTACTGAAATTATTGCCCATGTCTAAGCCATCTTTCGAGTTATTTTGCTTTAAATTGTCGCAGTTCACACAAATTTAAACTTTCCGAATTCGAATTCTTTTAAAATTTAATTGACTTAACGTTTTTTTTTTTTACCATTGCTACCTAAAGAAAAATAGTTTTTTGGTTTTTTTAGGTTTTTTGTACTAATTTAGAGCCCTGGAACAGAACTAATATTAATAGCTTCTTCATAAAATAAACTTCATTTTCATTTATTCTATTTTAAAGATACCTATATCATAGGTAGATAGGGTAACATATTATAGCCTACCATGTATATGCCCCTGGCCGGAGTATGGATAGAAGAAAAGAGCATATATGTACGCTGCGCGTTATGTCGAATCTTTCTCAATTCACAACAAAAAAATATTTTTCAGCGTCACTTTTGCTTACTATTTTTATTTTACATGGGCTTTGTTTTGCATTTGTATTATGTCTACTTTAGACAGGTTTTGAAACAAAAAACATTGCAGTAATAAATTGAAATTTAAGTAAAAACGCATTTAATTACAGAAAAAAAAAAAAAAAAAACAAACAAACAACTCAAATACAAGTTCCTGCAGACATAATACATGGAATTTATTTTTTCGAGCGAGCTAGACCCCTGAACCCCGGAGGTAAGGCCGATCTGTAAATCATTTACTTTGATGATTTACTGATCCCACCGTTCTCTTAAATCCAAATCATTTTTTACATAACATGTACATATAAATGTAGACATAACAAGGAGCGACTTTCCCAATTAGATTAAAACAAAGATAGTAAGCTCCGAAATGAACGAAAATGCCATAATTATTTTCCACATTCTGTAAACAAAGCGAAAACATTTTTTTTTTTTTTTTTTGTTTTATGCCCCTTTTTAATGCCCAATGACCTCCGTTGAATAGTTCCTGAACACCAAAGAGCAAAATTAAGATTATTTGTTGATAACTTCAAGTAAAAGTTTATAATATATGTTATAAGAACATTAGTTTTATAATATTCTCAGGTTTTATTTTATATAAAAGAAAATTATCACTTGACAATTAAGATCGTGGTCTTTCCTTCTTTTCTTTGTACAGGGCTAGTAGGGAAACATTTGCAACTTTGACAACCTATAAAATCAAATAAGATTACAATTTATGGTAGACAAGACATGGCTTTTATGTAACATACCTTGAATCTAACACCGGGAATATCACCAACAGCATGACCTTTACGACCGAAGCCTGCAACTAGAACTTCATCGTTCTCTTCAATGTAATTTAAGCTACCATCACGTGGTACGAAAGCAGTAATTTTCTTGCCGTTTTTAATTAACTGTACTCGGACGCACTTTCTTATAGCAGAATTAGGCTGTTTGGCTTCAACGCCGCTGAAATGTAATTTGTTTAATTTGTCAAATCAAAACCACATTGTAGAAATTAATAATTGCCAATACCCTCACTGCTTTTATTGTTGGTAGTAAAATTAACAACTCACAGTATACTCCTGTGATTTGAGTATTCGAATCACAAAAACACAAAAATATACTGCGAGTTGTAATTTATTGCCTTTCTCTTAACTAAGTTATATTTTTATTATTATTTCTTTTTAATATTTACGTCAAAAATGCAACACTTACACTTTTTCAAGCACAATGCCCTTGGCGTGGGAAGCTCCCCCGAAAGGATTTGCCTTCCACCTTGTACCAAGATGGGCCTTCTTGTAGTCTTTATCAGCCCATCGCTGATCCCTACGATGGTTCACATGTTTCCTTGCAGTTCTTAGACCTCGTGGCTTGCCTGTAAGGCGAAAAAACAAAGCACAGATTTAAACACAGTTAAATAGCCGGTCAATATACCAAAAATTTAAAAACTGAGTTTCATGATAAAAATATCCGTTAGGGCACGAAAACTCCAGATTATCTTCACACATAAAATGATATATAGATCACCAAAACCACAATTCTGAAGTCAAATATATTTATAGTATTTGTCAAAAGGACTACCGATTAGAAGGATAAATCAAGATTTTTATGTATTAAGAATTAAGTCCATCTTTAAGTACAGAACGTAGGGTCTCGTTTTGTACCTAAGAAAAAACAAAAATAATCAAAGCTATTTTGCACAATCATGGAATTAAAAGGATTAGAGCAACAATTGCTAATTCAAACTGTTTAAAAACTCTGAAATTTTATTTTTCTTTTAACTTACCCATATTTTACAAACTTTCGCAGCCAATGGCGGAAATAAAAGAACGATGCGCTGCCAAAAACATATCGTTCTTCTAAATATGAATTCAGTGAAAACCTTCGTTAAGTTGGCATGATTCAGCATGACTCAATTGCATATTTACAAAATGTTTTGTAATACGTTATCCCAATTTACACATTTTATACCAAAGTATATATACAGGGTGAGTTTTTTAATTTGAGACATCCAAATTGCTCGAAAAATTCGCGATATCGCGAAAAATGTTTCCCACAAGAGTCAAAAGGTTCTGAAGGGGACACAAGATGGTGACCACGAGTTTGCCCTTGCGCCCCATTTTCAAGGTCAAACGAAGGTCAATTTTGATTTTTTAATGGGACAGATTCGAAATCTGCATGAAAAATTACAATTCTTTTACATCAAACACTTTTTTCAAAAATGCGTTCTTTTCCCGAAAAAATTACTCGAAAAGTACGAAATATCGCGAAAAATGTTTCAGACAAAAGTCAAAAGGTTCTGAAGGGGACATAAGATGGTGACCACGAGTATGACCTTGAGACCCATTTTCAAGGTCAACCGAAGGTCAATTTTGACTTTATCTCATAGGTCTTATTCATTCAGTGCTAGATACCACTGCACTGACACGCCTAAATCATTAATCGGTTTCCAACGTTGTTAGGGTGTTAGAAGGTCGAGATTCGTTTTGAGGAAGTCATTATTGCCTCGAGTGAAGTTAAAACTCAAAGAAATTTCAGATAGAAACAAATTGTCCTAATCTTATCTGAGAGTGTATATTGTGCACTCTGCCCTTTTTTTCTTCTTCATTTAGAAGTTCGATATTTGTTTTGAGGAACTGATTATTATTAGTAACGTTTTCCAAATTAATAATGCAGGCTATTTCAATTCAAGAGAATATTGAAATGATATTGATTTATGGAGAAAGCGGAAGAAACATCGATGGTGCTGTTGCTCTTTACGCCCAACGTTTCCTAGACCAGATACGATCGCGCGCTTCCTTTTATCGGGTCATCCAACAATTCACTGGTGAAGGACGTGTGCAACCAAAGAAAAGGAATCGGTCAGATAGGGTGGCTGTTGAGGACGATGAAATGGCAGTGTTAGCTGCCGTTGCACACGATACTCACATTAGCACTCGCCAAATAAGTCGTGAATCACGAATTTCTAAAACAACTGTCTGTAAGATATTACATCGACATAAATACCATTCTTATCATGTTTCAATGCATCAAGAACTTTTTAGTGAGGATTTTCGCAATCGGGTTTCCTTTTGTCAATTTTGGCACTTCAGCAAATTGAACGAGACCCCCTTTTCTTCACCAAGGTGTTATTCTCTGATGAGTCGACTTTCACCAATCACGGTACGGTCAATCGGCATAATATGCATTACTGGGCTACCGAAACCCCTTTTTGGTTGCGACAAGCTAATAGGTCCATATTTTATTGAAGGCAACTTGAATGGCGAAAAGTATGCGAACTTCTTGCGGGACCGTCTTCCAATATTACTAGAAGAACTGCCATTGGAGTTGCGACAAACAATGTGGTTTCAACATGATGGTTGTCCAGGACATTATTCCCAAGTAGCCCGGGGCATATTAAGCAACGTTTACCATCAACGATGGATCGGACGAGGGGGTCCTAGGCAATAGCCTGCTAGATCACCTGATCTTACGTCACTTGCTACTTAAAAAGTGAGGTTTACAGAAAAAAGCCAACAACACGTGAGGACATGAAAAGACGAATAACTGAAGCTTGCCGGAAGATTACGCCAGAAATAGTTATCAGTTCTGTTGGTTCATTTACAGCGCGGATAGACAAGTGTATTGAAGTGAATGGTCACATTTTCGAGCATTTGTTGAAATAGTCTCGGGAAATAAAGGTCGAAATGGGAAAAATTCAATGATTCATCAGTGGGTGGCAAGGGGACCCACTCTAATTAATCACCCCGAAAGAAACTAAATACTGCTACGTCCACGTCCTTGTTTCTGGGTTATGCTAAGCGCAGTATGTAAAAACAAATGATAAGCTTACGAGCATACGACTGAACAAATATTGAACTTCTTAATGAAGTACAGTTCAAGTAGAAAAAAAGGGCAGAGTGCACACAATTTCTTTGAGTTTTAACATCAGTCGAGGCAATAATGACTTCCTTAAAACAAATTTAGACCTTCTAACACCCTAACAACGTTGGAAACCGATTAATGATTTAGGCGTGCCAGTGCAGTGGTATCTAGCACTAAATGAATAAGACCTTTGAGACAAAGTCAAAAGTGACCTTCGTTTGACCTTGAAAATGGGTCTCAAGGTAAACTCGTGGTCACCCTCTTATGTCCCCTTTAGAACCTTATGACTTTTGTTTGAAACATTTTTCGTGATATTTCGTACTTTTCGAGTAACTTTGATGTCTTAAGTTTTATGGCGCCTTCTGACGGGAAAAGAACGCATTTTTGAAAAAAGTGTTTCATGTAAAAGAATTGTAATTTTTCACGCAGATTATGAATCTGTCAAAAAAAAAATAAGCGTTCCCATTAAAAAATCAAAAGTGACCTTCGTTTGACCTTGAAAATGGGGTCAAGGTCAAACTCGTGGTCACCATCTTGTGTCCCCTTCAGAACCTTGTGACTTTTGTCTGAAACCTTTTTCGCGATATCACGTCTTTTTCGAGTAATTTGGATGTGTCAAGTTAAAAAACTCACTCGGTATAATAAAGAATACAAAATTGTGCCAATGTCAATTCAATTTTGTTTAGTTATACACAATATATGAAATCCTTATAGAAAAAATTAAATTACTGACAATTTTTATGAAGTGAAATTTGAATAAGAAGATTGATGAATATTGTTTCTCATTGTATCTGTATTAATTAAATACACTTTTAGTTCGGAACATAGAAAAACTGTGCTCGAAAAATGTAATCGAAAACGTTTTTATAGAATTTTTAAAAGTTTTTTTTTTTTTTGGTTTTATGTTCCTGACACATTTAAATAAATGTAAACAAAACTAAGTTTAACAATGTTTTCAAAAACTATTTTTTGTTGTTGTTGCTTACAGTCATTAATAATCATTGCTATTATATTTATCAATTCTAATCCTTATTATGATTTTCAAAATTCTAGTTTCAATATAACTATTTGTAGGGACAGAACATAAAAAAAATAGACTTCACAATATGAACGTACGTATATATATACAAGGGATAACAATTTTAATCCTTATTATTAAAAAAAGAAACAGAAATGCTAAGAATAACTCTAAAACTCATTTAAAACTTTTTGCCACGCTCCGAACTCTGAGTATGTAAAATTATAGGGAAATAACATACGAAAACTATTTCGTATATTAACAATTAAAAATCCTTTCAATTATGATTGCCTTGGTTAAAACTACAATTAATAATATATCTTCTATAAGGAGTGAATATAAATTTCGGTTTTGTAGTGAATCTCTATGTACGCCACCAAAGAGACAAAAAATATGATAGGTCTATTCGAGTACAGACCAAAATTGCGAAAAACTATAAAAAAAAACTACGAACAGTCAGTCCAATATCCGACGCGTACTCATATTAATAGCGTTTTCGTTTGGGCTGGTAGAAGGCTTTTTTTTTTTGGTACTCCGATTTTGATTCCAAAGTAGCACTGAAACCCTTTTCGGACTTTTATTTTTTAAGGGGTAAATAGGGTAAGGACAGCGCTCTCTCAATGACTTTCATGTTTTTTTTTTTTTTTTTTTATAGTTTAAAATATGAATATAATTTATTGAAACTTTGAGAATATTTTATAAAAATTTTTTGAAAAATTTGCTTGAAAAACACCGAAGATATTAGCTATCCAATATTGCTGGTCACAATCAGACCTAGCATTTTACGTACATTCTGGAATCCGCAATTTTCATCTGAAATCAAACGAGGTTGGATTTTACTTTTATTATATGTCTCTCTTCTATAAAAAACTAAATGCTAAAAATGAATTTTTTACAGGGGTGAAAACAAAAGGGCATGTTTTTTTTACAACTTTTTTGCAAAAAAAATTATTTTAATTAATGATAAAATTCCGATAAAATTTATATAGATTGCATACTATGAAGAAAGTAACTGCAAAAGTAATTTTCGAAACGATTGTCGTTTGAGAAAAACGCGTTTGAAAAAATAGTACGAAGAAAAATAAAGTCAAGGCAGTCATAATTTTTTTTCGGATACGTAGACATTTTGCATATAAACTTGATGTTCACTACTCAAAAGTCTGTACAAAACTGATGAAAACTAACGCTTTGATTTCGACAGATGCCAAGTTACAATGCGTCTAGAAATTTCTAGCTCAGGTTTCTATCGTGAAAATACATAAAAGGACATTTTCTAACATTTTACGTAGTATCCGTATTATAACAATAGAACGATACGGAATTTTCATTTAAAATGTTTGGAACATATTTTTCAATAGCTTTACTAACAATTTAGGAATAAAAAAAAAATCGATTTTTTTTACTTGGGAATCATTTAGAACACTCAGAATAATAAATTGTCCAAACACACCCGATTACGAAAAGAGAAATCTAGAGTGACACACAATACTATTTGGCGTTTATTCATATCCAGAAAAAATGTTGATTCTGGTATGAAAACTGGAAGCAAAATTTTGTTTCTGAAAAAAATGAGGGGAAATAGTGTTACGTAACGTATAACGAAAAAGCTATAAATCTTCTCGCGTATCTACAAAAATCTACGAAAAAGTGTACAAAATCCGTTCGCGTACTAATAGGTGTGTAGTATTGTAGGAATGAATTCTCTCTTAAACTCAAAACTCGCATAAACTTTTTTTTTCGTGAAATGTTAACGAAACGTCAAAACTAACATTTCAAAACAAAAAAAAAAAAAAAAATAGTAATAATAATAAAATAAATAAATAAATAAATAAATTGCAATGCAGGGGTAAGATTTTTAGATTGGTTGTTATTACTACAATATGTTTTTATTGATGTAAAAAGGAGTTTTGTTGTATTGAGCAAACAATTCATTTCAATATGAAGCTCTTTTTTCTCCTCTTCGTCCATGTCCAATGTTTTCATGTTTGAGTTCAGTTCCTTAGAATGTGGCAAATTCAAATTCACACACATTTTAATTTACTCGTTAAATTAAATCTTTTAAAATTTAATTGATTTGACATTTTTTTAAAAAATCCTCTCAACAGAAAAAACCCGTGTATAATATTGGCAGGGTGGGGGAATGAATAACTCTCGTTTTTATTTTTATACAAATTTGTAAAATTTTGCAGTCCTGGAACAGACTTAATATTTTTACATTCAGACCTATTAGGTCTGGTCTCTCGAGAATTTCTAACAATGTGTAGAATAATGATGAAAAACTGAAAAAAAAAGAAATTGCAAGGGAGGAGGAAGACTTTTAGATTGTTTATTATTACTATTTTATTGATGTAATATGCGTTTAATGAGTTATATTGTATTAGGCGAACGATTCGCTTCAACAAATACATCTTTTTTCTCCTCCTTGTTCATGTCAAAGTCATCTTTCTTATTCATTTACGAATTTGACAGATTTTTTCAAACTTAATTGATTTAAAGTTTTTTAAAATACAATTCCTGTCTAAGAAAAAATCTCATGTAGAAATTTGTAAGTTTGTAAGAATTAACAGGTCGGTGAAATGAATTACTCTCTCAAATTACAATCTCAAATTTTTGCTCGCGGGAACAGGTTTTTGTACAAATTTGCAGTCTTGAAACAGACCTATGAACTTAATGGTAATCATAAATAAACTGAACTTATAGTAGATTTCATAACTTCATATTATCAAAACATTATTTCTTATTTTCAACACAATAATTGTGAAGAGAGTGCTTTCCATAAAATCGTCATTGCCAACTCCACTGAAAAAATATACGTCCATGCATTCTCTCTACACTCTGGTTTCGTATCTGTCATTACCGGCTTTTAATCTTTTCCACAATACATTATCAAATGCCATTCAAGCAAATAATCAGTACACGCTGAGACTCCAGATATTGAAAAATCAAAACCGGTTTTCTCCTGATCGTTCCTATCCGTGTGAACATATCCGTGATTCGTGTGAATTGTCAACAATGTCAAAATTCGAGAAGTGACGTCTCACATATAAAAATGACGCGGTGAATTCCTATTGTGACATTTCTCAGGTTTACAACTTTAATTTCGTGTAAGTTGCAAAATATTTTTAATGTTGTACCATAATTTTCTTCATTATATTTTCTACGACAACAAAAGAAGAAAAATCAAGACATCTGGAGCAAGAAGAGATAATTTCTTACAAAATACATCTGTCACCAACAAACTGCTTTTATGGGGATATGGCAAAAGCAGTTGCAATTGTTTGTTTACATTTTCTTGTGAGTAAGTAAAAACATTTTAGTTTCAAAATAATTTATTTTACTTTTTTTTTACAGTAGGAAAAATTTATTATAAATGTGATGCTCAAGAGCTTGAAAAAAATGTGAATAAATTATACTAACTAAAAACATGTGAGTAAGAATTATACATTTGGACTAAAACGACAGAATGCATTCTTCTTACTGCATATTAGCTATATGTTTAACATAAATAGGTACTTAATGCCTTTTTTGATTTTTGTTTTGATTTCTTCATTCAATAAATAAAATAAATTTAATGAAATTGTTTTTTTTTTTTTTTTGGGTTATGCAATTCCGCACCACTTTTGAGGTAAGCATAGTGGCGCGTTAACCGATTTTTTTACCTGGTGTTCGGTTTCCCCTGTAGGCCTATTGCACCCATTCTGCAGTTGAAAAATGAAGAATAAAAAATAGTTTCACAAAAATGGACAGCAGTTTTTTTTTTTTTTAAGATGGCTCACTGTAAGAAAGTTATTCCATGCATAATACAAACTTACCTGGCTTCGTCGCATCCTGGGCGGTAGGTACGTTTTACATCTAAATATACATTTTTCTTTGTTTTCTCCATTTTTATCCTTCTGTAAAACAAAAACGAATTAGTTACAAAAAAATAAAACAATAGAATTTTTTTACTTACATACTTGCTCCTTCTTCAATAAAATATTGACATTTGTTCATTTCACCACCATGTGGGTAAATTTTTCTTTTCACCATCAATGTTTTTGCCATGAGAGCATGTTCCGAAAAAATGTAAATTACAATTCATGTAAAGTAAAATTGAATTTAAAATATTGGTAATAGCAACAAACAATATTTGGTACAACGCAGAATTAACCAATTCTTTTTTAAAAAAATATGGGTGTGACTGGACACGTTTAGCTCAAAATAGAGAAAAAACATCTGAATTACACGGCAAATGGTAATTAACTTATTTGTCCCTTTTTGGGAGCGGTAATTTAGTAATAGTCATTAAGATCATGACAAAAGAAGTATATTAAAAAAAATTTTGCAGGAAAATTTGCTTCAAAGTACACAAAAAATGGATATCGCGAAAGATAATTACTTCCAACAGGACAAGGATCCCAAGCATGTCGCACAAATAATGAAGATGTGGTTGATATATAAAGTCCCCCAATTCCTACTAACACCACCACAAAGTCCCGATCTTTACCCAATAGAACGTCTTTGGAATCATTTTGTCATTACATCAAAGCCTTAGTTTAAAGCCTTATTTTCAGTGGAATGGTACGAAATAACAAGTGAATATATGTAAAAGTTGACGCATTCCATGCCAGACCGGCTTAAAGCGAACTCAACAAAATATAAGGTAAGTTCTTATCTGCAAAATTAAGATATAAGCTAGCGCTTTTCATTAAGGGTATCAACAATTTAACTGTGCTCATTTTGCATGCATCGGAACGTTTTTACTAGGTAACTAGGTAAGAAAAGTAACCTCCTTGACCGCCAGAATGCACTTCTACTGCAAAAAAAGTTATGGTGCCTTGAAGTCCATTCGTATTAAGGCAGACGTGCCAAATTTCAGTGCGTTACTGTCTTTAGTTTTGTTTTGTTAACGTGTTTGGCATCATGTTAAGTATGGACAAAAACGATTTTCGTTCTCTCATAAAACATTTTTTTTTTTTAGAGGCAAAAACGGCCAACGAAACAAAAGAAAAGTTGGATAAATATTAAGGGGCTAATGCTCCGTCAGATTACGCCGTCAAATATTGGTTTCGAGAGTTTCCTGCTACCGATCAAGTTCGCAGCGACAGGCTCTCCGATGCGGTTACAGAGGACAATGTCAAAAAAATACATGAAATGGTGTTGGCTGATCGGAAAGTGAAGGTGCGCGAGCTAGCATATACCACAAAGATTAGTACTGAGCGCACACGCCATATTTTGGGCAATATTCTGCATATGAAAAAATTATCCTGCCGCTGAGTGCTGCGCATACTCACTCCTGACCAAAAACACGAACGCGAGAGCACTTCGAAAGAGTGTTTGGACTTGCTGATGCGGAATCGGGCGGAATCGGTCAATTAATAACTGTTGAACACCAGAGAACAGAATGAGTGCCCGGCAATGGACTGAAGCCGGCAAGAGTGCTCCGAAGCGGCCGAGAGAGGCTCGATGGGTAGGAAAGGTTATGGCGTCGGTTTTCTGGGATTGTCATGGCATACTCTTCGTGTGATACCTCGAAAAAAAAAACCATCAACAGCGAGTATTACTGTACATTACTGGAGCGATTGAAGGCCGAAATTTCTGCAAAACGGTCCCATATGAAGCGAAAAAATTTTTTTTGTTTTTGTAAGACAATGCACCGGCGCACAAGAGTATCGCAATCAATGACTTACGGCTCCAATTACGGCTCCCTCGGACTATTATTTCTTCCCAAACCTCAAAAGATGGCTCATCAATAAAAAATTCAGCTCACGCGAGGAATTGAATTTAAAAAAGGCATTTTTCACGTTAAGGCACAAACTTTGAACTCTGGACATCAATCTTTTGCATTGATGTCCAGAGTTCAAAATTTGTGCCTAAACGTGAAAAATGCTAATACAAATGATTAACAATACAAGCTTAAGTTTGATTTCAAAATTGTAGTATGTAGTAGCATTGTAAATGTATTGTATACATTCTATTATCTTCTCTTTTTCACCATGTTGAAAAAAGTATTCACCACCTAAAATATTTTTCCTTCTAGTTTTGCTTTTATTATAAATACCTAGTGAACATTACGTGAAATTTGCTGTCATTTTGGCGAATATTTGGTAATTCACTTACAGTGTGTCTGGTCGAATGATGGGAATGGTGTCTCCGCAAAGCGTAATTTTGTATTCTTTCACCATATATATGTATATGTATTCAGCTTTCAAACAAATTAATATTATTTACTATAAAAGTGATCCATTTCTTGAACCACACCTTTGTTGGTATTTATCTTTACAGTCGTTTCACATGGAGAATGAGAAGAGACCCTGGCATTAAAAGCATTGGCAATTAAGAAGCATGGTAAAGCTTTTAAATGAAGCTGACATAAGTCCGTGGTTGTTAACAAGATCGCCACAAAAGTAAAGAGGAAACACAGACTCAACTGGCGTATCATAAAAGTTAAAAAGGTACCTATACTCTGTACATTAAAAATATGCAGTACAGGCCTGCCATTAAAGCCCCACTGGTTTACACTGAAATTGTCATTGTCATTACTGTAACAATCAACGGTAGCCCGTATGTCTTTATGCCTTTATTTGTGAGTAAATCTTTAGAGACGTGCACGTTTGAGATCTTTCAAAAAAAAAAAAAAAAAAAAAACGACGAAGTTTCTGAGGAGTGAAGTTGGCCGTTGTATACTCTGGAACGCGTTCAAAGATTACAAAGTCTAATAATGCAGTTTCAACACTCAAACTTATTATTTGATTCGTTTGATTCCAAGACTAATCACATTTGTGTGCTCCAATCGGTCTTAATTTTTTTTTTTTTTTTAATTGAAAGTCAATATACTATTCCGCTACCCACCACCAAGGACGTAATTTACCGAAATGACACGCAATTCATAAGACTCATGCACATGACCTTGAGGAATTTCTACATAAACTTCATCCTCAAACTCACTGTTGAAAAGCAGGCTTAATATCAAACTACAGCATCTCAAAATCGTCAGCCGCAGCAAGCGCCAAAATAACTCGCACTGAATCGTATCGAACGACTGGTGAAAATGTTTCGCTTTAATCAATACCAGTATCCTGTGAATAGCCTTTCGAACCTTGTCTTCCTCTATACTTCGGAACACCCATTTAAATCAAACAATGCTTCGTCCCTTTGGTACCAACTAAGTTTCATGTATTGTTCTTTTCAATTGACTGAAGTTCATCATCCATCGCCTTCACCAATGCAGTGCTTCTTTTGAAATACTCGTAATCGCTTCATAATACGTCAATGGTTCGTCAATCGTTGCTGAAAAATATAAATCGTTATTTCGCTTCTGTGGAACAATTTTTGAATGAAGAGAATATGTATTATTTGATTGCGTTTTACTTGAATTATCTAAAATATGTGGTGTTCAGTCTCGTTCTCCTTGAACGCAAAAAATATATCCAATTTATTCAAATCAGCCGATTCAGTTATCTTAATAAGCGTCGCACTCTAGTTCACCTTTAATTGCCACATTTATCAGTTCCGTCTCATAACAGCACACTTTCGTTAAAAGTCCCATCGCAGCTCATGAACCCCTTTTGGATTCTGGATTATGAGGTGTGCTCAAAAGGTAAGGTGACTTTTGAAAGTTCCCGTTCAACATACATTTGATTATTGATTTTTTCTTTGCTGTGTTGATACACATGTCCCGAATATACAGGGTGAGTTTTTTAACTTGAGACATCCAAATTATTCGAAAAATACGTGATACCTTGAGCCCCATTTTCAAGGTCAAACGAAGGTCACTTTTGATTTTTTAATGGGAACCCCTACTTTTTGACAGATTCGTAATCTGCGTGAAAAATTACAATTCTTTTACATGAAAAAATTTTTCAAAAATGCTTAAGACATCAAAATTACTCGAAAAATACGAAATATCGCGAAAAATGTTTCAGACAATCAAGGTCAAACGAAGGTCTCTTTTGATTTTTCAAATGAAAATTCCTGATTTTCATTGCTCAATCGTATTGCTCGTAGGCTTGTCGTTTGTTTTAACATACTGCGTTTAGCATAACCCAGAAACAACGACGTGGACGTAGCAATATTTTGTTTCCTTCGGAGTGATTAATTAGAGTGGGTCCCCTTGCCACCCACTGATGAATCATTGAATTCTTCCCATTTCGACCTTTATTTCCCGAGACTATTTCAACAAATGCTCGAAAATGTGACCATTCACTTCAATATACTTGTCTATCCGCGCTCTAAATGAACCAACAGAACTGAAAAGTATTTCTGGCGTAATCTTCCGTCAAGCTTCAGTTATTCGTCTTTTCATGTCCTCACGTGTTGTTGGCTTTCTTCTGTAAACCTCACTTTTTAAGTAACCCCACAAGAAGAAATCAAGTGACGTAAGATCAGGTGATCTAGCAAGCCATTGCCTCGGACCCCCTCGTCCAGCCTATTTCCCCTAACTCCCGCCCAAACATCAACATTCCAAGGGTGCTGGCGTTCAACTTGTCGCAACCAAAAAGGTTGTAATGCATATTATGTCGATTGACCGTAAAGTGATTGGTAAAAGTCGACTCATCAGAAAATAATACCTTGGCGAAGAAAATGGGGTCTCGTTCAATTTGCTGAAGTGCCCATTGGCAAAAGGAAACCCGGTTGCGAAAATCCTCACTAGAAAGTTCTTGATGCATTGAAACATGATAAGGATGGTATTTATGCTAATGTAATATCTTACAGACAGTCGTTTGAGAAATTCCTGATTCACGACTTATTTGATGAGTGCTGATGTGAGGATCGTGTGCAACGGCAGCTAACACTGCTATTTCATTGTCCTCAACAGCCACCCTATCTGACGATTTCCTTTTCTTTGGTTGCACACTTCCTTCACCAGTCTAGTCTGGGAAACTGGTCTGGGAAACGTTGGACGTAAAGATCAACAGCACCATCGATGTTCCTTCCACTTTCTCCATAAATCAATATCATTTAAATTTTCTCTTCAATTGAAATAGCCTGTTTTATTAATCTGGAAAACGTTACTAATAATACTCAGTTCCTCAAAACAAATATCGAACTTCTAAATGAAGTACAGCTCCGTTCAAGTAGAAAAAAAGGGCAGAGTGCACATCATACACTCTCAGATAAGTTTAGGACAATTTGTCTCTCTCTGAAATTTCTTTGAGTGTTAACTTCACTCGAGGCAATAATGACTTCCTCAAAACAAATCTCGTCCTTCTAACATCCTAACAACGTTGGAAACCGATTAATGATTTAGGCGTGCCAGTGCAGTGGTATATAGCACTGAATGAATAAGACCTTTGAGACAAAGTCGTGTGCCCCATTGAGGAATACGACTGAGCAATGAAAATCAGGAATTATCATTTGAAAAATCAAAAGTGACCTTCGTTTGACCTTGAAAATGGGTCTCAAGGTTAAACTCGTGGTCACCATCTTATGTCCCCTTCAGAACCTTGTGACTTGTCTGAAACATTTTTCGCGATATTTCGTACTCTTCGAGTAATTTTGATGTCTTAAGTTTTATGGCGCCCTCTGACTGGAAAAGAACGCATATTTGAAAAAAGTGTTTCATGTAAAGGAATTGTAATTTTTCACGCAGATTACAAATCTGTCAAAAAAATAGGGGTTCCCACTAAAAAATCAAAAATGACCTTCATTTGACGTTGAAAATGGGGCTCAAGGTCAAACTCATGGTCACCATCGCGATATCGCGAATTTTTCGAGTAATTTGGATGTCTCAAGTTAAAACTCTTTCCCTGTATGTTCACAGTTTCAAGTATATAACATTCTTAGTTTTTTTTTTTTACAGATAAAGGTTAGCCGTGTTTTAGTGTGCTCGGCGATTTTCAATTATAATAAAAAATTCAACAAAGAATTTGCATCAAATTTTGTGTAAAAAATGGAATCAAGTACTTGAAATATTGACAGAGACATACTGTGAGCCTAAGTAAAAAAAATGATTACAAGTGGTAAAACTCTTCCAAGATGGCCGAGACGCACCAGCACATCAATTAAAGATGATAACGTCGAAGCTGTGAAGAGAATTGTTTTCGAAAATCTTTGAAATATCATAAGAGAAAAGTTTGTTCCAAAACTTCTTCATTTTGATCAGAAAAATCGTTGCATGAGCATCGCTCTGGAGCTCATGAATGACGTTAATGATTATCCTAACTTGCTCAAAAGGGTCATAACTGGTGACGAATAACTGGTCATGTTCTCAAAAGTGAATAGTATTCGTTTACTGTTCGTCGTATATTTCGTATTTCTTCCCAGTTTTTTCGAGTTCGTGTCATTTTTCAAATCTGTTATTTAGATTTATAAAATACTCAATTTTTACTAAACTGTTCCCTTGCGTGTTCAGTTTTTGATCTATAATGTACTTTTGTTCTTCGAATTTTATTTAAATTGGGGGTGGCCGTGGTGTAGTGGTATATGCATACACTCCTCAAGCAGAGGGTCGCGGGTTCGAATCCCGTGCGAGTCAATTCTTTGAAAAAGTCTTTTCGTAGAATTTGCATGTAGTTATATGAGAATCCCGTCGGCGTCAACTCTGACATGAAGGCATAACACTGATGTTGGAGTGATTGCTTGCTGCGCTAAATGTAACGAACTAACAACTAGCACGTACTGATACCCACTGGTTGAGGATGAATTTACTCGTGACGTCCAGTTTGACAACTACCTCTGGGAAAAATATCGAAACCTAATACATCTGAGTTTCAAACTACTACACCACCCTCCCGCGCCCTGGAGAAAAGCCAGTAAAAGGGTATTCATATCCCCTTAGTGCTCGCGCGGGATTATAAAAAAAAATACTCTTTTCTTTTTTTGTGCGTCTACTTCTTTTGCTCGCGTTATTATCTTTTATACCATCAACATAATAAACTGATAAGCAAGTAAATTCGTTTTAGGATCTCTTTTATAAGAAAAGCGCCATTAAGCCCCGAATGTCAATAACCAAATAAACAATGAATGATCTAAGCAACAAATTCGAGGAACAGCTCCATTAAGACGCAGATGGAAACAAGTAATCTGTACCGTGTACAATAAACTTTTGCAATTGGGAAGTTATTAGATATAAACGAGTTTGCCTTTTACTCTTAAAAGCTCTGATAAGATTACTATGGTCTATAATGCATCCTTTCTGCGGTGAATCTTTGAAGGCAATTAGCCAACCTTTTTTGATAATATTTCGCCTTTAAGAAATAACAATAAATTGGATATAACAGTTGATTTTTATTGATTTATTGTTTTATATAAGAACAAACTACTTAACTACGTTTTTATTTCTTATTTTCTGTTAGCTGTTATGTGGTCTACATCGTTTAATCACGTTTCATTAATAAAATATCTTTCTTGTTTTCCTTTATACATTTTGATTTACCGTAAATACTTTTCTCCAAGCGAATGTTCTACTTTATAATTTTATATCCTAAGCTTTCAAAGGGTCATACGAGTATAAGAATAAAAAATTTTCATGATACCATATGACAACACGAATAAATACACTACATATGTTAGATATGAACCCAAGGGAAGAAGCAATATTTCTTTGCAAAAATTAGAAAATGGTAGCTTTGGTCATTTAAGAAAATTCAGTGGATATCAATGGTGCATACACATACCATTGATCATTCTGCCTCCCACTATGTGGGACAATGATCGTATGGAAAATGTTGCGGATGCAATTATGGTATAACAACATTTTTTATGTAAACCGCTGGAGTTTAGAGAATTAAGAGCCGAAAACTCAGCGACAAGTAAGTGTTTGAAAAAAAGCTCTCCCATAAGGCATATACTGCAGATTATTTTTACGCAATGAATAGGTAAACAACAAGCCTAGGTGTGAAAAAATATTGAGTGGTACAATACAGATCAATTTTACTGAAATTAGCTAATTGCTCAAAAAGAAAAAAAAAACTTTATGTCAGCAGGAGAAATAAAATCGACGGATTTTCTATTCCTTATTTAATACATCACTTTCTGTGTCAGAGGATGGTGGTGGTGACATCATAGTCACCAGGAGAAGATTGGAGACAGCCACGTTTCCCAAAGAAAATCTCAAATACTATACATCAAATGATAAATTAAATGAATTTCTGTGTATATAAAGTAACTATGTATAAAAAAATTGAATTGAATTGAATTTTTTTAATTCTATAATAACGTTCAATATAACTGAGTTTTTTATTTCGGTATTTTATTTCATAAGTTTTATATCCGCATCTTTGTTCAGCGAATATCAGTTTGGTCCTTCGAGTTGCATGTTTTGAAAATCTTTAATTTTTTGTCTAGTGTTTACATTTCAAGTATAACAATTTGCACAAGAAAATGTTCACAGACCACTACCTCAAGACAAGTGTTGCGGGCGAGTTTGAGGAATTGATAGCGCACCAGTGCATGGAGGATTCTTAATGTTTGGTCAGCAGCAGCACATGACAAAGGGTTTTAGAGCTTGGGTTCGGCGCTTTGTTCGATTTACAAGTTGTTGTCTGGGCATCTTCCAGCCCGAACTTTTTTGTAAAAGCCTCGATGCATATTGGAGGATTAGTACTAGCAGGTCCTTTATTTATTAAATCCGCGAATAAAAATCTTATTTTTGACTGTGACGTATTAGCTGAAATATCGTTGCCAGGTATTATAAGACCACACGGCAATGATATGCCGACAGTGTCGAAAATAAAACTTTTCTGGATCATTTTTGGAAGAACTTAAATCGAACCTCAACGTGTGAGGACATTTCTATTAGTAGGTGATGTCGACCCACAATTCCGAAAGTCTTGGGGAGTAGAGCAAGCACCCATCATGTTGTTCTTAAATGTTCTAAGAGATGTCAACATACATAGATATACAGGTTGTTCCCTATAATGTGTCGAAGACTTTATGGGAAGATTCCTTAGCATATTTTGAAATAAAAATCGTATATGTGGTTTAAGTCAGAAATGCATCCCCTGTGATATACAGTGGTCTTAAACAAAGACTTACGTTGTCCTGTATTGAATCCTATTGAAACTAACATCATTCAAATTTACGCGTGCATTTTATCAAGTGGGGTATCGTTCAATTCGTAATTATGAGTACTATTAATTTTGCCCTAAAACTAGTGTATCAAAAGTAATTTTACTTTCCTTATAAACGTAAAACAATTGAATTAGTTATAATTTTTTTCGGAAAAATATCTCATTAACCTCCAGTTTTTGCAGCTTTGAAACGTATACCTAGTATTTACAAAATAAAAAAAAATAATAACAAAGAGCTTCTCTTCTCAAAACAAGAATACGCAGAAATGGGTTATGGTTATGAAACGTAACAGTTAACGAGAGAGATTGGAATATCTGAAACGACATTTATTAGAACATTGTCCAGGTTGAGGGCGACAGGAACAAGTCGTTTTGAGTTACGTCGAAAACCATCCAAATATCAGTCTTAAGCAACTAAGCAGGACTTCCAACTGGAGAATTATACATTCAGAAGACATACATGCATTCCATCATATGCCAGTACAGGATAAAGTCACTAATTCCAACAATTTACAAACAGAGCAGGCATATTGGGTAACAAGCTGATCGGACCATATCAGCTTGATTCGAATGCCACGCAGTTAGAGAGTGGTTAGATCGTTTGTAGGAAAATTCGTTAATAGGGTAGGATGGACCCAATATGTGGCCTCCAGGATCTCCGAACTTGAACCAATTAAACTTTTATTGATGGGGATGAATGAAGGGCATTGTTTAATCATCAGAACTAAACACATTCGATGGATGAGGCAACCGCTAAATTCTGAGGAGAATTGGAAAAAAGTACATTGTTAGAGTCTTTCAAAGACGAACTCTGGAGTGCACACAAAGCATCTGACTTCTGACTGTTTTTTATTTGTTAAAACTAGATATACCTACTTATCAAAGTTGTAAAAACTGTGGGCTAATATGACAGTAAAATTAAAAAAAATTTTATAAGTCAATTTTACCTTTGTGACACATCAATTTGGAGCAACAATGAGTTCAATGACACCCCATTTATTACCATATATGCATACATTTGAAAAATGTTATTTTTTAATAGAAGTCAAAACAGGACAGCGTAAGACTTGAGTTGACTTAAGGTGGCGCTACAGTTTGAGGTGGACCTGGGGCTCAACCAACAAGCTTTTCCAGCCACCTCTCAGTCATTCGAGCTCCACTCCCTTGACTGAGTCGATGTCGCAGTTCTTCGTTGTACCTCCTCCTCCACTCACCGTCTATGCAGACGGAACTGAAAATCATCCGAAAAATTTTGCTCTTATAGCAGCCAAGAGCACCCTCATCTATTTTAAATAAAGTCCGTGCCTCTGCGCCATAAGACAATTCTTTGAGTATAAAGGTTTTATATAGGTTCACTCACCAAAGAAGCAGCGATTCGTTTGATCTCAACGATCTCAAAGTTCTCAACTACGTCTGCTACATCAGCTTTGTTAGACTTCAGTTAAGATATCACTATATATATATATATATATATAAGATTAACTTTATCCAGTCCCTGTGGACGGAATAGTTGGTCTGTATAGTCGTCATTGAAAATTTTATTCTCCCTGATAGCGGTATTTGGTTCGCCATCGCCGTTATACAGTTCTTTTTTTACTTTTTGGTAAAATTTCCGATTCTCATTCCTGGAGTTGCATTTTTCAATTTCTCCTTCTTCTTCTCATGCTCCTTCGTTTTTCTCCTGAGAAACAGGTGTTCATTTCTCTTCTGCTCGTAGAGCTCGTGACCAGCTTTAATTCTTCTATGCAACGCCGCTTTGTATGCCTTTTGCTTACCTGCTTCATGTGCTTGCCGGCACTCGTCGTCAAACCAAGGATTTTGTTGTGATGAATCCCAGCACATCAGAGGTCTTAAGAGATTAAGCGATTCTCGATAGGAAAATGATTAAGCTACCTCTTGCCCGTCTGATGTCGAACTTTCTAACAGTATTTAAATGCCTATGCGATGTTCGGGATATCCGCAACCGTAAATTAGCTACAAGATAGTGGTCTTAACCGATGTTGGACCATCCAAACGTTCGGACATCCATTATATTAAGGGGGCGCCTTGTGTCGATCGCAATATGGTCAACCTGGTTGAAAGTTGATTGACCAGGACTGTTCTACGACGGTTCTACCAAAGATGTCCTCTCTTCCTAGCTTTGCATTGAAATCTCCGAGGACAATTTTAATGTCATAATTAGGGCACTGTTCGTAAGTCATGTCTAAGAGCTTGTATAGGATTTTCTAATAACGACTTGACAACTTTTTTTTAAATAAAAGGCAAACCATTTGTTTTACTTTATTATTGGCTTGAAGTACAATCAAAACATTTATGAATAGATCTCGACTTCGTTCATATCGCCACCGCGGGCATGTTTGCAGCGGTCGATTCGCTGGACCCAATTTTCAACGACTCGGCTGCACATTTCGGCCGAAACGGCCGCTATTTCGCGTTCAATGTTGGCTCTGAGCTCTTCCAACGTCATCGTTGTGTGGGTTTTCGCCCGACCAATAACGCATATTTTGCTTATTGACGAACCCATTGAGCCAAAAATGAGCTTTGTCACTGAAGATGATTTAGCGACTCCGAATATCTAGAAAATTTTTATAATTTGCAGACGTTGCTCGTTAGTGTACTATACCATGAGTTTACTGAATAAATTGACAGTGACAATTTGATGATTAGTGGAAGAGTGCATTTACAAATTAAATTCAAAGTTGTCATGTCCCTATTGGAAAACCCTACACAAGCCATCTTTATTGTCATCTTACTCTTTTTTGGGGCGTACCCGTGTTTTTTTTTTATATTCCCGAGCGCGCACCAAGGGGATATGAATACCCTTTTACCGGTTTTCTCCAGGGGGCGAGCGGGTGGTGTAGTAGTTTGAAACTCAGGTGTATTAGGTTTCGATATTTTCCCCAGAGGTGGTTGTCAAACTGGACGGCACGAGCAAGTGCATCCTCAACCAGTAGGTCTCAGTACGTACTTGTTGTTAGTTCGTTACATTTAGCCCAGCCAGAAACCACTCCAACATCAGTGTTATGCCTCCATGTCAGAGTTGACGCTGACGGGATTCTCATATAACTACATGCAAATTCTACGAAAAGACTTTTTCAAAGAATTGCCTCGTACGGGATTCGAACCCGCGACCCTCTGCTTGAGGAGTGTATGCATATACCACTACACCACGGTTACCCCGTGGTTAATGTTGGCAAATTTCCGGCGAATACCAGAAACTCAATACTTCTTGCCTAAGTCTGCCTTTAACAACAAATCCGCATCTAACTAGGCGCTGCTTTTGTCGTTGATAATAATGTCCGTTTAAGATGTCGCAGTCTCTCATCTTCTTTTTGTCCGGCCCATACCATCGCATTTTCTGGATGGCAGAAATAATTGTTTCCATAGCCAGGCAATTATCCTGGCGGCCCAAGCCCCATCCTGTGCGAAGGGTCCTTATAAACGTAAAACAATTGAATTAGTTATAATTTTTTTCGGAAAAATATCTCATTAACCTCCAGTTTTTGCAGCTTTGAAACGTATACCTAGTATTTACAAAATAAAAAAAATAATAACAAAGAGCTTCTCTTCTCAAAACAAGAATACGCAGAAATGGGTTATGGTTATGAAACGTAACAGTTAACGAGAGAGATTGGAATATCTGAAACGACATTTATTAGAACATTGTCCAGGTTGAGGGCGACAGGAACAAGTCGTTTTGAGTTACGTCGAAAACCATCCAAATATCAGTCTTAAGCAACTAAGCAGGACTTCCAACTGGAGAATTATACATTCAGAAGACATACATGCATTCCATCATATGCCAGTACAGGATAAAGTCACTAATTCCAACAATTTACAAACAGAGCAGGCATATTGGGTAACAAGCTGATCGGACCATATCAGCTTGATTCGAATGCCACGCAGTTAGAGAGTGGTTAGATCGTTTGTAGGAAAATTCGTTAATAGGGTAGGATGGACCCAATATGTGGCCTCCAGGATCTCCGAACTTGAACCAATTAAACTTTTATTGATGGGGATGAATGAAGGGCATTGTTTAATCATCAGAACTAAACACATTCGATGGATGAGGCAACCGCTAAATTCTGAGGAGAATTGGAAAAAAGTACATTGTTAGAGTCTTTCAAAGACGAACTCTGGAGTGCACACAAAGCATCTGACTTCTGACTGTTTTTTATTTGTTAAAACTAGATATACCTACTTATCAAAGTTGTAAAAACTGTGGGCTAATATGACAGTAAAATTAAAAAAAATTTTATAAGTCAATTTTACCTTTGTGACACATCAATTTGGAGCAACAATGAGTTCAATGACACCCCATTTATTACCATATATGCATACATTTGAAAAATGTTATTTTTTAATAGAAGTCAAAACAGGACAGCGTAAGACTTGAGTTGACTTAAGGTGGCGCTACAGTTTGAGGTGGACCTGGGGCTCAACCAACAAGCTTTTCCAGCCACCTCTCAGTCATTCGAGCTCCACTCCCTTGACTGAGTCGATGTCGCAGTTCTTCGTTGTACCTCCTCCTCCACTCACCGTCTATGCAGACGGAACTGAAAATCATCCGAAAAATTTTGCTCTTATAGCAGCCAAGAGCACCCTCATCTATTTTAAATAAAGTCCGTGCCTCTGCGCCATAAGACAATTCTTTGAGTATAAAGGTTTTATATAGGTTCACTCACCAAAGAAGCAGCGATTCGTTTGATCTCAACGATCTCAAAGTTCTCAACTACGTCTGCTACATCAGCTTTGTTAGACTTCAGTTAAGATATCACTATATATATATATATATATATAAGATTAACTTTATCCAGTCCCTGTGGACGGAATAGTTGGTCTGTATAGTCGTCATTGAAAATTTTATTCTCCCTGATAGCGGTATTTGGTTCGCCATCGCCGTTATACAGTTCTTTTTTTACTTTTTGGTAAAATTTCCGATTCTCATTCCTGGAGTTGCATTTTTCAATTTCTCCTTCTTCTTCTCATGCTCCTTCGTTTTTCTCCTGAGAAACAGGTGTTCATTTCTCTTCTGCTCGTAGAGCTCGTGACCAGCTTTAATTCTTCTATGCAACGCCGCTTTGTATGCCTTTTGCTTACCTGCTTCATGTGCTTGCCGGCACTCGTCGTCAAACCAAGGATTTTGTTGTGATGAATCCCAGCACATCAGAGGTCTTAAGAGATTAAGCGATTCTCGATAGGAAAATGATTAAGCTACCTCTTGCCCGTCTGATGTCGAACTTTCTAACAGTATTTAAATGCCTATGCGATGTTCGGGATATCCGCAACCGTAAATTAGCTACAAGATAGTGGTCTTAACCGATGTTGGACCATCCAAACGTTCGGACATCCATTATATTAAGGGGGCGCCTTGTGTCGATCGCAATATGGTCAACCTGGTTGAAAGTTGATTGACCAGGACTGTTCTACGACGGTTCTACCAAAGATGTCCTCTCTTCCTAGCTTTGCATTGAAATCTCCGAGGACAATTTTAATGTCATAATTAGGGCACTGTTCGTAAGTCATGTCTAAGAGCTTGTATAGGATTTTCTAATAACGACTTGACAACTTTTTTTTAAATAAAAGGCAAACCATTTGTTTTACTTTATTATTGGCTTGAAGTACAATCAAAACATTTATGAATAGATCTCGACTTCGTTCATATCGCCACCGCGGGCATGTTTGCAGCGGTCGATTCGCTGGACCCAATTTTCAACGACTCGGCTGCACATTTCGGCCGAAACGGCCGCTATTTCGCGTTCAATGTTGGCTCTGAGCTCTTCCAACGTCATCGTTGTGTGGGTTTTCGCCCGACCAATAACGCATATTTTGCTTATTGACGAACCCATTGAGCCAAAAATGAGCTTTGTCACTGAAGATGATTTAGCGACTCCGAATATCTAGAAAATTTTTATAATTTGCAGACGTTGCTCGTTAGTGTACTATACCATGAGTTTACTGAATAAATTGACAGTGACAATTTGATGATTAGTGGAAGAGTGCATTTACAAATTAAATTCAAAGTTGTCATGTCCCTATTGGAAAACCCTACACAAGCCATCTTTATTGTCATCTTACTCTTTTTTGGGGCGTACCCGTGTTTTTTTTTTATATTCCCGAGCGCGCACCAAGGGGATATGAATACCCTTTTACCGGTTTTCTCCAGGGGGCGAGCGGGTGGTGTAGTAGTTTGAAACTCAGGTGTATTAGGTTTCGATATTTTCCCCAGAGGTGGTTGTCAAACTGGACGGCACGAGCAAGTGCATCCTCAACCAGTAGGTCTCAGTACGTACTTGTTGTTAGTTCGTTACATTTAGCCCAGCCAGAAACCACTCCAACATCAGTGTTATGCCTCCATGTCAGAGTTGACGCTGACGGGATTCTCATATAACTACATGCAAATTCTACGAAAAGACTTTTTCAAAGAATTGCCTCGTACGGGATTCGAACCCGCGACCCTCTGCTTGAGGAGTGTATGCATATACCACTACACCACGGTTACCCCGTGGTTAATGTTGGCAAATTTCCGGCGAATACCAGAAACTCAATACTTCTTGCCTAAGTCTGCCTTTAACAACAAATCCGCATCTAACTAGGCGCTGCTTTTGTCGTTGATAATAATGTCCGTTTAAGATGTCGCAGTCTCTCATCTTCTTTTTGTCCGGCCCATACCATCGCATTTTCTGGATGGCAGAAATAATTGTTTCCATAGCCAGGCAATTATCCTGGCGGCCCAAGCCCCATCCTGTGCGAAGGGTCGGTTAGACCGAAACAAGTAACCCTTTCAAGGATATGAGCGCTACCGTTCTATTAAGGGCTCAGCCGCCACCATCTCTTTTCCGAGACCTTTACTTAGTCTTGGAAATTCTTATCAAGCTTCAAAAAAAAAAAAAAAAATATATATATATATCACATTGGAAACGTGTAGCCTGGTCTAAAGAAACGAAAATCAACCGTTTCCAAACAGATGGAAAGCAATATTATTGGCATCGCCCACATGACTCAATTCAAAAACATCAGGTCAAACAAACAATGAAGCACGGGGGTTGGAGTTTAATGGTGTGGGATTTCTTTCCTTGGTGGCATATTGGTCCAATGGTAAGAATAATGAGTACTATGAAAAAAGAAGACTACAGATCTGCGGACAAATCTACCCGAATTTATCGATGAAGCCACATATCTAATTAATGATATGGTGTTGCAACAAAATGTTTGTCCACAATATACAGCCAAAATTGTAAGGAAAAGGCTTGAGGAGCAACGATTTCAAACAATTTTCCGATCTGAACCAAATCGAAAATATGTAAGCATCGTAAAAAAAAGGTTGTCGCAGTACGAAGATGCGCCGGGCAGTCTTGTTCAATTATGGTCTAGAGTACAGTCTGAATGGTAATTTATTCTCCACACAATCATCGAAAAATTTCTATAAAGCATGCTTAAAAGAGTAAAAAGTGTAATTCAAAATAAAGGCGTTTCGACAGTTTTGCAATCCGGCTTTTACTAAATGTGCAGGTTTAAGTCTCTCTACACTGACATTATGATTATTCCAATGTTTGTAAGTACTCGTTTAGCTTAAAAAGCACTTCATTGTAGATCTGGTTGATCCTTCGTTGCATCTTATCGGTAATTGTATCTTTGTGGCAAAATAATATGTTTCTTAAATGATGATCAGCTGGTGTTATTTGAGCCTGCGCATATGAGTTCCATATCTCTTTCTATTTTTGTTTCCAACACGCTACATATGTACTCATATAGACTTACGCATTTCTGAAACCTTAAAATAGTGATCCCCTTATTCGATGGTTGATTCAAATGTCACTATAATGAAGAAAAAAAAAACATCAATATACATACATGTATATTCAGATCAGTGAAAGTCGGCACCAAGTATTATTTATTAAAATGTAATGTATTATATTGTAAGATGGAATTCATATTTCTTTTTTAAGAAAAAAGCATGATGTTAACTAGTTATATAGTATCTAAAAATTAAGAATATCGCATATTTCCGTAATTCATACCACCAGGGCGCCTCATACGACGTGCTCTTTGAGCCCTTTGGTTTTGAAATCCACGAGAGGGACTTCCCGGCTCCTGGTTTCTTGCGTTTGTTGAAGTGTTGTTACGAGGACTTCCTGATTGATCTGAATTATATAAATTTGGTTTCTTTTTTTATTTTTCGAATATTATTAATAAATATATTTTTATAGAGCTAACCTTGCCAAACAATTGGGGTTGGTCTGCCTCCCCTTTGATATCCCCTAGAAGGTCGTCTTGCAGCAACGTTTCCTCTAGTTGTTTTAGATCGAGTATTTATAGATGGCGAAGTTGAAGCTTCCGCTTCACGCCCTTCCTCCTGGGAAAGAAACAGTATAGTAGTAATAATAATATAAATATAATTAAAAAAAAAATAATAATAATGAAATTCACCTCTAAGTCTTCTTCAACGTTCGCTTTTTCACCTTCAGAGGAAACTGCATCAACACCTTCGCTTTCTTCGATGGTAGTACCTTCGATCTGATTTTGTTGTATGTCAGATGCTGATTGTGTTGCGCCCTGACCTATTATGATAAATGGTAATAATCTAAATTTAAATTTTTGAATTAAATTTGTTACTTTCAGAGTCAGCATTATGTGATGTTTCTCGTGATGTGGCCGGTGCAGTTTGTGCATTTTCTGGTTCTCGTTCATCAGCTGAGCTTAAGTTCGATACGCCTGTTTTTTTCGTGTCTTCAGAAACAGTCACGGTATCATCGAGTTTCTTTTCAATATAACTACCAGAGAGAAATTCATCCACACCAACTTCTTCAGCAAGATCTAACTTAGCATCTTCCTCCTCTTCTAAATGCGCCGACTCAGAAAAGACAAATTTCGAACCGTGTGGTGAACTAACACTTTTAATACAAATAACAAATAGTGAAGATAATAATCAATCAACCCATTAATATATTAAAATATATATTAAAAAATATTGTGTAAAGGATATCCCAGTTCAAACCTTTCGAAATTGCATGGCATAATATTATCTTAACACTGAACAAGCTATCCCAAACGTGGTAATTCTGTTCAAACCAAATAAGAATTTCTAATACATTACAAAATAGAACCAGATTTTCGCCTTTAAGAAAAACATTAAATAAAGGGTTATAATCGAAAAAATTGTGAATGATTAATTTGGTTTTCGGTAGAGAACATATTTCTGATGTGATGTGAAAAAAAATATCAGAACAAAGTGTTCTCTTGATATGAAGTTGTTAATCAAAATAAATTACTATCTCACAAACAAAAACGAATCCTGCAATTTTAATCCGATTGAACAGTATATGTATTTTGTACATATGTTCATAGATGTTAATTTAAAATACCTGTCTGATCTGTGGCCGCTGAATTGGGGAGAATTGACTTCTTCAATTGATTCACCTTCTATCCCTTGCTGCAACATCATAAGAGTAGCTTTTTGTTGACGGGACAGAGATGCTGTTTGCTTCCATGAAGTTTGTGCTGCATTGGTAGGCTCACAACTACCACTACTTATTGCTTGACTTTGCTGATTATTATCTTGGTTCACGCTTGTACTAGCGTCGGGATCAATTTGATTTTCCGAAGTACACTCAACTGGATTATTCATGCATTCATCGATTTCTACTTCGTTATTGTCGCCCTGAATATTACTTTCATCTACTTCAGGGCAATCATTTTCATCCATATCTTGATCTTGTTCATAGGAATCCTCGTATCCCTCATTTTCTCCATCTTCAGCGGGTCCATCATCTACTTCGGCATTTCCTTCATCAACCATTCCATCATCTTCCTCGGAATCAACTATGACAATATCGTCTTCTTGGTCTCTTTGAGATGATGTAGGTACTTGGTATTCGACATCTATTCCGGACTCTGAAACACCCACTTGGGAACCCATAGCTTCACCAGTATGAGTACGCGTTCTTTTGTTTAAAGGTTTAGATTTTTCAATAGAATCTTCAGCGGCACCAGTAGAACTATCTCCTTCAATATCCCTTGGTCTTTTATGGCCGCTAGCTTGGGTAGTGGTTACGTTACTGCTCGAAGAAGCGTGACGGTGACTGCTTATGGAAACATGTGAAGAGCTTGTTGTTCCTGAGGTACTTGGCTGATTGTTGGGCTCTTGCTGACTTTGGGTGGTTGGCGGAGTGTTTTGGGATCCTTCAACACGAGGTGACACAAGTGCAACAACTTGTTGCTGACCTCCACTGACGACAACTTGCGAATCATTATTTTGCAAAGAGATGCTCTCGGCTTCTTGAGAACATTCAGCGGCAGATGCACCCATTGGTGGTATAGCAGCAACAGCTACAGATGCAGAACTTGTTGACGGCATATAATCGGTATGTGAACTAGTAGGCGAAGATGACATTGACTCAATATTGCTTCCAGTAGTATGGACTTGTTGTTGTGGAGGAACTAATGCTGTGTTACTAACTGAATTTGAACCTTGTCCTACGCTAATACTGCTGTTTTGACTTGTGGGTAATATCGCTGCTGTTCTGCTGTTTTGCACCGATATTGGTCGAATACTTGCAAGCGGAGTATCGCTTCCTCTCCATGGAGTAACTGTTGCAGACTGTTGACTACTCGATCCAGACATAGGTTTTACATTAGCTGTACGTGGAGACGATTCCGAAATACATCCCTTGTCAGATATTGCGCTGGAACTAGTACTAGGCTTTGCTGATTGTTGCAAACCAAGTTGTCTGTTCAGCTGATTTATGCGCATTAATAACGACTCATTTTCACGTGTAAGTCTTGCAATTGATTCTTTATTGCCTGAGGTTTGTTCAATCAAATCCTTTTCTAGTCGAGAAATTTTTTCATCGTATTGATTTTTGATACCAGATATAATAGAATCGTGATCTTCTGTTGATTGCCTGAGTTTAGTTTTAGTTTGCGCCAATTCTTGAGATACTAAATTCTTGGATTCAGTCAGACTCATTATTCGAGACTTTGCTTCTCTTAAAACAATTTTGCTGCGCTCATCTTTTTCAACAGCAGCTCGTAGCTCTTCGTTTTCTTTGCGCATTTTATCATTTTCTTCCTGAATTGTTTTTATAACTGCATTCAATTGGTCTATATTTTCTTTATGCTCCTTTTCGATGTCACTTCTGTTTGCAGTTGCTGGAACACTGTCACTTTGATTCCCTATGCCTGTGTTTAAACTTTCATTAACTGGAATACCATCGGCATTGGTAGCCATCTTATTAGAGAGTTCTATAAAGGAGTCCTTGTAGCGTTTAGCAATTTTCCTAATCTGAATTTCTTTATTTTTTGAATCAAGAAGTTGAGCTTCTTTAGATTCAAGATCCTCAGTTACTTTTTGCAGGCTTTCTTCCTTTTGAAGGAGTTGATTTTTTAATTCCATGACTTCTTGAGTCAATCGTGAGTTTTGTTGCTTAAGTAAGTTAAAATCATCCGTTAACTTTTTCTTTTCTTCATTTGAGCTTTGTAACTGTCGGCCAAAGTTATTTATTTCCATATCCATTTTACTCTTTTCGGTTTTAATAAGATTCAACTCTTCATTGGCCTGTCTCAAAAGGTCTTTTTCAGATGTTAACATTTTTGCTAAATGTTCTCTTTCGGTCTGAAGCCGTCTAAATTCCTCCGGATTTTTGTTACTTTTTTCAATGAGAAGATTGGCTCTTTGTCTCCATCTTATTGCTTCTGTCCGTAATGAATTATTTTCTGTCGACAGTTCCTCAATTTTTGAAGTTAATTCACAATTTTGCTTTTGTAAAGGAAATAGTTCATCTTCAATTTTAATAGTACGCTCATTAAGCTCCTTAACACGAGCGGATAATGCATCTCGTTCTTCGCGAAGAATTCGATTGCTATCTGTTATCGCATTTAAAGTTTCGATTTTTCGCAAAATCTCTTCATGTCGAGATGCAGTTACAATTACAGTTTCAGATTTTGTACGCTCTTGGTTTAAGAAACCATTAAGTTCATCAATTTTTTTTTGTGCTAACGTATGCTCGGATATAAGTCGAACATTTTCAGATTTAAGAATATCAACCTTGGCAACAGCAATATCTTTTTCTTTCCGCAAATATTTAATAATTTGTAGTAATTGGTCGTTATTTTTAATATCTTCCTCGGCAAATGATTTATTTATATCGGATGTTGAAGATTCATTAAACGATTCATGAGTGGCGTTGTGAATACTGGAATTACTTAAAATGGCAAGTTTCGACGTTAATGCCTGTATTTGATTATGCAATGAAGAATTTTGAATGTCTAGGTCCGAAAGTCTAGCTTCTAGTTCACTTTTCTCTTGTTTTAATAAACGTTCCGTTTCATCTAATGACTTCTTGTTTTCAGTAAGATCATTAACAGCTTTGTCCCGTGCTTCTTGTAAGCTAAATATCTGTTCCCGAATCTAAATAAAATATTTAAGAAAATTAATAAAATTATTATTATTATTATTATTATATTAGGTTTTATACAAAGAGTTTATATAACTTTATCAGGAGGAAGGGTTCAAAATAGAGCCACGGTTGGAATCATCGAAAATCGAAAAATAAATGAAAAAAAAAAAAAAAACCATATAACAATAATAACAAAAGCAGATGATGAAACATATCAAAAACTAATCACATCATTGGATTGGTATGAAAAAAAAACCGAGTGTTTATTTATTTATCTTTTGTTATTTGCATTTGTAACAACTCTTTATTTTTCTTATCCAATGTAATAATTTAATTTTTCACGTATCATACGTATCTCGTATTTTAGAGTGAATAGTTGTGTTAAAGTTAAGTTCTTTGTTTACTAGGTGGGGTGAAAAGTAACCTCCTTGGTAATTAAACAATTTTTTTTTAAATGTTTTTTTTTTATTTTATTCAATATAATCCCCTTTTAGTTTGATACACTTAATCTATCCATTTTCCAACTTCGATAATTTCCTCGTGTGAGCTGAATTTTTTTATTGATGAGCCATCTTTTGAGGTTTGGGAAGAGATAATAGTCCAGCAGCAAAAGCAATTGGAGCCGTAAGTCATTGATTTTCTTGTGCACCGGTGCATTGTCTTGCAAAAATAAAATTTTTCGATTTCGGCCTTCAATCGCTCCAATAATGCACAGTAATACTCGCTGTTGATGGTTTTTTCTTTTTCGAGGTAGTCCACGAAGAGTATGCCATGACAATCCCGGAAAACCGACGCCATAACCGCCTCCCTCGGCCGCTTCGGAGCACTCGTGCCGAGCACTCATTCTGTTCTCTGGTGTTCAACAGTTACCAATCGACGCCAAAAGTCCTCCCGATTCCGCATCAGCAGGAGTGAGTATGCGCGGCACCCAGCGGCAGGATAACTTTTTCATATGCAGAAAATTGCCCAAAATATGGCATGTGCGCTCAGTACTAACCTTTGTGGTATCTGCCAGCTTGCGCACCTTCACTTTTCGATTTTTCGATCAGCCAACACCATTTCATGTATTTTGTTGACATTGTCCTCTGTAACTGCATCGGAGGGCCTGCCACTGCGGACTTGATCGGTAGTGGATTTGCGGCCAACCACGAAACTCTCGAAACCAATATTTGACGGTGTAATCTGACGGAGCATTAGCCCCATATTATTTATCCAACTATTCTTTAGTTTCCTTCACCGTTTTGCCTCTCAAAAAATAATGTTTTATGAGAGAACGAAAATCGTTTTTGTCCATACTCAACATGATGACAAACACGTCAACAACAATCAGCCCTCAAAACAAAACTAAAGTCAGTATCGCACTGAAATTAGCATGTCTGTCTTAATATATATGAACGGACTTCAAGACAGAATAACCTTTTTTGCAGTAGCAGCGCATTCTGGCGGTATGTTTAAAAAGTTATATTAGGAGACAGTTAGTTCGAAAATTGATTGATTTAGGTTTTTTTTGTGTATTAATTTCTGTTAAACTGTCTAGCAATTTTAAAAATTTTACATAACAATAACTGGAAGCTAAAAGCAGTATTATTCAACAAAAGTTTTCTGATTTGGCGTAGTATACTTTTAAAAATGCTCTCTTGTATTATAATATAATATAAACAAACAGAAAAATAGCAGTAGTGAGTGCTCGGCCAACCTCCCCCTTGAAGGAGATTTTATTACCTGCCATAAGCGCGAGCGCAATGAATGCACAACTATCTCTGAAAAGTCATCCAAAAAAATGTTTCATCAAAGAAAGAGGTATGGCGTTGTTCAACATTTTAACTCAGGGACTAATACCTTGTTGGAAGAAACGAAATTATTGAAGAAAGAAATGGTTGATTTTAAATGACTTCAGCACTTTTCAAAGACGAAGGAGAATTACCACAATCAACACTCAAGTTGAACAAATACCAACATCAACATGAACATCAACAACATAGAAAGAAATATATTTTAAGAGACAGTTAGTTCGATGGTATAGAAGGTGCAAGATTTCTTATTATTAAGTGACATTATGACAACATTTATGAATTTCAGCAGGTTTTAAAGGATGAAAGACAAAACTGTTATTTAGGGAAATATCCTTAAATATATCTAGAAAGATATTACAATTGCAATTATATTTGGAAGAAGAGGGTTTCGATTCTGTTGCAATGGAAGCAAAAAACAAAGTGAATTAATTGGCGATGTCTGCTGGGTCCGATATAATTCCATCAACATTAATCTTGTGGACTTCATTCGTAACATTGCGTTTATTAAGGATGTTGGTAACCACTCTCCACTCTTTTTTACAATTTTGAAGTTTGGTTTCAAAGTATATATCCCGACATAATTTAGCTTCCTTCTTCAGCTCTTCGTTCAGTTTATGATAAGTCTTTCAATGTTTGGTAACTACGATGGCGTTGACATTTCTTACGAAATGCATTTTATTTATATATTTATTTAATTTTTTTCTTATAAGTGAATATCTTTGATTTAGACTGATAGTGCAACTTCACTAGATAAATTATGAAGAAATCGAGAGTCTAACCTTACAAAAATATGATCTATAATTTTTTTTGTACTATCTGTTATTCGATAATCAAAGATTTTAAGCCAAAAGAGGACATTAAAGCTAATTAGTTATATGAATCACTGGTGTTTTTTTTAGAATATCGATGTTTATATCACCTAACACCAATAAAAATTTTTTCTTACATATTTAATTACGTCATTTAATTGTTCTAGGGAACATTTATACATTGGTGCAGATGGTACACATACAAAGTCGCAAAGGATTCATTACATTTACAACAATTAATTTTTAGAATACCGGACATTAAAAAGCTACTTTTTATGACAACATAGTCGTTTTCATATTCTTTTTTAATGTATACCACGACACCACCTGAGCTATCGTATATGAATTATTGCAATTGAAAAAAGGTTCATAACCAGGAAAATTATAGTTGGATAGCTCATTGTCGTACACCCAAATCTCAATAACAACAAATGCGCCAAAAATAGATCAAAATTTCTTCTTAAACTATATTTTGGTGGATGAGCAAAGGAGACAAGGAAGGAGCAGCATAGTTTTTTATTTTTTATTTTATTTTTTAGTTTATTTCGATTTTTAAAGAAGCAAAATCGTCTGCCATCTTACGCAAACAAATTATGCTGTTTCTCATCGCATATGAGAAGTAAAGCACTTGTTTATATAAACTTGCGAGACATTATAATTTTTGTCTGGAAGTTTGGTTGTTAGTCGTTGTTTATTCCTTCTCTTTGTTTTCGTAATATTCTCCATAGTAATGCTCCGAGTCAGATTGAAAGATACGACGGTAGTGGGAGAGGTAACATATATATATATGTTATATATATATATTTTGTTTTTTAATGTAGAAACAACGTCACGCTCTTCTAAATCATAGCCAACACCGTCGAACTGTCAACATTTGGAATATTAAAAATGTCGATTGAGTTATTAAGTTTACTTTATTGGTAGATTATTAAAATCTACATGAATGTATTATAGCTGACGAGCAATTACTTGGTTTTCGTGGACGATGTAAATTTCGTCAATACCTGCCGCCGGAACCAGTAAAATATGGAATAAAATTCTGGTTATTGCTATATTCTTATACATTTTATGTTTGGAAAATTCACATATATTTCGGAAAAGCAGTAGGTGTCAGTTGGAAAAAAAAGGGAACGTGTTGTTTTAGATCTCGTTGACGGTTTGAAAGGTTACAACAAAAGAAAGGATAATTTCTTTTCTTCGTTTCTTTGTCAAAAAACATTACAATGGTTGGCACTATGAATAAAAAGTAGCATTCCGCTAAACATTCTTGAATGTAAAAACAGACCGTTGTATCAACTTTCATTTGCATGCACTGTATTGCAAAGTACAATACATAACTCTGGTGAAAAAAAAGTTAATATCAATTACTCTATTACAATAAAACAAAATGTTTGTTTATATACAATGATTATTCAAATTTCAGGTCCTCTTACGTTTTTTTTTTTTTCGATATATGCTATAGCTGTAAAAGAAAAACAAAATTTCCAGTATTTGCAATTATGATTGATATTTCTTCTTTGAATTCATTAATTATATTCAAAGAAATGAGTCCGAACAATGATCCTTTTCTCGATCGGATTGTGACATGCGATGAAAAATGAATACTGTACGACAACCGGCGTCGCTCAGCTCAATGGTTGGATCAAAATAAAGCACCACAACACTTCTCAAAGCCGACGTTGCACCAAAAGAAAATAATGGTGACTTTTTGGTGGTCCGCAGCTGGTTTGATCCATCACAGCTTTCTGAATTCTGGCGAAACTATCACGACTGAGAAATATTGTCAGCAATTCGATGAAATACACGAAAAACTTAAACGCATGCGCCCGTCTTGGTCTACAGAAAAGGACCAATTCTTATCCATGACAACGCCCGACAACACATCGCACAGTCGACCTTACAGAAGTTAAACGAGCTGGGTCACGAAACCTTGTCCCATTCACCATACTCGCCGGAACTCTCCAACCGATTACCACTTGTTCAAGCATCTCGACAACTTCTTGGACCTGAAATTTGAATAATCATTGTATATAAACAAACATTTTGTTTTATTGTAATAGAGTAATTGATATTAACTTTTTTTTCACCAGAGTTATGTATTGTACTTTGCAATACAGTGCATGCAAATGAAAGTTGATACAACGGTCTGTTTTTACATTCAAGAATCTTTAGCGGAATGCTACTTTTTATTCATAGTGCCAACCACTGTAATGTTTTTTGACAAAGAAACGAAGAAAAGAAATTATCCTTTCTTTTGTTGTAACCTTTCAAACCGTCAACGAGATCTAAAACAACACGTTCTGCTGCAAGTTCTCTTATTGTTGTACGTGGATTTGCCTGAATCAGAAGCTTTAATTGATCACTGTCGATGAGTGTCTTACGCCCACGCCCTTTCCCCATCTTCGAGCGACTCATCTTCATTTCGAAATTTTTGGAACCAGCATTGCAGCATACGTTTGTTAGTCGTTCCATCGCCGAAGGCGCAATTAATGTTACGACTGGCTTCCATATAAAAAATAGCGCGCAATTGTTTCTTTTCCATATTAATACCTATGAAGATTAACAACGTTATGTCAAGTTAAATAATAAAGTATAGTCATAGGGATATATAGCGAAAAATGCACTTATTTATATATATAAATAATAAAAATTGTATTTCAAAACACCCACAAATAAATATCATAAGAGCCGACATAATTTTTAGAATAACCTAATACATTCAACTATTACTCAAAACAAAACGAAGAAGTGCTTAATCTCTCAACTTCCTTATTTTTTTATAAATGTTTCAAATACCAATATTCTTATGTACCAATTTATTTCGCAATTATCATATATTGCCATTTTAAAAGCCATAACTTTTTTTCGATTAATTCGTTGTAAATCCGATGTAAACCAAACGAATTCAACAGATTTGTTGATTACCTTTTCGATAGTCATCTTCGCATATTTTTAAAATTTTTCATCGAAGTTCATTGAAATTGTTCACATGGTACAAATTTTAGAAACCATACACATTAAATTGTTATCAAATTGACCGTTTGAGTATTTTAAAATTTTAAATTATTTAGTGGTCTTTATGTGATCTTTACACTTAATCTCGACATTTATCATTTCATTGTTATTTTATGAATTTAACTACCGTTGGACAAAATACTTTACAGTACAATTTATAAAATGTAATTCTTAAATTCAAGCTCAGATCCTCCAATTTCATCCGTTATGTGTGTCTCAGACAGCATCTATTGTTAAGGATCATACCGTTTTAATAATAACTCGACCCACTTTTATTTCAAATTAAAATCTGACTTAAAATAAAATGCTTATATTTTCCGCTTAAACCATTGTTGCTATATGTATCGTTTTTTTCCGCTCCATATTCATAGTCAAATTCATTGTGCTTCACGTCAAAATTCAATTATAAATCTTTATTAACACTCACACACACTTGAGACATATTTTGCATTCCTTTCTTACACTTGCGGTCATAAAAACCGCACCATATCAAAATGATTGAAAAATTGTTATAACTACGATAATAATTTTTATAATGAAATGAGTACTCCGCAGTAGTTTATAAGTATTTCTATCTAATTTCCATCTGTTTATTAAATATTTGAAAAAAGATATTAACAAAGAAAGAAAAATCAGTTAATTTTCTTATTTTTTTAAAATATTTTAATACAGCCATTGGTTAACAAAATCAAACGATACATTTTTTATGTATGTGTATATAAGATGTTTAGATATGCCACTTTTACCAAAAAATTATCAATACCGAGTTGCTCCTCCTTTGGCGGATATAACCGCTTTTATTCTAGAAGGCATCGAGTTTACTAGAACTTCAGTAATATCCCTTGATATTTGAGTATTCCATACATGTTCCAGAACTTCATTTAACTTTTTTTTACACTCTGGTTTATGTTCAGCTACCTTACGTTTCATTACATGCCACAAGTGTTCGATTGGGTTTAAATCTGGCGAATTTGCTGGCCAGTCTAGTCTAGTAATTCCGAAGTCTTTAAACGTTGTCTTGAGCTGAAAATTATTGAAAGACACTAGTTACTTGTCTGTTTATTATTTATAAAGTAGACATCTAGAAGTTGATTTATAACACTTTACTTACGGATTTGGCGCGGTGGCAAGGTGCAGAATCATCTTGAAAAATGCACTTCTCAGTATACGAATGATGCTGTTCAATTTCTGGTACCAAAAACTCCCTTACTACTTTTCCATACTTTTGAGCGTTCATAGTTCCATTAACAAAGTGCAAAGGGACCAAAACGTAAAAAGAAAAACATCCCCAAACCATCTGGCTTTGAGGAAACTTCACTGTTTTGACTATGCACTCGTCCTTGAACCTTTCACCTGCTGACCGTCGTACGTATGGCAAATTGTCGGCACACAACAAATTAAATTTACTTTCATCGGACCATATCACACATCGCCAATCATTCTGCGTCCAATCTTCGTACTTTTTTGCCCACGTCAAGCGGGTTTTTTTCATTTTTGTGGTTAGGAGAGGTTTTTTCGCTGGTTGTCTTCCATATTAACCTATCTCCCGTAGCCATCGGCGTATGGTTTCGGCGCTTAGATCAAGTTAAGGAAATTCACTCAGCTCTGCTCTTATACGGACAGCACTTTTAAAGCAATCTTTCATGCTAATTCGTTGTAATACATTGTCCGTCCCCAACCTTTTTTCCTTTCCAGTAGATCCAAATTTTCTTTTTTCTTCATCAGTCGTACGATAGTTGAATGACAGCATCCTATTTTAACCGCAATCTCACGATAGCCAAGCCCTTCTTCGACTAAAGTCAATATTTGAACTTTTTCGTCCCGAGTCATCTGATGATATTTACCAGACATTTCACTTTTTTTTACTTGTCACCGTCACAACTCAATTCAAACTGTTTTTTTTTTTTTTTTTTTTTTGCACTGAATACGAAGCCAAGCTCCGCTATGGGGAATACTCTTCATTAGTATGGGAAAAACCCTTACAATCTGATGTAATTAGGCATTTTTTGAGAACGTGGTGCGGTTTTTATGACCGCAAGTGTATATAAGTGAAACCCAACCATTGGCAACATCTTTTCACATAAATTTCTTCCGTTACAGAAGATTTATTACAGCCAAGGCTTATTTTACCTGCTTTAATTATTTTATTACAATTTTTCACAACCAAACCAGTTATCGCACTGCAGAACTCTGACTTCTTATTTTTATTTTCCCAAATAGGTTTAAATTCAATCTCTGCATCTTTTAAAATTTCGTTTTTATTTTTATACAATTTATTAAGTTCCCTTTCATTCAATTTCTTTACGATAAAATTAATTTTTACTCTGGGCTTTCTTATTTCTAGCACATTTACGTTATAAGCCTTTTCAAAATTTTCCTTGCATTATCATTTAACTTTTCTAGAATTTCGATAAAAATCAGAGCTTTTATTCAAACAGATGACAAATCTACAAAAAAAAATATTGATTTTTTTTTTCCTTTGCTACACTTACCTATTAATTTTCTAAATAAGAAAAAAAATTGTTTTTATTTTTTACACGATTCCTGATAGAGGAAATAAGTACACCATCAGCAAGGATTTTTAAAAATAGGTCCTACTTGATGATAGCCCATATCTCCGTCTTTTTTTTATTTATTTATTTTTTTTTTATTTGTTATTATTTTATTCAATTTTATTTTCATCCATTAAGAACCATAAAAAATTATTTTTATTATAAAATAAATAAACCTTAATGCAATAATAACCCCCAAAAATTAAAAAAAATAATATGTAGTGATATATATAATATAAAAGTAATATTTTAATCCAAGCATCGTTGCGTCGGAGGACCGCTAAGTAAATAAAGTATAAAAAACAATATTAAATTGTTGAGTCTATATAGTGCTATAAATTTTATATTATATTGTATAAAATGTGATAATGTCTATAATTAGCCTAAAATTGTTAAAAAAATAGTTACCTATTTATTTTGTATGTTATATTTTTACATACTACGCGCGAACTTGGTTTTATGATGGTAAACTAACTCACGGTTGTGTTTATTTTGTGAATTTTTCGGAGTAAATTAATTTAGAGTTAAACTCAACGATTTAAAATTGTAGTTTTTATATTTATCTACGTCCTCAGGTAGGTAATTATCGTTTAAATTCCATATTTTATCATTTTTTTAGTTGAACTTGTTATTTTTATTATTGTTAAGAAAAACATGAGTTGATACTATGTCAGTTCATATAATTTAACTTGACAACTCTGCTTGCAATTGTATAACACTTTCCGTGTATATATAGAATCACAAAATCCCCTAATAAATGCTTTTTTGTTTGGATTTCCCTTTAAGTCGGTTGTTTTATCTTTTTAACTTTTAACAGGTTATGGGTTCAGATCGCGCGGTTTTTTAAAGGGAAAAGTTTTTAAAACAGTTTAAAATCCTTTCCTTTCACATTCATATATATGGTATGTACATACATATGTATTTGCATATACATATATTCGGAAATTGCTAAATGATAAATTTAAATAAATTCAATTTTTTTGCCTAGTAAAGTGAAAATGTAAAACGAATTTTTTAAGGTTGATAAATTGCAGAACTTTGAACACTATTCTGTGTGGAAGTTCCAGGTGAGAATATTACTCAGTGCTTCAGATTGCTACGATTGTGTTGATGGTACTAATAACCATCCGGTTAAGGCAGAGTCTGAGACTGAGGCAGCTTATGAAAAACGATTAGCTGGGTGGGCGAAAGATGATTGTAAGGCGCAACGTATAATTGCAATGAGTGTTGGCCCGACACCACTACGTCATATTGTAAAATGCATCACTGCAAAAGTGATGTGGGAAAAACTTTGGTCGGTATATGAGCAATCATCAAATGCATGTTCATATGCTGCTGCAACGGTTTTATACATTTAAGATGGAACTTGAGGATGACGTTGCAACTCACATATCAAAATTAGAAAACATAGTACGGCAGCTGAGGGACGTAGGGGAGGAGATTACGCAAAGCATGGTAATCACAAAAATTTTGATGACAATTCCTGAAAGCTTTCAGCATTTTTTCTCTGCGTGGAAGTCAACAACAAAAGATCAGCAAACTTTACGTAACGGTTAATCACTGAAGAAACAAGAATGCTTTTAAGCTCACTCTTCTGTTCCAGACACAAGCACCTCAGCACTAATTGCGAAACGAAGACATTGGAAACAACCCAAAAACAAAACTTTCCAACCCGGTAAGTGTTTCAGATGCAATGAAGTGGGACACTGGAAAAGAGAATGTCCCACAAAGCTTACTAAATATAAAAACCATGGAATCAGAGGTGGAACGAGAAAAGGAGATGCACTAATGTTCAGTGCTGAAAGCTGCGGTGCTAAAAGCTGCTGTGATGATCGTGTGAGGACTGGAAGCAAGGGCGAGGTAATAGAGATGAGGAAGAAAATTCAAAGAACGATGAGCGTGTGAGGACTGGAAGCAGGGGCGAAGTAACAATAGGGAGAAAATCCAATTCAACGAAAGCTAAAATGAGTGGAAGTGCAGGCACGGTAGAGGAGAAAGAATTAAGAGTGTGCAATGCACTGCTGGTTGGTGATGGTGAGTTCAATGATTCTTGGTTTCTTGATTCAGGTGCTAGTGATCATATGACCTTTCGAAAAGATTGGTTCATAAATTATAAAACACTCTAACCCTATTGAGATTATAGTTGGAAGGAAGAATCTCCATTCATCTTTTTCACAAAGTCGTGCATTGGACAAAGGGTTAAAATTTGTTTCTGATAAGATGAGATGCGAATTTATCAATAAAGACGGAGCTATCGTGGCAGTGGGAGAGTTTTTGTGTACAGGTTTCGGTTAAGTCGACGGCAAATTTGGCAACTACCAAAGCGTTGCCACTGAAGGTATGGCACGTGAGAATCAGTTTCATAGATGATCAAGATTTCATGTGTGATGTTTGTGTCTTTGTGCATCGAATCCCGTTTTCAAGTTCTTTTGAGGCAAGTCAACCAGAGGAATTTGTGCATGCCGACGTATGTGGACCAATTGAAGAGGCATCATTAGGAGGAGCCAAATACTTTGTACTCTTCAAGGATCATTTTTCACATTACAGAGTCATAATTCTTAACGAAGAAGTCAGAAGTTTGTTAGTGCATTGAAGAATTCTATCTCAGAAAGTCACCACTCACCCTAAAAACGTTCCGTATTGACAATGGTTTGGAATTTATCAATTTCCACTCGCCATGAAATCAGTGTTCCTTACACACCGGAGCAAAATGGGGGCGTCGAACAAGAAAATCGCAAAGTCGTCGAAGCTGCTCGGACTATGCTTAGTGCAGAGGTTTTGAGTAAACGTTTTTGGACAGAAGCTGTTAACACTGCTGTATACGTTTTGAACCGTACGTATTACAGCGCTTTAGGAGGTAAAACCCCCTTCGAAATGTGGTGTAAAGGAAAAGTTAGGGTCGAGGAGTTTAAAACTTTTGGTATTGAGGCATTTATACATGTTCCCAAGCAAAAACGCCAAAAATGGGACAGAAAGGCTGAAAAGAGTCTGGGATGGGATCCTCGGAGACATCCAAAGGCTATCGGATCTGGAGACCTGCAACAAATAAAGTGGTAATCGTCAGAGATACCGTTTTTGGGGAAATGGAGCAGCATAGTGAACAAGAAAGGCTTCCAAATAGTGATTTCAACGAATCTCCAAGTACATATGTTATCCAAATGAGCAAGCGCGATAATCTTTCACAAGAAAATGTTATTATTGATACAGAAAAACAAGACGATGTTGATGTAAGGACAGGAGAACAAGTGGAAAAGGAGCATTACCAATGTGGTGAGGAGGACGCTATAGACATGGTTTTTGACCCCAACGAGTCTATTCCTTTGAAGAGTCGACTACGCAAAAGAAAGCACCAGGGACTTGTAATTTTGTTGAAAAACATGCGTATTTTATGCAAGGAGAGCCACAAATCTTTACAAAAATCGCACATGGGATTTGGTATCTCGACCTGGGGATAGGAAAGTTATTGGTAACAAATGGGTTTATAAACTTAAAGATCAAGGCATCAAGATGCCCAGGAATATGGCATCGACTATGGAGAAACGTACAGTCCAGTGGCTGCATTTTTACATGACGATATCACTAAAGAAATCTACATGCATCAACCAAAGTATTTCAGTGACGGCACAGATAAAGTTTGCAAATTGCGAAAGAACTTATAGTTCTGCGGGAGTTCAGGCTAAGGCCTAGTAAAATGGATCCTTTCATTTTTCTATCAGCAGATAATAAATGCATAATCATACATCGATAATGGGCTCGTGGCTTCGAAGAACCAAGATGATGCGATTCAGTTGGACATATTTAAGAAAAAGAATTTCGAAGTCAGTTTGGAAGCTGGTTGCTTTCTCGGGATTTAAATCGCAGTTCAACCAGGAGATGGAATCCATGAGGGCCAATCGAACTACATTGAGCGGTTGTTGAAACGATTCTACATGAGTTGTTTCAAGTCGGTGTCAACTCCAGCGGTGCAGTGTTCATCACCGGATGCTCTATCTTCGGGGGCAGTCCCCGAAGTTCTCCCTACAGAGGACAATGAAAAACCAAGGAGCGATTAGGATCTCAAAAATCCAGAGTTTCATAAACGAACGAAACACATAGACCTTCGTTATCACTTCATACGTGAGCGATACGAAAGAGGAGAATTTTTGATAAACTTTGTTCCTTCTGAACAACAACAAGCTGACATTTTAACAAGGGGTCTAAGTAAAGATAGGTTTCAAAGGCTTAAATTGTTAATTGCGATTATAGAGAAAAAAAAAAAAATTAAATTATGTAATTAAAATGTTAAATTATATAAAAGTGGGAGTGTTAAAAAAAATATGAATTGATACTCTGTCTATTTAAGAATATGTTTACAAAGTGACAGAGGCCAATTCTAAATATTTCCAAGAATATAAAGCCGAACGCAGACGAGTTACGAGATGGATCATTCATGACGAAATAGGGTTTAAAATCTATTAAAATATTTAAAATATATATAAAATCATACCTCAAAGTTCAATAATTTCATGTTTTTCTTTCCCTTCTAAAAAAAATCACACACAAAAAAAAAAAATAACACTATTTTTGAACATTCTAATTCAAGACACCCCCTTTAAGCCAAATTGTTTTCATGTTAACTGATGAACTTATGAAACATGGTTTTTATTGTCAGGAAATAAAGAAGCAGCAGGGAAAACGTCAATATTGATAAAATAAACTTCAAAGTAGATAAGAAGTTTAGATTTAAGCTTACCAGGAGGATTCGGCGAAGTGATAATAAAACCACTTTTACAGAAAAGTTCGTGAGCTAGAACGTTTAGTATACCTTTTTAACACAATGACCTGAATTTATAATTAAACATAAGTGTATGTTAAATAGCCAATTATAAAAAAAAAGTTATAATAATAAAACCACTTTTACAGAAAAGATCGTGAGCTAGAACGTTTAGTATACCCTTTGTAACACAATGAACTAAATTTATGATATAATTAACCATAAATATAAATAGCCAATTACAAATAAAAAATTACCTTGGACAATTCAGTTTTCACTTTAGCAAGCTCCTGAATATCTGTTGAATGTAAAATCATTTCATTTGCATATTTTTGTTCAACTGCATTTAATGACTCCGAAAGAGAATTGTATTCGGACCGAACATTCCTTAATTCACGATTTGATTCACTTAATTTCTGGAGGCTATCTTTAAGTTCTTGTTGAATTTTTTGCAATTGAGCTGAGTTATTATTTCCACTGTTTTGTGCTTCAGTTATCACCTGTAATTGAATTTCAGTCTCAAGTTCTTCAATGCGCGATTTTAGAGAAATTTCGGCTTGTTTTAAAATTTTAATTTCATTTTCAGCGTTAGCAGCATAACTAGTATGAAGTCCGTGTAAGTTCTTTATTTCACTTTCAGCACTTTGCGATATCTTAAAATATTGATCTGCATGCTCTTTGGACTTTGTTAATTCATTATTGAGCGACTGAATTTCCAGTTGATATTCATTGCATTTTATTTCCAATTCACGAACTTTTTTGTTTGCTATAACTATGGGATTATCATTCTTAGCGGGTGTTAAGCTTTCTTGAAGTTTTTTACTTAAATCATCTATTTGTTTAGATTTAACATTTAATTCATCGCGCAGAGTTAACATTTCTGCTCTCAACTGGTCTGCAATGCGCTTTTCTTCTTCCATTCTTTCTTTTGCGGTGTCAGTCTGTCTCTTTAAATCAACAGTAAGTTCCCTAAAGCGATCTTGTTCCTCTTGGTATCGGCGGCGTTGGGCTGATAATTCTCTTGAAGTCTCATCCAGTCTGGTTTCTAAGCGAGCTCGTCCTTCCATTTCGGAACGTTCAAAACTTGCTTTGATCATTTCTAAATTATTTAAGAGAAGATTTTGATTTTGCTTCTCTCGATGGAATCCTTCCTTTTCAGACTGTAAACGAGCTGCCGAGTCTTTCAGAAGACGGGTTTCCTGTCGCAAATGATTAAGTTCCGACTCAGCTGCTGACAGACTTTTTTGGGCTTTCAAAATTTCGTCTTTTAAATATAATGTTGTCTGTTCATGTTTGATAATAGTATTTTCATAATTCTTATTTCTGTCTTCTAACGCAGAAATTTGTTGTTTGTATGTATTAATATTTTTTTGTTGTATTTTTAATTGTTCTTTGTTGTACTCGACATTTGACATAAGTTTACAATTAGTAGCCGTCAGTTCCCGCACTTCGGTACGCATTGAGTCGAACTGATCGTTCATTATTTTTTCATTATTCTTTTTCTCCTGTGTATAGTAGTCATACTGTTCCTTAAATAATTTTGACTGTTCCTTTACTTCCGCTAATTGTTTTTCTAATTCACTTATGCGTTTCTCTTTTTCAGATAGTTCTTTATTGTTTATAGGAAGAGCTGATGTATTATCGATCTCCATTTCAACATCGCCTCCGTCATCATTTTCAGATCTTATTTTGGAAACATTGCCAGCACATTTGGCAAAAGCTTCAAAATACATCCGTTTATAACGTTCACACTTTGTCATATATGTATTCAACATTTTCGTCTGATTTTGCAACGAGTCCTGCATAGAACGCATCTTCTTTGTATAGTTTTCAATTTTTTCCTTGTATGAAGCTTCATTTACTTGTTGCTTTATGTTTTCAATTTCCTCTAGTTTGTCACTTAGATCACGTACCAATAATAGTAATTTTTGGTTGTTTTCATGCAACTCTGTAATATTAGTGAAAGTAACCAATTTTTTAGAAATAACTTCATCCGTGGATAAATTACTACTAAGTGGTTGGTGACTGTCCGATGTGTATCCGCATCGACTCTTTAATAAGAAATTTTAAACTTAATATAGAAATACATTTTTTGATTTACCTATATATTACTAACCTGTTCAATTTCCTTTAACAAATAACAAACTTGACGGCTTAAGTCACACTGGGAATGTTTGAGTTTTTTATTTTCCCGTTCTAAATGACTAATTTTTGTTTGGGCTTCATCGAAATCCTGTAGATTATCCGTTTTTTTAATTATCATATCTTCTAGTTGTTGTGCTAAGATGTTATTAGTCTCAACAAGCTTCTCATATTCTAATTCTTGTTTTTTCATGATAGGTGCTCTTTCTTCCAATTCGTGAAGTATTGTTTTCATTTGTAGGTTTAATCTGCTGTTTTCTCTTTTTTGATGTTCACATTCTTCAGTAGATTTTACATATAATGAATATAATTCAGTAAGAGTCATATCTGATTTTATTAAACGACTTGCTACGGCTGCAGATGGTGCTAATTTTCCAAGAGCATTTTCCATATTTTCGCTTTGAACTTCCTTCAACAAATCATTGGCATGGACAATTTCAGATTTTAGGGAATCAATTAATTTATTTTTTTCCTCAATATCTTCCTCGTGCTTTAAGGTTATGGATTTCAGTTTGGTTTCCAAATCACCGTACTGTTCGCTTGCTTCCGATAACATGCGTTTTAATTCGGTTATCGCTGTTCCCATTTCGTTACTCTCCATGGCTCGATCTTCGGAGTTTGTTTTGTAAAGCTCTGCTAATTTCGTCTTAGCTTGAAGTTCTTTTTTATAAAACTCCATCATTTTATTAGCCTCCTCACTTTGAGCCAACATTTTTGATGACAATTCTTGTGAAGTGGCGGTTAAGTTTTCGATAGTTTCTTTGTATTGGAAACATTGTGTATGAGCAATTTTAAGTTCTTCAATTTTTTCGTTTAGTTTTGTTTCGAGATGCATGTTCCTAACGGTATTTTCCCTACGAAGATTTTGAATTTCGGAAATATTACGACTGAGGTCTTCAGAGAGCGTTTGTACCTGGTTTGTAAGAATTAAACGCTCTTGTTCCATCCGTTTTTCCTTGAAATCAAGAGCAGCTTCTTTACTTTCGATTTCATCTACACGAGCAAGAGCTTCACATTTACTGTTTATAGCTGATTTTAATTGTACTTGACACGATTTTGCTTCTTGTTGTAAACGTTCCAACTCTGAATTTTGCCTCTCGATTGCTTTCAGTAGGGAATCACGTTCGTCAGTTGTAGAATTTTTTTCACGACGAAGTGTTGAAAGTTCCATTTCATACTTGTTAGTCAATTCCATTAAATGTGTTCTCTCTGCTGAATAAGTATCTAATTGCTTTCGCAGTTCAACGACATTTGTTTCCGAATTAGCTAATTTCAACTCATAATCCTGTAGTTGTGACGATAATTCTGCTACCTTTTTTTCGCAGTTGCTCCGAATTTCATCTACAAATAAAAACATCAGAATTAAAGGCGTCAATTAATTATATATTGCAGTAAAATATATATTATAAGGATTGGAGTAAAATAAGCTAAGTTTCATAGTGGAATGGGAACTGTTGGGTCTTTTAAATGATCAAGGCAAAAATAATACACTCAAACACTCAAAACACTCAAACTAGAACGATTTTTAAACGACTCATCAGACAGACTTTAGACACTTAGCAAATATCACGGTAGCTATAACGCGTCCAAACCAGAGCCTTTTCGGCACTCACTTCACGTTGGATCGAAACCAGCTCATAAATAGATTCGTTTAATGATTGATTGAGTAATAAAATTGCACACAGCTGATATCCAGTTTAGTGGCAGTTGTTTTCGTTAAAGGCTCAAGTCAATATAGACCAACTGCTCCCTGCTTTAAAGGCGAAAGGAAGGACCTGAATGGTCCGACTTAACTAATGTTAGATAACGTCATCATCTGTTTTTTGTAAGGTTGCTAGTATTTATTTGTTGTACTTGATATTAAGTTTTTCAGAACTAAACACGTTGAATACCTCGTTTACTGCAATATTCGGCAAGACAAGCTGTAACAAGTCCCGTTTTACTCTACGCATCGAATTTTTGGGAGGACTGGCTTTGAAGTAAATAACTGCTAGATTTCAAAGAATAGTTTATTTCGATTGTATAAGGGCTTTTTCGACTACATCTGACATGGCTCTAGTTAATTTTCTATTTCTTGATATTCTGCACCCCAGAGTCTTCTCCAAAGGGCTATGGATAGCACTTATACTTACGCACTGTTATATAGACATGCCGTCTAATGCAATAACACCATAGCCCGGGATGTTGTTGGAATGTAGTCCAAATGTTACGAAAAATCATACTTCATAGTAAGTCTTCAAATCATTAAAAGACGATTAAAACCACAGACTTCACTCTTCCCTATGAAAATAATCTAAGTTGAAAAAAATTTTAAACGTATGAACACTTCAATCTGCACAATGTTACAACTGTTGTGGATTTCATCACAGTGAACATTTTGCAATGAGACACGAGGATGTGAATCCACTAAACTCAAATTCATGAGTTGTTTTAGGTACAATAACAAATTATTTCTTAATCTTGCTGTGAAGCAAGACTAGAGAGCGAAAAAAAAAAAAAAAATAGCAGCCACATGAAATAGCAGGCGTATACTGCAATGTTCAAGGATAGACTAGTAACCTGGTTGAGGCTGAACAAAACTTAATCGTTATAAAATTTATTTTATTGTGTTTTCTGAAACACACATGACCTCAAAAATACAAGATAGCGAGACTTTTTTAGATAAATATGATGCACCGGTTTGGTGTACAATAATACAAATGTGCTATGCATACTCGTATATGTCGGAAATAAGTTTGAAATGCAACTAATATATTATTCTGCCCAGCCATATACACTCCTATTGCGACTTTCAAAAAATAAACAATGATTACTACTTATCAATCAGTTTGAGTAATTGGTATTGCGATTGTCAGTTATTATCAATGACTATCGTCAATTTGTAACACATTTCCATTTTGAGTCGAGCCAAAGTGGTAGTATTGCGATTGCAATCAATTTTTTGTTAAATGTCAATTGTTTAGCCAATTGCATTCTGCGGATACAAAGCAAGACGCTGCAAAGGAAAATCTAATTTTTTTTATAATATTTTTACCTATTTATAAAACAAAAAAAAAAAAAAAATAAAATAAGGCAAAAATAAATAATAAGTAAGATAACAGTTTGAGCGATTGGTTCAATTGATAGTAGAAAACCAGAATATTGCCAAAGGATTTTGCTCGAAAAGCATTTTGCAATAAAAGGTATGTTCGCATATATCTTTTCTTGCTGGGTACTAATCGTGATTATCTAAGGTATAGGTCAATATGTCAATATGAAATGCAAAAAAATAAAAAATAAAAAATAAAAAAATAAAAAATAAAAAAATAAATAAATAAGACAATAAAACAGAAATAAACAATTCCACGGAACTCATTTTTATTTTATTTTATTTCCACAAAACAGTAATAAATGAAATTTTCTGCTGCACGGAAACCAAAAGTAAACAAATGGAATTTGCTTTTGACAAGTTGTCAAATATCATGTCTCATTCACAACAGTCAATTTGTTCACAATAGTCACAAATTTAATCAAATGAGTTACACAATGATTGATAAATTTGTTAATCGTCAATTGGTTGATAATTGACATTCGCAATAGGGATGATAGTGAAAGTCACTAACAATGAATAATCTTTGTATAATATATTGCGGGACAATGGCTAGATCTCGTTCTTTCTAATGTGGAGTTTTTGTTAGTAGGCTACCTGAGTGTTGATTGGCTCGACGATTCTAATACCTATCACTGGCATACTCTTCAATGGGCCACGTTTAAAATATGATAAGAATACTGCCGATAAATTTTGCAAGTTTTTGTTTCGGACATCAAAGAATCAATACCGAAAAACAATCGGTACAGTACGAAATATGTCCTACCCTATCCACTTTAAAATTATCTACGAGCAAAATATTAATGAGGTGCGGTGCTCGATAAACCAAAAGAAGGATTTAAACTTTATAAATGCGAAAATGCTCCTGGATGAAATAACCATAGTTGGCCCTATATGGTATATACACCTGATTAATCTTTCTATGAGCAGTGGTGAGTTGCCTGACTTTTGGAAAGAATCAGTTACTACCCCCGTTGAAAAAGTCTGTGGAACCGATGAATGTAAAAACTTCCGACCTTTAATTCTAACTTTAGAGTCCGCTTTAAATATCGTTCCTAACCGTTAGAAAGAAGAGCTATCACCAAAAAATTATGTGGTCGCTTTGTTTTTGGATTTCAAGGGGGTCTTCGAGACTATACACAGAAATATTCTTCTGTGTTGAATGTTGAAATGTGTTGAAAAGAATGCAGGAGGACATACATATTTAGTGTAGTTAAGAGCAAATAAACTCAAATTGAATATGAATAAATCTGAGTGTATGGTACTGAAACAACGAGTAAAGATAAATATTATCATTGAAAATGAGTAAGTGCAATAGGTTAACCAAATAAAGCATCTGCGAGTAATATCAAAAAAGTAAGATTTTTTGGCAGAATACAAAGTAGGCTCTCTTTATAAGTGGATTGTTATTATTATTATTATTTTTATTTATTTTTTTTAATTAAAATAAAGCTTAACACTCAAGAGGGTATTACTACTGTTAAAATGCCGGGAGAGAGGGAGAAAAAAAGATGTTTGGGCTCAGTGGTTATTTCGCTCCATGGGTGGCATCCAACATTTAATGAGGAGACTAAATTATTAGTGGAAGTTGGCTTGCTGTTGATTTCTTATCAACAACTTGATTTTTGTTACATAATAATAATAATAAAAAAAAATGTTTTTCGGGCGAGGCTGGGATTCGAACACCGAACATCTTGATTTGGAAGCCAGTCCACTGCCACTTAAGTCACGGCCACCCACGACAATAAAAATATATAACGTAATACCCAAAACGCACTTTAAATACTGCTCTTCAATTCTTAATCTGTGTAGAGATTCTATAATTACGAAACTATAAGGAATGCAGAACAGGGATAGGAGATTAGTTTTAAATGTAATCTACAATATACATATCAACAAGAATAATGTTAATTGCTCTAAGATGGTTAAATGTAAAACAAAGAATAACTTTTAGTGCTCTAAAGTGTATTCATGAAGCGAAGATTTTAGATTGCCTGTATATTTTGAAAATGTCACTCAAAATAGTATTACAGTGGACGTTCAGTATAATGAATTATATAATTCACAGTCATTCGTTATAACGAAAAATTCGTTTTATCAATTGTCTTTTTTGTTTTGCTAAATAATACTAGAATATAAAAAACAAGTGATTTTTACAATGAAATTTATGTATTTATTTATGAGAAAATAAAAATTATTTAATAAGTTTTTAGTAAGCAAAACATTTGAAAAATGTTCTTTGAAAAAGAAGTCTTTAATATTAGTTTGCCTTTTGGTTCCCTCTAAGCTTTTCTGGACTGCCTTCTCTAGCATTTCTCTTAATAAAAGTGTTTTTGAGTAGTCGATGGTGTTTGGAACTGACCACTGTATGCATTTATTGAAGCAATTCATTGCTTCTGAATGTTTAATTTTTTTATCAGTGCGCAGCTCAGGAACGTTTTTTTCGTCCTCACTTCCACTTAAAATTATACCACCTTCCTGTTCGTCTTCTTCTTCCCAACTAATACTGTTCCATTGAACAAGTTCATCAGTAGTTAATGAAGACTAAAATAGATTTTAAAACTTTAGTTTTCTTAAAAAATAGCAATTGAAATTTGTAAACCTACCTCCGGAAAAACTTTGTTACTTAAACTAAGTGTTTGCTTAAAACATAAAACTTCATGATTCATTAATACTGCCAACGGAATTTCATCTTTTTCATCAAAATCTTCAAAGTTGCTCCTTAAAATACTCCTCCAGCATTTTTTTTATGTTTCTGCTGATATTTTCTGGGCAATTAAAGAAACCGGGTCATATACGTCGAGATGTTTTTAGAAATCCATATGGTTTCTGAACCAGTAGCTACAATTTTAGTAAGCAAACTGTTTTTATAGTGCAATTTAACTAGCCGAACAGCACTGTGGTCTATCGGTTGGATGAGAGGATTGACGTTCGGTGGCATTAACATTGCTCATATGTCTCCCTCATCATTTTTCTTTATAAGTTCGTTGCCAGATGGATAACTCGGTTCATTATCAGGATAAACAATGCTTTCTTTGGTAAGTTCTGAGTATCCAAAAATTCCTCGATCTGAAAGGAATACACATTTATTTTTATAGAAAACTTAACAAACAAAGCTATGGAAAAACCAGTCTTTAAAAATCTGGATGTTCATCCATGCACTTTTAGGGTGGAAGTAATCTACCGGTATCACCTTGTTCCAAAACGCTCAAGGTTTGTTGGTAGCCAGACAAGATTTAACCTGTACAAACAATGGCGTCACAATGCCTCAGTGGTTGACTAAGTAAACCAGCGCGCCCGGTCTAGGTTTAAAAAGTGATCGTTCCATTTTTGGGAATTCACCGGTCCCCGTAGAAAGTCTCGATTTGGGACCATTTTTAGAAATATCCAATGCCTAAATTTTTTTTTTTTTTCATTTTTCTTAATGGTACTAATCGAAGAATTTGGTAATCTATGTTTTTAAAGAAATCTCCTTACTGACACTCCTTTTTTACACTCATTTATAATTTTCACTTTGTCGCCCAACGATTACGATTACCGGACATTTTGACATTTTACTTTATTTTTTATCAAACGGCAGACACAATCGAGCACTAGAATGTACCATACTTCACGAAATAAAAGACACAAATTAAACGTAAAAAATCCAACAAACTGAAACAGTTAATTTTCTTTTAAAATTACATTTATGTATGTATATGTTAGCATAACTGATCATCACCAGGAATTAAAAAAAAATAAAAAAATACACTCAACAGATGAAGAAGTAAGTATGAATACAAAAAATGACAATATCTGACAAAAGTAAACTTGCGCCTACAGGAATTTGCAAGGCATTCGTGAGTTTTTTAACTTGAGACATCCAAATTACTCAAAAAATACGTGATATCGCGAAAAATGTTTCAGACAAAAGTCAAAAGGTTCTGAAGGAGACATAAGATAGTGACCACGAGTTTGACCTTGAGCCCCATTATCAAGGTCAAACGAAGGTCACTTTTGATTTTTTTAATGGGAACCCCTATTTTTTTGACAGATTCGTAATCTGCGTGAAAAATTACAATTCCTTTACATGAAACACTTTTTTCAAATATGCGTTCTTTTCCCGTCAGAGGGCGCCATAAAACTTAAGACATCAAAATTACTCGAAAAGTACGAAATATCGCGAAAAATGTTTCAGACAAGTCACAAGGTTCTGAAGGGGACATAAGATGGTGACCACGAGTTTAACCTTGAGACCCATTTTCAAAGGTCAAACGAAGGTCAATTTTGATTCTTCAAATGATAATTCCTGATTTTCATTGCTCAGTCGTATTCCTCAATGGGGCTCACGACTTTGTCTCAAAGGTCTTATTCATTCAGTGCTATATACCACTGCACTGGCACGCCTAAATCATTAATCGGTTTCCAACGTTGTTAGGGTGTTAAAAGGTTGAGATTTGTTTTGAGGAAGTCATTATTGCCTCGAGTGAAGTTAAAACTCAAAGAAATTTCAAATAGAGACAAATTGTCCTAAACTTATCTGAGAGTATATGATGTGCACTCTGCCCTTTTTTTCTACTTGAACGGAGCTGTACTTCATTTAGAAGTTCGATATTTGTTTTGAGGAACTGATTATTATTAGTAACGTTTTCCAAATTAATAATGCAGGCTATTTCAATTCAAGAGAATATTGAAATGATATTGATTTATGGAGAAAGTGGAAGGAACATCGATGGTGCTGTTGTTCTTTACGCCCAACGTTTCCTAGACAAGATACGATCGCGCGCTTCCTTTTATCGGGTCATCCAACAATTCACTGGTGAAGGACGTGTGCAACCAAAGAAAAGGAATCGGTCAGATAGGGTGGCTGTTGAGGACGATGAAATAGCAGTGTCAGCTGCCGTTGCACACGATCCTCACATTAGCACTCGCCAAATAAGTCGTGAATCAGGAATTTCTCTGTAAGATATTACATTGCCTTAAATACCATCCTTATCATGTTTCAATGCATCAAGAACTTTCTAGTGAGGATTTTCGCAACCGGCTTTCCTTTTGTCAATGGGCACTTCAGCAAATTGAACAAGACCCCCTTTTCTTCGCCAAGGTGTTATTCTCTGATGAGTCTGATGAGAAGACTTTCACCAATCACAGTACGGTCAATCGACATAATATGCATTACTGGGCTATCGAAAACCCTTTTTGGTTGCGACAAGTTGAACGCCAGCACCCTTGGAATGTTAATGTTTGGGCGGCAATTATTGGGGATAAATTAATAGGTCCATATTTTATTGAAGGCAACTTGAATGGCGAAAAGTATGCAAACTTCTTTCGAGACCATCTTCCAGTATTACTAGAAGAACTGCCATTGGAGTTGCGACAAACAATGTGGTTTCAACATGATGGTTGTCCAGTCCATTATTCCCAAGTAGCCCGGGGCGTATTAAACAGTGTTTACCATCAACGATGGATCGGACGAGGGGCTCCGAGGCAATGGCCTGCTAGAGCAGGCGTCACTTGATTTCTTCTTGTGGATCTACTTAAAAAGTGAGGTTTACAGAAAAAAGCCAACAACACGTGAGGACATGAAAAGACGAATAACTGAAGTTTGCCGGAAGATTACACCAGAAATACTTCTCAGTTCTGTTGGTTCATTAAGAGCGCGGATAGACAAGTGTATTGAAGTGAATGGTCACATTTTCGAGCATTTGTTGAAATAGTCTCGGGAAATAAACGTCGAAATGGGAAGAATTCAATGATTCAACAGTGGGAGGCAAGGGGACCCACTCTAATTAATCACACCGAAGGAAACAAAATACCGCTACGTCCACGTTGTTGTTTCTGGGTTATGCTAAACGCAGTATGTAAAAACAAACGACAAGCCTACGAGCAATACGACTGAGCAATGAGAATCAGGAATTATCATTTGAAAAATCAAGTGACCTTCGTTTGACCTTGAAAATGGGTCTCAAGGTCAAACTCGTGGTCACCATCTTATGTCCCCTTCAGAACCTTGTGACATTTGTTTGAAACATTTTTCGCGATATCGCGTATTTTTCGAATAAGTTGGATATCTCAAGTTAAAAAACTCACCCTGTAGATATGTAAAAAAATGTATATCACGTTAGGGTAAGTTTAAACTGCATATGGTATATTTTATAATTTTGAAATTTAAAGGCAAAAAACAAACAAAAAAAAAAAGAATAAATAAATAAATAAATAAAAAGAAAATTGACATAATCTTTGTCTCGTGATGTGGCAAATAAAATTAGTGTATACACCGGTTTGTATATGTTTTATTGTGACATTCTTGTAAAATAAAATTATGGTGTATAGTTGTGACTGAAATATTTTAACTAATGTCAGTCTTGATCATAGAAGTATATTCAAAACATCACTTGTGCCAACCAACTGTAACATTCTAATAAATATAGAATACCTTCACAAAAATAGCGTTTAGACAACATAATGTACTTATAATTAGAAGACCTAGTTTTACTAAGCACCATAAAGGAATAATTACTATGTATAGGGTTTTCCAATAGGAACTTGACAACTTTGAATTTAATTTGTGAACGCACTCTTTCACTATTCATCAAACTGTCACTGTCAATTTATTCAGTAAACTCAACATTTTCATCATGGTAAAGTACACTAACGAGCAACGTCTGCAAATTACATGTGCTTCATGAATCACCACTTCTCCAAAAAATAACTGTTTGGTGCGCTTTGCATGCCGGCGGCGTTATTGGGCCATATTTTTTCGTCGATGATAACGATCGTCACGTTACTGTGAATGGTCAGCGTTATTGCGCCATGATCACCAATTATTTTTGGCCCGAATTGGAAGATATGGACTTGGACGACATGTGGTTTCAACAGGATGGTGCCACAGGCCACACAGCACACGCTACAATCGATTTATTGAAGAGTTAGTATGGAGAGCGTGTTATCTCAAGACATGGGCCAGTCGATTGGCTGCCTCGTTCGTGCGATTTAACGCCGCTTGACTATTTTCTGTTGGGCTACGTTAAGTCATTGGTTTATGCCAACACGCCGACGACGTTGAAAGAGCTCAGAGCCAACATTGAACGCGAAATAGTTTCGGCCGAAATGTGTGGCCGAGTCGTTGAAAATTGGGTCCAACGAATCGACCGCTGCAAACTTGCCCGCTGTGGCCAAATGAACGAAGTCGAGTTCCATTCATAAATGTTTTGATTGTACTTTAAGCCAATAAAATTTTTGAAATATCTCAAATGGTTTGCCTTTTATTTTTAAAAAAAAGTTGTCAAGTCGTTATTAGAAAACCCTATATAAGATATGTTATACATCAAAACACAAAAACTATTAGAATATTGTAATTGATTCAAATTCGATGCCTACGAACAAATATTCATTTAAATTACATCTAATATCTTGGAAGGTTACCAAAATCTTTCAAATGGAATTATTTTAAAGAAATACAGCGGTAAGCTGTAACGTCGGTAAGTCGTAACAATTATTAATAATGGAGGATAACTAAGATATACTTTTAGAAAAGCTTTAAAACATGTCAAAGAATTCATCTAGCTGTGAAACAGTGAATTTTTTAATTTTAATATTTTTAAAAAAATTCGGAATTTGTTTTAAAAACATTGCATTTTTTTTTCAAAAGCACGCCATTTTTTGTTTTTTTTTTTTACTTTTTCAGGGTTTGGGATATAGCGCCATCTATACTAATTAAGAATCCGTTCGCCTTTTTTGTTTCAGATGACCAGAAGGGTTGAAATCATGCACACCAGGACACTTTTTTTTTTTTTGATTCCCCACAATTCATAACTTTGTGAATTTATATATATATATTAATGTAGAGTAATCTTAAAATATCAATAAACAAATTTTTATTTTGTTGCGTTTGTACATAGCTTCAAAAACCGGCCGAAATACATGCCTCTAGATTAGACTACCCCCTTAATAAACAACGTTTATAGTTTTTCCTGTTTGAAGAAATGAAAAGTGGATTGATCCTATCAATATCCAGTTGACTAAGCAGTGAGAAATATGCGACTTTTGGCCGAGTTCTATGAATGGGTGCCAGAGTTTAACTTCAAAAATTTCTTAGATAATTCAGGCATTCCAAATTCTTTTATTTCTAATTATAGCGGTGTACCGTTTTTTTGTGAAAATAAAACACTAATTTTTAGTGGAAAAGTAAAAAACATTTTGTTCAAAGTATTGGCCATTGCTAACTACAAATTTTTCCCATCTTTTAGGCAATTTATGGATTCCATGCCAATAAAACTGTTCGTCTGTTCGTGAAGCAAATAAAAAAGTTACCCAATTTTTGACTTCCTCGTAGGATTCGAAGTGCTGCTCAGCTAATGGGTGTCCCATGGTTGAAAACAAATGGTAGTCGGAGGGAGCCAAGTCTGCTGAATACGGCGGACGGGGTAGCAGCTCCCAGCCAAGTGCTTTGGTTGTATGCTGAACCAGTTTTGCTTTGTGTGCAGGTGCATTGTCATGGAGCAAAATTTTCTTGCCATGTCTTCTGGCCCATTCTGACCGTTTTTCGATCAATGCATGGTTCAAATTGATCATTTGTTGTCGGTAGCGATCTGTATTAACGGTTTCAATAGGTTTTAGGAGCTCGTGGTACACCACACCTTTCTGGTCCCACCAGACACACAGAATTGTCTTCTTGCCGAATCGATTTGGTTTTGCAGTCAAATTTGATGGTTGTCCTGGATTAACCCATGGTATTTTCCGTTTAGGATTCTGAAAATAAGTCCATTTTTCATCGCCAGTAACAGTTTGATGCAAAACTGATCGTGTCTTTAAGCAAAATTTCACAAGTAGTTTTTCGGTTTTCCATCTGTCTTTCATTCTTATGGCACCCATTTTCCAGACTTTTGGATCTTTCCTATAGCTTTAAACGGTCAGAAATTATTTGTTGTGCAACATTTAACATTTTTGCCATTTGTTTCTGACTCAAAGTATCATCTTCATCCAATATTGTTTGCAATTCGGATCTTCAAATTTTGTTGGTGGTCTTCCACGTCCTTTATTTCGCACATCAAAATCGTTATCTCTGAACCGTTGAAACTATCTTTTGCATGTTGCTTCTTATAGAGCATGATCACCATGTGCCTCGACAAGCATTCGATGCGACTCTGCAGCACTTTTCTTCAAATGAAAACAAAAAATTAATGCTTTCCGCAAGTCATCATTTTCTGGCACAAAATTCGAAATTTTTAACACGATGAAAAAATATGATGCTGTTTGCTCAATGACTTGATGTATACTGAATATGTTTGACAGGGGTCAGTCATAGCAACCAAAATATATATATATATATATATATATATATATATATATATATATATATATATATTTTAAACTTTATTTTAACAATATCTTTAAACCCTATTAATTAATGTCATACAAATAATAATAAATTTAATTAACAATGATACGTAAAAAGGTAATTGTATAAAATAGCTGAGTACAATCTTTAGCCTAGTCAAGACAGTGATGAAAGTACTTATCAACTAATATATAAAAAAAAATTCAAATAGTTCTATTGATGGGGAGACAATAGAAATTTAAAGAATCAAAAAGTGTAGTTATATATAATTTTAAAAGTTTATAAATTAATTTACATCATAGGATTTAATAAAGCATTAACTTCAGAATGATTAAATGAGAAAAGCCACTTTTTTATTTCATTTAAAAATACTGTTTTTACCCTCTCACACCTAAGTTCTTCAGGTAATCTATTAAATAAACGAGGAGCGTTAACATGGAAAAAAAGGGAAAAATGCATTTTAATGGCTGGCACAATTACAAAATTTCTGAAGTTAATTCGCAAGCTATAGTCGTCTTGCACTCTAGTTATAAAATAGCCTGAATTAATGAAAAAAATCTTTAACACTCTGTAACAGTAAAGGTGCCTTAGAGGATGAAATTCAATAGATCTGAATAGCTCAAAACTTGGTGTCCTGCGACTAGCTTTGGAAATAATTCTTATCGCATGCTTGTTTTAATATTGGGTCTATAACGTGCGGTTTGCTAAGAGATGGCGTAACTTGTATTATTCCATTGGAACATGCGTTGGAAAGCTACTGTCATTGTACGTCATTTCAGTATATCTCATTCATTTGAAGCGTAAACAACAATAATTTTTTTTCACTCAAATATGTCTAATTTTGTGCCTGAAAAACTGTTTTTGTGGGGAGTTTTTCTTTATTACTTTAATATGAAGAAAACTACTGTCCAAAGTCATCGTATTTTGGTGGAAGTTTATGGTGAACACGCGCTAGCTGAGCGAACGTGCCAAAAGTGGTTTGCACGATTTGAAAGTGATGATTTTGGCTTGGAAGACGATGAACGTCTTGGGCAGCCAAAAAAGTGTGAAGATGAAGAACTGGAAGCATTACTTTCTGAAGATTGTTGCCAAACACAAGAAGAGCTCGCAGAATCTTTGAGTGTCACTCAAGCAGCCATTTTAAAACGTTTAAAAGCAGCTGGATATATTCAAAATCAAGGAAATTGGGTTCCACATAAACTCAAGCCGAGAGACGTCGAAAGGCGGTTTTGCATCTCCGAAATGCTGCTGGAACGCCACAAAAGGAAGTCATTTTTGCATCGGATTGTTACTGATGATGAAAAATGGATCCATTACGACAACCCCAAGCGCAAAAAATCATATGTGAAACCCGGCCAACCAGCCAAATCAACGGCAAAGCCGAATATCCATGGCGCGAAGGTAATGCTCTTTATTTGGTGGGATCAGATGGGTGTGCAATTAATCCGTTTGAAGAGAGCAGTAGCCGAAAAACGCCTGGAATATGCGACCAGACACGAGGCAATAAATTTGTAAACCAATTTTAAAACAGAAAGATTGCAGTACATACTAAGGTGGAATAATTGTCTTACAACGCCATTCATATATTTTTTTAAATATAACAAACTTTTCGATCGAAAATAATACCTAAATATTTAAAGCTGTCACACGTTCGATCAAAAAACAATTTGCGTTGCAGGTATTATGATTGTTGAAAACCATATTTCCAAAGACAAATCGGTTACACGTTGGTTAATGATAATATAAAGGTATTTCTTGGAAAACGTTACCTCTGATATTAAATAACATGAACTTCGTTTTGTTGCTTATTATCAGCTTATGAAAATTAAACCATCTTCTAATAATATCTAGGTCACAATTAACATCTACAAACATATCAATTAAATTATTGTTTGAATAGAAAAGAGATGTATCATCAGCAAATGCTGTAATTTTGCCTTTGAAAGGTTGTAAAAATAATAAGTTATCATAAATAAGAAAGAGGATTGGACCTAAAACTGATCCTTGAGGAACACCCATATTTAAGAAGTATTGTGAACTGAAAGCATTTTTAATCTTTACAACTTGCTTACGGTTTTATAAATAGGATGCAAACTATTTATAAATCAAGCCTCTAAAACCAGCCTTATAGAGCTTATCAAGCAGCAAAAATGGTTCACCATATCGAAGGTCTTACTTATGTCAATAAAAAGTGTTGATGGAATTTGAGAATTTAAGCTGTTATAAATTTGACTAGATAACTTCAATAAAGCACCTTCTGTGCTCTCCTCCTAAAACCAAATTGGCAATCACTTAAAAAACGAGTTCTATCTAAAAATAACATTCTAGTTTTAATGCCCTTTTTAAAAACTTTAGAAAAAACAGGTAATATAGAAATGGAACGATGATTATTTAGCGACATTTTATCACCTTTCTTATGCAAAGAAAAAACTACAACAGTTTTCAAGCTTTTAGGAAAAACTCCTTTTTCTAAACAAAAGTTGAAAATACAGCAAATAACATCAGAAATATGAAAACTTATATGTTTTAAAAGGAAACTTGAAATATTATCATAAAAATCTTTTTCTTCTTCAAATATCCAAATTTCAGTAAGAAAAATTAAATCTAGTAAATGATCCAGAGGTGTGAGATGAGAGAGAAAAGTATTGAAATTAGTTCGCATACTGCGAATGTTTTGGTGTATAACAAAAAACCAGACATTAGTTTTTTATTTTGATGTTCTATACAAAAACATTAAACATCATCAGTAATAATCATAATCAATATATTATTTAAGTTAATTTAAATTTATAAATGTCCTCAAAAGATTTAATTTTTTTAATTTTATCTTCCTCATTTTTTCTAATACAAACTTACATTTATTATTATGTTTAAGCTCATTTGCCATTTTTAGTAAAGACCTAGTGTACTTGGTTAGACAATTATTGATGTAAATCTTCTTGCTGCCACTGTTGGTGTTTCTGTTGGTACTCTACACATGGAAGATGTTAGATGACAAAATGCTCTTTTTCTCCTTAATTTTTTTCATTATATTGATCTTTTGCAACAATGTTGTGAACTTCACGCATACGATGTTGCTGGTTGTGGAGTTTTTGTTTCTGCCTTGAATGTTCTTAACAAAGCAAAAATCAGTGCCGAGAAAGTTCATCTCCTCACCAATAACACTTGTTACCAATTCATTTACTCTCTCACATACGTTATGATTACTAACATCTGGGATACCAATAACATCCACTGAGCACTGTTTCCCCTTTTGCTCCATCAGATTCAGTTTCGCTTCCAGGTCATCAACTCTTTTATGGAGAGAAGCATTGCACTCTTCAAGAGATTTAATTTTTGTGAGCACCTCGGTATTGACTTGCTTTAGCTGCATGATTTCGGTGTATAGCATTTGAAGAGTAATTGTTTGCTGAACTATAATGTTGTTACTTTTGAGAGATGGGGTAACTGATTGCTGAATTATAGTGCTGTCATCTTTGAGAGAGGGAGAAGGATTAAACGGTATAGTTGACGGACTATAAGTTGATGAATTAATGGGATCATCTCCAAAATTTGATTTTCTCCGCAGAGTAACACAACTAATACACTTGTACCCTTAAACACTTTTTTTTATAATAGTCTATTTCTTTTTTTTCGATTTTGACACACTTTCCATGATACGATTCTTTACAATTTATGCACTGAATCTTCAGTTAATTTCTCTTTTTAATTTACATGAGGAACAGTTCATTTTTAGTTCATTTAGTTTTATGTTAAAGATTAAAGGTTAAAAAAAAAATACTTTTCACTGGAGTGCTTATCCCCATCAACACTTGCTTAAAGTTGTTGTTGCTAATATATATATATATGTGCTTTACCTCTTCCCGGGAATAAAAAGTCCGGAAGTATTGGATGGCACCGAATATGTCTATACCGCCCTATCCACAAATTTTCATACACCAACTTCTTACGGTCGATTCAAACAGAAAGGGTTTTTTACAGCAAGGTAAAATTATTTAAGGCTGTGGTGTCATTATTTGACGTCATGTTAGAAGACGACAAACAAAAAACGATCAGTACCGTACATTTTGTTTCAGTAGCTTTGCGTTCCCTGTCAAAATTTAATTTCATTTAAATTTTTCGCAATAGCGTTCATTCTGTTTTTATTACTCTAGTCGCATGGGTATTTACACACAATTTCAATTATTGTTTGTGTTGTCTCGCGTTTCACCGCGAATATGAAAACGCGTTCTATGTTACAGTTAAAATGCACGGAGCCTTTACCAGACGAATACAGTGTGCAGAGGCATCGCACTGCAATAAACCCTTCATTGTTACAGAGATTTGCCACCTATTAATTCTGGTAACTCGTAACTTTTAATTCTGGTAATTCTGGTAACTTCAAAACTTAAACAAAACAAGACACAGTCTAACTGAACCCGTTTTTCCCATTTTTTTGCATGGTGTAATCAAGAAATTATTTTGAGGTTTCACATTTCCTATACAGCAGTTTAAATTAAAAATTTGCAATACGATCCGGCATCAAGGATGGTAATATCACCAATAAATATAATTTTCTCACAGAAATAAAATATATTTCTAAAGGGCGGTGGCAATCAACCACATAGGTTTCATATATACATACAAACATATGTTTGTGCACAAAAACTGGTATTCACCAATAATGTACTCAGCGTATTAAACATTACAAAAGACAACAACCATTTGATTTTTAACTGATTGGATTAATAACATATGAATTACAAATTAGAGTAAATTCGGGTAATGTGGACACCTACATTTCTCATTTTTCTGGGAGAATAATAGATCTGCTGTTACTACTATATGTTAGTTTCCGTAATCAGAAAGACAAATCTTTTATTGCCACGTGTTCACGAGCTACAGATTTTGCGCAGTTCGATGATTCTCATGATTCTCGAATTTAATATAAATGTAGAATTTCTTATAACATTCTAATTTTGAACAACCCCTTGGGTCGAAAACCAATTTTTAGTACTGCAATGTAAAACGAGCTCGTAAAATGTTTACATGGAATAGAAAACCGTTTCTGGGGTCAAATATGTATATATTCCCAATAAATTTTCATTATTGCATAAAACTGCAGGGAAAGACTGGCTTTTTGAAAAGACTCAAAAATGATCTAAGCTTTCGGCTTCTAATGGGCTAAATATTCCGATATTTAAGAAAAGGTGAACGAAAAATATAGCTTCCCAGCATCCAGTATATGGTATGTGGATGAAAAAAGTCTTTCCATAATATAAAGCAAGCAGCCATAGGTTTTAGCGAAGAAAGGAAAACGACAAATAGGAGCTTTGACATCGACGGAACGTGGTCCTTTGGTAACTGTGGTCAATTGCATGAGTGCAGCTGGAAATTTTTTTCCACAATATTTTGTATTTCTAAGAAAAAGACAAAACCCAATCTATATGAACAACGCTGTTGCTGACTCCAAGGTCACTTTCCATTTCTGGATTAATTCAGATGCCCAATTTTACGGGTGTTCTGCTATTTCCTGGAGTTCTACAAGTATTCAGAAGAATAGCTAGTCCTTTTAGATTTAGATGGTCACTATAGCCATACCAGAAGCCTGGGGTCTCTTAAAAAGTATTATAATGAAAAAATCAGACGATTCATAAGAGAGGCTAGGCAAATAGTGGCCTTGAGTGATATAGTTCGGTTATTTAAAAAAACTTATCTTAAAGTACAAACTGGACAGGTTGCAGTAAGCAGGTTCAAATGCAGCGAAATTTTCACTTTCAATATTTTTTCCGAGGCTGATTTTATAGCATGTGAGCCTGAGCCTGAGCCATTATCAGAAATTGAAGTTGTAAATCGAAACATAAATCACAATTTGATGCAGCCTCCCAGCTTAGGAATGGAATTGGATAGTGAATCAAATGTTAGTAAAATGCGGAATATTGTGGCTGAAGTAAATAGTCAAAGAAAATCCACTCCGATTTTGAGCTAAACTGAAGCCCATTTTACTCCTTGGGAAAATTATCCTCCGCCGATATTGAAAAGGGTGGCCACCACAAACAGGCGAGGAAAAACTGAATACGCAATTTTGACTGTATCACCTTATAAGAGTCAGTTACAAGAAAACATTAATAAAACTAGAAAGCTTGGTAAGATTAAAACTAGTAGGAGCCCAACAACAATTAAAGAGTCAGCAAAAAATTAAAAACCTGTCTACTTCTAGACGCCGTCAGCCTTCATCATCAGATGATAGCTGATTCTGAAGATATTGGTGAATTTCTTGAATGACTTGACTGGGACAAATGGGTTCAGTGTCTCCAATGCTATATTGTTTGATGTCACGAAAAATGCATCCCGAATATAATATTATTATTTGCAGTTCATGTGACAACCCAATCAAAAATTGATAGGATTGACTAACATATCTATGGAAATAATAAATAAATTGATTGAACAATTTTTTATACTAATTTAAAATTAATTTAAAAAAATTATAAGTTTGTGATTCATTCATAAAAAAGGAAAAATCTACACAAATTACATGTATTTCTGCTGCTATTAATCTTTTTCTGGTAATGTGAAGCACAACTCCACTAAACTCTGTACCCAACGTTTTAAAAAACGATTACAAATTTTTTTCATTTTCAAAATGAATTTTAGTTTTAAAAATATTGCTTATGACAATAGGAGTACTTCACATTACCCGAATTTACTCTAATTTTATTCGTATTTTACCTTTTATCTGCGTGCGATTATGCCAAATTACAAATTTCTAGTAAAAATAAATTTACCTAATAGGGGACACAGGACAATGATCCTTTAAAATAAGAAACTTTAAGAAGTTATATTTCTGAAATGGCTAAACGTAAACTCGAAACTACTTGTTTATCTTAAGTGTATTAATAAAATTAATAAGTTTTATTCTTGAAGGAGAAAAATTCAATTGCTCCAATTGAAAAACATTTTAATTTTATAAAAATGGAATCACCTCGAAATTAGGTGGATTCCAAAATCATCGTCTTTAGTTGCCCAAATTTAGCAACATAATATATATATACTGCATCGAGTGAGGATACCTATAAAACATTGTAGACAAAGATTTACTTTTTTCAATGTTTGATGTCAAGAATCTAAGAAAATTGTCTGTTTTTCTCTTAATACTAGGTAGCAAAACTCTAAAAAATCAAAATAAATGATTGAGCTTTCACAACTATTAATTCGATAAAATTATAACTCGACAAACACAATAAAAATGACAACACTTAAAAATTAGGAGAAATCCCTGCAGGTCTCCAAAAAATCTCAATGCTTTGCAATCCCATATTCTTAGTCCTAGTGAATTCCAGGAAAGCCTAGCATAGAAGACACCAAACCTCATGTTTTGCTTAGTTGGCAATAGAAGCACACATTCCTGATGCTGTATTAATTCAACCTGCCAAATAATATTTAACAACATATATACATACTTTCAAATAATAATAAAAAAAACTATTACTTTCAATATTTATTGATATAAAATAGTTCAATGCCGCATTAATGTACATATCCATATGCATATTTGCATTCTTATGACAAGCAACAGTGTTTGGCATTACCTACTTTGTATTTGTTGATTTTCTTTATAGCACAAAAGCAAAGGTCTCTTCTTTAATGTTGATCTATGGGTGCCATGATCACTAATCAATAATGCATTTTCCACAACTTAAAATGAATATATTTTTAGTATTACCCCAGCTACGTGTTTTTTGTTTTTATTCCTTATTATTACCACTGATTTGGGGAATTACAATTTTTATATTACATATAATAAAAGTATATTCCATGTATATATATATATATGTATGTATATGAATTTATCGATGAGACAAGTAGGACGACTTATCACAGACATGGCTGTGTTCCATCGCAACATTAGTCGGTCCGCAATTGAAATTTTGGTGCATTGAGTAGTGCAATTAAATCAAATTTAATCTTTAAAATAAGTACCGGCATGAATGTTAAGCACACATTTACTTACCGACAACATTTTTTGAAGTTTCGCCGACTGCCTTTGTTGTGAGGAATTCGTCGAAAATCTCCTCAAAGTACTTATTAATCTTTTGTTGGACATCTTGTGGTGTTTCTTTTAACTCATTGCTTGTTAAAATCTTTGATAAAAGTTCAGGACCGATTTGATCCATCTTTAAGCGAAACTTTAAACGTTAGAACGAACGCGGTTTGCAAATAATCCAGCGTACTTTCCGCAAAAAAATTACTTTTCTGCTGCCTAGTATGTTATCAGTGGTGCCAAACTACAATTTATTAGTAGATGTTTTGTATAGCGTATTCAGACTCATACAGATGTTGGAATCATTTATTCATATATTTGATCGTTTTTTAAGGTTCAAACATATAGAAGAATGGTTTAGTACGAAAGTGTGCAAATACAGAGAGTTTGCATTACACACCATAGAAGCTTTAAGCCTCAATTCGTAAATTCAGTTATGAATCAATTCGCAGTATCGTGGAAATCTTTAATTACTATTAATGCAGCTAATGCTTCGATTGCAGCTTGCAACAATTTGGGGTCTTCTAGCATTTTAAATTTTCTGCTGTCCATTTTTCACTTTCACAATGATTCGTTTTCACAATTTGACCGTAAACAATTTTCCCTACGTATGTAAAATTGACAGTTGGATTCAAATTTTGCTTAAGTTAGCAAAAACAATTATTGCACTTTGCGATTTGACGATGATTCTGCTAACTTTTCATTGAGTTTTGACAATGAAAAGCTTAATGGCGTTTTTCATAGTGTTTTATCCGTAAGTTCGTTACTTCGGATTTTAATTGAACACTAAAATCTTCTTTTGAATTTGTTGCAGGCACAAATTTTAACGAGGATTGGTTAAATGTCAAAGATTCCGACAACGAAGTCAAACACAGTCGATTGCTCGAAAACAAAAATCTGATTTGATTGATTTGATGATGTTAGTACATTTTGACATTAAACCCAAATAAGATTTTTGTTAAAAAGTGAGAGCTGTGCCATTTATATTCAAAGGAAGCATTCAGAAATCACGCCAAAAAAAGCAGCGCACGGGCTATCACCTTATTCTGATTCCAAGTGATTTAAAAATTCACACATGTCTGCATTATTACAAATAAAGCTTCTCTATGCCATGGATAGTTTTATGACAAAATTATCTGATCGTTAGTTTTATGATATCGCTAGATAGCTCAACATTTTAAGAACCTTCTTCGAAGCTATGTACAAGTCCATCACACTGCGTATCCACCATCTATAAACTCATAGCATATAGCAATAGTAGAAGCAGAAAGCATAGAGCAGAAAAGTTGTGAAATTTTCAAAGCATACCTTTTTTTTTTAATGTCTATTGTAATTGATCGAAAAATGATATGCCTAGAAATTTGCTGTTATCACATACTATTGCAGGTTTTAGATTTGTAGCGATATTAGCGATAAATCTAGCAACCCATGATTTCATAGCTAGTGGAGACACCGCGTAATGAAATTATTTTATATCAATATGTGAACACCATGTTCGCTATAAGGGAAGAGACGCAAATAAAAATGTATGACTCATTTATAACGATTAAATCCGAGGATTACTCCGAAACCATCGCTGACGCTGATGCGAAATGTAAAATTTTATACAGAAATGACACAACGAAATCGTAAACGAAAAATATCGTTTTTGTTTTGTAAAACTCCAATTTGCAGTACCCTGTTTCCCAGCCAAATAATGTAAATAGTTGCTCTAGTACAATGAATGTAATAGATTAATATATAGAAGTCTTCACATACTTTTCTGACACAATTAAGTGTCCAGGGCATTAAAAGTGCCCTTCGTAAATAAATGTGTTCTGCATTGCGCTTATGTCAAAACTGCCTTTTATTTCTTCCATTCAGTCTATATGGCTTATTCCGAAACTCGCAACGTACTAGCGCATAGATGAACTAACCTAGATGGCAAAATCTACTAAACTTTTGCAAACCCTTAACCTCCGCATATTGTGAATCTCTATAACCTGACAAAAATGACAGTAATGCGATCGATGAACTCGCAAAGTTCACAATGTGTGTGTAGTGTGGATGACGTTTTTTGAGTAAAATAGATAGAGTTTGCGTAAAATGGGAGAAAAATTGTCATTGATGACAATTCACAGGGTCACTGGGTCACACAGTAAAGGCAAATTGTGGAAAGCTGGTTTTGGATTACCAATATCTGGAAAGTTTGCCATCTATGTTAAATCATTTATGCACTAACGCACACACCAAATTCAATTTCCAATTTTCAAATGCGAGGCAAAGTGGAGTTAAATATACGTAAATTAAGTCCGACACAAATAAAAAGAAGAATTTTGAATGTGCCTGTTTACATTGTCGTGTGCATGAAAGTCCTTCCCATGCACTTCGTGTTCACATTGTCATGAGAATGAAAGACTTTTTGACAAGTTGAACACATAAATTTGACCATTCTTAGTTGTTAAATTTGAGCAGTTGGCCTGAAACATACCTTTTTTCCTTTTTACACTTCCTTGCTATTAAAAGATCAAAACAAAGATTTAAAAATATGTCAGAAATGGAACGCTATAGAAAAACACGTTAAGCTTCACCCGAAAATCCAATTCAGAAGTGGATTTTCAGTAGCAGAAGCCCTTCTTATTCCCACTTAAATAAAAAATGTTCTCTCTCTTCCGAACAAGCACAAAGGCATTTCGTTAAGGGGCTGGATCAAACAAACATAAAGGTTCCTAATTTTTTACGGGCAACTTCTTTATTTAAAGGAATAATTATTTTTCTATAAAATATACATAGTTACATGTGGTTAAAGTAAAGTTTTTTTTGTAATACCTGTTGCTGGAAGAGTGATCTTGCCTCGATGTCCAAAAAATAAGATGCTATTTTATTAAAAATATCATAATCATAGTTAGTAAACTAGTATATTTTGAAAAAAAAAATTAAATTTTTTTAAAATGATACGCAAAATGAATACATATAATACTAAAAATGTTAAAAAAACTGTTTTTTTTTGTGTAAAAATGGGAGAGGGAAGAATGTACTGTGTCAATACCTAAAACCCTAGTTCACTAACTAGCCAGTATGTCTACTAACTTAATATACAAAACTTTGGGTCAACCGAAAAATTAGTCTCTAAAAAATGTTGTTTACCGATTCAGACAGGGTAATTTTGAGAAATAGGCGCACAATTTTTTTTTTTTCGTGAGAAAAACAAAATTTTGTTTAATAAGTTCATTCCTTAAACTTATTATTCGTTTGCCATTGATAGTATGACCAAGTATTTCATCGAATTCCTTTTCATCCTCTTCACTAGCTTAGGTTTTTGTAATCCCAGTTTCTTTGACCGCTTGTTAACTTTTTTTTCATTTCTAAAAGTACCAAATCCGAACAGCCTATTAAGAATAGAATAACAACATAGAATGAATTTGACAGATGTGATATATGGACGCTGCGACTATTTCGGAAGGCAATTTGTTCCCAATGCAATGCACGAAGTTCGCGCAACGCAGAACGTACTTACTTAGGGAGCACACTAAAAGGCGGCGAAATTTTGACATTTTAATATTCTTTGTCAACAAACCGACGTCTGAGAATTATAGGGTTCTATGTAGACTCAGCCATGTTTTAAAAAATGCAACTTTTAAATTTTCGATGCTCAGTTTAAATTAATAATGATTAATTGATGAGAAAGTTTAGATTATTAATAATATTTAATTTAAAAGGAATTAATTTTTTCATGTACAATATTAATAACAATTTAATTTTTTTTTTACAAAGTTCTAATAAGACAGTCGTGTTTGCTAGGAAATGATCTAGAGAAACTCCTATCAAAGCCATCACTTGGCACTGACTACACTAACTAGTTCGTCAGTGCTGATAATTCCTAATCCTATATTATAGATGCGTGTCCCAAATTGCGGTGCGTCAAAAGACCTGATTCTTTTAGTCTGATCGAACTTTTGGAAGCCGTGCATTTAAGGAATTCATCTAAAGGAGGGAGGATGAGTATTATATCTAGTGCAGCTTGAGGAGTACACCTTGACGCCCCTGTTATTGCGATACACCCTAGTCTTTGAACTTATGTGAGTGTTTTGAGACAAGTAGTCTTTTCGGGGACTTTCCATCATACCAGTGCACCACAGGTAAGAATGGTTCTAACTATGGCCATGAATAATACATCCAGTATATTATATAGAGTCTTAGCTCCCAATGTTTACCAAAGGCTCTCTAGGATGTTGTGAATGCTTGTAATGCTTTTTTGGTTTCTTCTTCTATATTCCGCTTCTAACTGAACTTATTGTCAAGAATGATTTCTAGATAATTAGCTTCGGATGAAAGTTGTATCCTAAACCGAAAATTATTATTTTCCAGCTTTCTTTTCTTATGGATAACACTAGTTCGGTTTGATGGACTTATCCCTAAACCGTTTTATGTTGTACATTTTTCGAGTGTGTTCCAGGCCGAATCCATTAATTTACTACTCGTTAGAAATTGTTTTCCTTAGGCCAGAATGACTATGTCAGTTGTCGTCAGCATAGGCAACTCCCTTAACTCCTTTCTGTTCGAAATTTGTAAGGATGGCGTTTGCAACAAGAAGCCACAGAAGGGGAGAAATTACTCCTCATTGTCGAGTTCCTCTTGCAACCGTTTTTCTGACTGTGTTTCTGAATTAATATTTCTACTCTTTACCATGTTCTCAATCCATTGTGCTATCGTTGTTTCTACATGGAGCTTAGCTTATCTTATCTTATCTTATCTAGGAAGATGGCCATGATTTGTAGTGCAAATTCTTTTCTATGGTAGGTACAACGTCTTTATACATAGACTTTAATTTAAGGTAAAGGTGTTGAAACTTGAATAGGTTGTGTTTGTTGAGTTTTCGTCTTGATCGTATTGATCTAGGATTCTTTCCAGTATTTTTAACAGAAACAAGGAGAGACTTGTTCCAATCTTATTCGTAATCTTTAGCAGAAGAGCAGTTAGGTCCTGTTGCTTTCGGAACAGCTGATTGGGACTTAAACAACCGATTAAGATAATTTTAAGTAATGATGTGTGGAAGAGCGTTTTGTAACATGGTCGGGATTTTCTCGTTTCTGCCTATTTGTAGGGATATAATGATTTGATTGCCTATGTTATTCTATTCTCTTTGGTTAGGGCAGAGATTATGGGTTCGTTGTAATGCAATTTAATATCTGTTCACCAATATCCTAACAGCTCGGAAAATCAGTTTCCATAAGAAGAAATAGTAACTGAAGATAAATAAATTGATGGACAAGAACTTTATTTTGTTTTTCGTCAAACTCATAGCAGTTATCAAGTTTTATGTTCAAAATTTTGTTCAGGAATAGAATAAGAAAGTTCTACAAGATAGGAGATATTGGGTTCACCATTTGGGAACGCGAATAAAATTTGATAGTTCTAAAAATTAAACGCTTATTCGCGGGAAAATCAGCGAATCGTTGATTTCTTCGCAAAGACTTATTGCATTTGAGTTTATTTTTAATTAATTCACAGGTAAATTAAGCTTCGTGCTTTGGAATAGTAAAATTGGCACATGACTGTCTTTAAATATACCATAAATGATTTTGATGTGCAGAGAGTATTTTATGAAAAGGAATTGGTTGCGTTTTTTTGTGAATTTTGAATGTTTTACTTTTTTTGGTGTATGATCTTGGTGGTAGCTTTGCAGGTCTCAATGATTTTTTTAGAATTTCATAAGATCGTTTTAGTATTTTGGATGATTTGATATTTGAATATCTAAAAGCCTCATATATTTTAGGGCTGCATACAGAGGTGACATACATTTTTAGAAAAAACGGTACTGGTCACTCAAGTGGTCATCAATAGATGAGGTAGTCGTCAAGTGGAACAATGGATTAGATGTAGCGTGTATTCGATGCATCAGAAATGAAAACCAATGTTACTGTGAATAGCTTTGAGAAAATCTTTCCACTTGAACAAGTAAATTTGCTTCTGCAGCAAATGTTGGTCATGTTAGTTTATCGTGGCTTATGCACGTGGTGTTAACTGCTTAGTAGATCATGTAGATCACTGACGTCCGCGTTTGATGCTTGCATATATTGGGCCTATAATTCGTGCGGTTTGCTAAGAGATGGCGTAACTTGTATTATATCATTGGAACATGCGTTGGAAAGCTACTGTCATTGCTCGTCATTTCAGTATATGTCATTCATTTGAAGCGTAAAAAACAATAATTTTTTTTCACTCAAATATGTCGAACTTTGTGCCTGAAAAAGTGTTTTTGCGGGGAGTTCTTCTTCAATACTTTAATATGAAGAAAACTGCTGCCGAAAGTCATCGGATTTTGGTGGAAGTTTATAGTGGACATGCGCTAGCTGAGCGAACGTGCCAAAAGTGGTTTGCACGATTTAAAAGTGGTGATTTTGGCTTGGAAGACGATGAACGTCCTGGGCAGCCAAAAAAGTTTGAAGATGAAGAACTGGAAGCATTACTCTATGAAGATAGTTGCCAAACACAAGAAGAGCTCGCAGAATCTTTGGGTGTCACTCAAGCAGCCATTTCAAAACGTTTAAAAGCAGCTGGATATATTCAAAAGCAAGGAAATTGGGTTCCACATGAACTCAAGCCGAGACACGTCGAAAGGCGGTTTTGCAAGTCATTTTTGCATCGGATTGTTACTGCTGATGAAAAATGGATCCATTACGACAACCACAAGTGCAAAAAATCATATGTGAAACCCGGCCAACCAGCCAAATCAACGGCAAAGCCGAATATCCATGGCGCGAAAGTAATGCTTTGTATTCGGTGGGAGAAAAAGCACACAAGATGGGTGTGCTGTATTATGAGCTGCTAAAACTGGGTGAAACCATCAATGGACAGCGCTACCGAACACAATTAATCCGTTTGAAGAGAGCAGTAGCCGAAAAACGCCCGGAATATGCGACCAGACACGAGGCAATAATTTTCCATCATGACAACGCTCGGCCCCACGTTGCTATTCCGGTTAAGAACTATTTGGAAAACGGTGGATAGGAAGTCTTACCCCACCCGCCTTATAGCCCAGACCTTGCCCCTTCTGACTACCATTTGTTCCGGTCGATGCAGAACGCCCTCACTGAAATACGGTTCACATCAGAGCAGAATATTAAAAAATTGTCTTGATTCATTCTTAGCTGCCATCCGGCGCAGTTTTTTTAGGATGGGATCCACAAATTGCCAGAAAGATGGGAAAGGTCATAGCTTCAGATGGGCAATACTTTGAATAATACTATTGTACATGTTTTTCTTAAATAAACGTTCAAATTTTGAAAAAAAAAGCAGTGGTGTTAAGGCCCAGCCCCACGGAATCCGTTGCATCCGTTGCGTCGACGTTGACGACTGACAGCTTGATAGAATATACACTTTGTTATGGAAGCAGGTCCATAAGCAACGGATATGACGGTAAAAACGCATGAAGTACTTTTAATTTCTACTTTTTCACTCCGTAGATCCGCTGGCAGTTCATACATTCACACTTTGAGGTCCAATCATTCACATATTGGGGTTCACGCATTCACAAATTGAGAGTAAGCACTTTCTTTGGTGGATACATTGAGAGAATGAAGAGAAATTGTCATAGCTTGAAAAGGAAGCATTGACATTAATTGAAATTTCAAAAAAAGTCAAAGTTATCCGGCATCGTAAAGGAGGCAACGTATTCTATGGGCCGAGGCCCTTACAGACTACATTCACGGGTCTGTAACAGTGCGGCCAATCCTGACGGAAAATCGTCTCGATTTTCTCTTCAACTTTGCAAGGGTTCCCCAAATACAAGTTACATTGCATTTGCTGCTATAACTCTTAAAGGAAAAGCGAATACAAGCTGGAGCGGACTGAATTTTGTCATTGAATTAACTTGTGTGTTTAGGTTTCACTGCAGGTTGCGTAGTTGGCCCAGCTTCCAGGATCCTCCGTCGATGTGCATTGGTAAAGTTGACTGGTTAATTCGTTCGTCTTGACCATTAGAACGGGGAACGGGGTTCAGGTTGGTATAGTCTTCAAATACTGACGAGGTAAAGACGGTACCTCTATCGGTGATATTTATCAAACCAAAATATGAGAACATATTATTCAAGATTTCAATAACGGGTTTCGATTTCGTGATTCTTAATGCGGCAATGATGATATATCCTGTTAGCGAATCGACGATGACTAAAACGTGGTAGCTCCCCTGATGACTTTTCGGAAATGGGCATAGATCATCCATATGAAGGACTTGGAATGGAACATATGGTATATCGAGTTCATATAATTCATCTTTGGGTTGTCCTGATGGTTTTCGATTATAACAGCATTCGATACATGAGTTTAAATAAGACTCTCCTCAAACGGAACCAAAAGTTGATACGAATGCGTTGAATTGTTTTTTACAATGCGGGATGTCCCGAATCATCGTGAAAAAGCTTTATTACATGCCATCGAACGCCGAACGGAACCATTAATAGTAATCCATCATGATGTTTACGATAAAGCCGCTGATTCTTGACAACGTATTCAGCTTTAAAGTGTTTTTCTTGTTCCCACACCAGCAGACACTTCAAAATTCCGACAGTGTTGGCTAGATAAGAATCTTAAAGTTGCATATGAGTTGCATACGATGAGATGTATCGAAATCAATTTCCAGGAGCCTTAGAAACCTTCGAGCGATTCGAGGTGGTAGTAGTTTGCTAACAAAAACATCCGGTAACGTTCGAAAGCTTCGACGACAGCGAGTACCTCCAGCTCGTAAGTGTGGTATTTGCTTTCCGCTTTTGCGCTTCTGTCGGCTGAAATACGAGACAGCTCGGTAACGTTCCTGATTAGGCTAGTCCAACACTGCTAGTGTCTGTGTGAATTTGGTGCTGCTTCATCGGATTATAGGTAGCTAAAATAGATTCTTCACATAAAACGGCTTTTAAACGATTAAACAATCGCAACTCCAAGTGAACTTTAAAGATGATGGCTTTGTTTTAGTAAGTCCATTTAACGGTTGTGCTATGTTTGCGTAATTAAGAACGAATTTCCAGAAAATACCACTAAGACCGAGAAATATTCTGACTTTGGTCGGTGTAGGATAGTCTCGTTTAGCAATCGTTTTCTCAATACCTGGCCGTAATCCGGTTTCATCTATTCGATGACCAAGAAAATTAACTCCTCTTGCAAGAAATACACATTTTAAAAGCTGAAGAGTGAATACCGCTTAACGAACCAGAACAAGGAAGTCTTCCAATGTTCGTAAACCTTCCTCTATGGTTCCACTAGCCAAAATAATATCGTCAACATAGAAAATAGCTCATTGATTTTATCAAATCCGTCATCATGTTTTGAAATACTTGCGGTGCGTCATGCAAACCAACGGGCATTCGGTTAAACTCATAGTGACCTTGATGTGTAACGAAACCGGTATAAAGTCGAGGGTCGTAAAATACTTTTTGTCCGAAAGCATTGCGTATATATCTTCGTTTGTTGTTATTACCCAAGGACTTTTCTCGGTAATGGCGTTCAATTCACAGAAGTCGACACACATACGATCTTCTCCGTTTTGCTTCTTGACAAGGACGATCGGTGAGGAATACGGCGACTTTGATGGACGAATAATATTAAGTTCGAGTTGCTCTTTAATGATTTCGTCTACGGTTTGGCGTTTCGGAAAGGGTATTTTTTGTAATCGGTTTATTAGTAGTGACGTTTATTTTCATTTTTGTTAAGTTTGATTTTCCCAATTCGTGCAATTGCTCTGCAAAACAGTCTGGGTAAGGATGTAAAAGTTGCTTCAATGATTCATTATCGACTTTCTCTATGTTGGGATCGTTTTTTATTTCTTTGAGTTATGACCTTTTTTTATTTCTATAGATATTTCTTTCTCTCTGTTTTTTTTTTTCAATTTCTCCTTTTAATTCTTTACTTACTTTTCAACGGAAATTGAACAAATTTTGCAAATTAATACTTTGTGTTCGGTCGAAAAATACAATATGTTGCTCGGTTTTTGCTTCGTAACCGAGTGTATAGTGTTATTATATGTATTTTTCGACCTGACCGTAGACCTCAGAGTGCCGCATTGATGTATGATAAAGTTTGATACCAAACAGTTTAATAAAGTTGATTATGATTTTCTCCTTGAGGTGAAGAACGGACCTGTTCTTTATGTGAATGCAACTAATAAACTCTTCATTTTGGATTTCCACAATATCCAAATGGATGATTTCGCACGGGTAGGACGGGATTGGAGTTGGCTGATTGGGTGTCTATCATATTCATTATCTTTACAAATTTCGCATGTTTTAGTATACTTCTCGACAAGATTGAACATTTACGGAAAATAATAGTTTTCAAGAAGTTGTTCCTTATTTTCTCTCGTGTTTCTTCATTATTAGCTCACATACTCGGTCAGGGTTTTTAACATCTTCAACGACTTTGGGTAATTCTTATACGAACTGAAATTTTCTAAGTATGCCTGTTGTAGAATTCTTAAAAAGATTTCTGGTATCTTGATTCGATTTAATACGCTCGGATTGAGCCTCTTTTTTAGTACCTTTACAAGTTTATCATTATCCGAATCGGTAAGGGCAACGTAACGGCGAGTATAGCCTTTGAATGCTTAAATACCTTTGCCTACTTTAATGACAATTTCGGAATATGGTACATTAAGCGGAGCTTCAAGCTCGGGAGGCGAGATTTTTTGAATGGTTAATACCTTTTTCGGATCAGCTTGTATGCCCTGCGAAAAAATTATGTAACCTTAAAATTCACCTCTCTCCTCATAAAGTTTGTCTTTTCCAGGTTAACTTTTAATTTTACTTCTGAAAGTCTGTTAAAAACTGTTTCTACGTTTCTGAGATGATCTTCGACGTTACGTCCAAAAACTATTATGTTGTCTATATAGACGATATATATATATGTTGTCTATATATATTTCTATAAATTCTTTAGCAACATCATCGATCAGTCCTTAAAAATTGCCGGGGCATTCTTTAATCTAAATTTCAATCTAACAATTTCATATCTCCCATTCATGGTCGAGAATCCGGTCTTTGAAATATCGGAGGGTTTCATTGGGATCTGATGAAATCCCGAAGTTAGATCAAGTGTCGTAAATTACATTGCTTGACCGAGTCCATGACCATCCGGTACTGCTTTTCTCCAGACGGATTGGGTTTCTAGTCCACTATCCACAATGGAGAATTGTATGGGCTTTTGGAAAGTCGGATTATACCTTCCTTCAGCAATTTCTCTATTTCTTTCTTTACAACTTCTCTCATGTTCACCGGATATGGATATCTTTTAGCATATATATGATACGCTTATCTATGCTTGTTTTTATTTCTTCTTTCTGTATCATCTCATTCTCCCCAATGGGACTAAAAATTGGAGCGTGCTTATCAATTATCTCATAAAGTTTGACTTTAACATCCTCAGGAAATGAACCATTGAGAGCTTTCAAGGGAATAACGATACCTTGCTTAAGGGTAAGTGTGTTTTCCTTGCGACTGCTTTTTTTAAAGAACTTTTCTGAGAGTTCTTTATTTATGGTTACACTGCCGGCTGCACATTGCAGCAAATGGCTTTTCTAGGGGTACAGCTTCCTCAGCGACTGCTTTCAACGATTTGTTGGCACGAGGAAGCTGAATCTGACACCCTCCTGCGTTACATATTCTAAATATAGAACGCTGGAGAGGCTCCCGTCATAAAATTTACTGTATTCTCAATTTTGTTACGATAATTAAAATTCTGGATTTTCAAACATGCCGTGTAGACTTCGGAACTAGTGGTTAACTACCGCATAGAATTCGTTCCCCTTCTGGGTCAACTGGTTGAGTTGATGTTCGAGCGTCCTTATGTCTCTCTTATCTGCATAATATAGAGAAAGACATCTCTCAATTGCTCTCTAATCATCATCAAATATATTATATGAGAGGAGTTCAGTGTTTTCACCACCTCATACTTTTGACGTATATGTTGAAGACTTCCCCTATAAATTGGCTTACGTCTGACAATTTTAAAATCCTGCAGTATATTCTCGACAGTGTAAGGCCACATAATATATTGAGTGGTGTTGCCGTCAAAGGTCTGCAATTCTTCAACACTATCTGGCAGTCGACTTATTTCTTTAAGGTCAGCTTCAGCGCTAGGACCACCAATGGCGATGCGTTTTTGTCAGCCGCATTGGTACTGTTTGCCCTTGTATTAACACTCGCATTTTCCAGTCGAACTACCCGAAATTCGACACCTTTAATTTGGTCAATGACGCGATTGACGGCACCGGTTAACTCTGCCAATGCTTTTGCGATATCTTCCGTTTTTAACTCTAACTTATTTTTGGAAATTATTGTAATTAAAAGGCCAAAAAAATATGTACAGCACCTTGCTTACCTGACAATTTTAACTTATTTTCCTTAATTTATATAGGGAGGTTTTAACACCTCTTTTACTTTCAGAATTTTTTTTGCTCTTTCAAATAGTAATAATGTTTCTCTTAAATCCTTTTTTCTCCACGTAAGTACACTATAATATTTCTTTTTCTTTCAATTCTATTTGTCACTCATATCCTCATATTATTTATTTTCTGTTTCCCACAAACTGTCACTATGTTAGATTTTTTTCCACTACTGTCACTATGTTTGATTTTTTTCTCTTTTTTTTTTGTACGAAAGAAAGAGGAGAGCGATTAATTACAAACAACTCAATGCGACTGTGAATAGTTGTGAAAACATAAGTAAATTTGCTTATGCAGAAATATTTTTGGATTCAAAACTATACAAAATTTATTGGGATTTTATGGGAATTTAATGTTTACATTAACAAAAGACAACACATGAAAGATTGATTATTACACTTAAAATGTGTGGTAAAAATTGTAAAGGTTTGGGATAACTATACAATTTGTGGAATGTTTGTGAGAATAAAACAAAAATATAGGGTGAATCATCGTGAGGTTTGATTTTCAAAAGGCTTTTTTGACAGACCACTCCTATCAAACTGCTTCGTCATTTTTGTTCAGTATCGTTTGGCAAGTCATCATGGAAAGGCTCACACCACAACAGCGTCTCCAAATTGTTCAACTGTATTACGAAAATCGGCGTTCTGTAAGAAATGTTTTTCGTGCGATTCTAGGAACTTATGGTGCGCATAATCGGCCTTCTGAAACCACTATTGCCAATACATTAGTGGATAATACTCGACCGGTTAGATCACATCCAGCACGTAGTGAAGCAACTATAGCAGTTGTAGCTGAGAGTGTACGTGAAGTCCGTGACGAATCGATTCGTCGTCGTTCTCAGCAGCTTGGCTTGGCGTATTCGACAACTTGGCGTATTTAACGTGAGGATCTCGGCCTTTAAGCGTATAAAATTCAACTTGTGCAAGAATTGAACCCAGGCAACTTGAATTTGGGTCATATTTTCAGTGAATGCGCTCTGGAAAAACTCAATAAAAATCCGGTGTTTTATCGTGAAATTTTGTTCAGTGTTGAAGCCCATTTCTGGCTCAATGGATACGTTAATAAGCAAAATTACCGTAGTTGGGCTGATGAGTAACCGGAAGAGTACCAACAGCTTCCATTACATCCATTAAAAACAACGGTATGTTGTGGTTTATGGGCTGGTGGAAACATTGGTCCATATTTCTTCAAAAATGAGGCAAATCAGAATGTTACCGTGAATGGTAACCGTTATCGCGCCATGCTAACGGACTATGTGCTTCCTGAAATTCAAGCACGTGGTCTCCGTGATCTCTGTCTCAGGTCTTCGGGAATAAGCCAGCTACGATTGACGCTTTGGAAGCCAACATTATTCGTGTTATCCGCGAGATATCTGTCGCTATGCTCGAACGAGTCGCCCAAAATTGAACCTTCGGAATGGACCGCCTCAGACGTAGTCGTAGCCAAAATTTACATGATATCATTTTCAAAAAGTAAATGCCATGAATTGTTCTTGTAACCGATGATAAACATTTTAAGTTCGTTTTCAAATTTATGTATTTTGTTTTACATTATAAATCTAACCTCACGATAAATCACCCTATATATAAATAAAGTTCTTTATTATTTACCTTAAATTTTATTCGGCTTTTGGAAAGTTTTATTAAATGAATCAGCTTTCACAACAACAATGATAAAACGGTAATAACATTCTACAAAAAATGTGTTTATATAAGATAAGTTATTAGAAAATATTATTTACATTATATGTATGTAGTATGCAATCTGTCCTTTTGAAATAAGGAATATTATGAAAGACAGTGAATAATATGTTTCTATATATAAGTATACGTTCCAATAGGTTGTGAGTTCTCTTGCGATAAGCTTCTAAGATTTTAGATAGAAGTATTTTTAAAATAAAACGGCGTGCATCTTAAGTATGAATTATCTGGTAATAAACATTCAAGTCAGAATGGAAGACGTTCAAATTTTAGAAAATCTTCTGTTGTGTGGACCAACAATCTAGCATAAAAAAGAAACAACAACATTACCTAAAAAAAATTACAATTGCAACAAAAGCAGCTAAAACATTATGAATAGCAGTTGCAGTAGTAGCAATATTTATCATCTCAAGAACAATACTAACAATCAGATGACTGTTGGACAAAGTAATGTGAGTCATATCTTGAAAAAGTTTGACGCCATTGCGGTGTTTATTAACCAATTATATAAAGTTGCTAAAATTAAGTCTTGGTAAACATATTATTATAAAATTCCCTACCTAGAAACAGTTTTTTCTTCCCGCCTATATGGCGAATTTAATTAATAACTCTGAAATTAATATGGGTGATCATCAAAGGATTGAATGACTTACAAAATTGAAAATAACCGATACAAATATTCGATGCCCGTGATTGACACGTTTCCAAAATACTCATGCTCACTTCCTTTGAATAAAAAAAAATTAAATTAAAAATGAAAAAAAAACCGACAAAAAAATAACCTCTAAAAAGTAAAAAAATAATATGTATTAACCCTTTAAGTTTAATATAAGAAGTAATATTTTAACCCAAGCATGGTATTTTATAAAATGTTATAACAAATGCATCTATAATTAGCCTAACATTGTAAAAGAATAGAGTTACCTGCTAAGAGTTATATGCTAAGTTTTTACATACTACGCGCGAACTTAGTTTCATTAATTAACCTATCCCACGAAATCTATTACTCCCCAGGTAGCTATTTACCATACTGTTTAAATTTCATATTTTATCATTTTTTTAGCTGAAATTTTTATTTTTATTATATTTATGTACTTAGCGGTCCCCCTATGCAACGATGCTTGGATTCAAATATTATTTCTTATATTAAACTTAAATTGTCAATACATATTATTTTTTTACTTTTTAGAGGTTATTTTTGCGTGGGGAGTTTTTTTTAAATTTTTAATTTAATTTTTTTATTTTGTGCTTGTTATACTTTATATATTGCTAGGATAAAAATGCTACAATCGACATTTTCAAACAAAAAAAAATCATCGAAATCGGTTCAGCCGTTTGGGAGCTACGATGCCACAGACAGATGCACAGATGCATAGATACACAGATGCACACGTCAAACTTATAACGGCTGAACAGATTTGTTTGAATTAAAGCTTAGAACACTCTCGATGAAGTCACCTCTCAAACAAAAAAAAAAAATTTTCGGAATCGGTTCAGCCGTTTGAGAGCTGCAATGCCACAGACAAGTACACAGATACACACGTCAAACTTAAAAACGGCTGAACAGATTTGCTTGAATTAAAGCTAAGAACACTCTCGATGAAGTCTCCTTTCAAACAAAATAAAATCATCCAAATCGGTTCAGCTGTTTGGGAGCTACGATGCCACGACAGACAAACAGATGCACAGTTACACACGTTAAACTTATAACATCCCTCTTTTTGCTTTTTTAAAAGTTCTCATAGAATACCAAAAAAATCTACAAACCGATGATGAAAACGGTTTGCTTATTTTAATATATAGGGTGTTTTATTGTGAGGTTTGATTTATAAGTGTGATGTCGCAAAATCTGTATAGCTCGTAGCTCTCAGCTACAGCTGTTTTAGACTCTTCACTACGTGCTGGATGTGGTCTAACCGGTCGAGTATCATCCATTTATGTAAACTGAGATTGAAATTTGCGAATGGTATTGGCAATAGTGATATCAGTAGGTCGATTATGCACACCGTAAGTTCCTCGAATCGCATGAGAAACATTTCTCACAGAACGCTGATTTTCATAATACAGCTGAACAACATGAAGACGCTGTTGTAGTGTGAGTCTTTCCAAGATGATTTGCCAAACGATACTGAACAAAAATAATAAAGCAGTTTCAATATCACGTGCGATATTGAATGGTTTAATCTAACTTTTGGGAGAAAATGTGGTAAGAGTTGAGCTTTAATGGTAATTATAAATGGATTTCCATGCTAAGAAATTTGTTGAATATATACATATAATCATTTTAGATGCAGAATAATGAAAATGCGAACAACTGATGTAAATAAAAAAAATTCGAAAGATCTTTTATCTTCAGCTGACATAAAAAAAAAAAAATAAATATTTTGGCGCGACAGCCCGGTGTGGGCCAAGGCCTAGCTTCTCGTACTCATTCATGTTTCTCACTTTGTGAATTTTTACACTCCTGAGCAGGGCCTACTGTTTATTGCCGGTTCCGAACCGCTCTCCTGAGAAGCTTTTTCATAGGCAAAATTTGGCTTTCGGAGGTTTGCCATTGCCCGCCGAAAATATGATGACGATTTTTGAAAAATTTGCTATTGTGCTCTTACCGGGATTCGAACCCAGGTAGATGGCGTGACAGCCAGTTAGTCAAACAACTCGCCATTGCCACCGTCATCTTCGGCTTACAATTACATTAAAACAGCACCAAGAGGAAAATATAAAGTTGGTGTTCAAGTTCGAATAAGCAAATTTAATCATGCCTTTGCGAAAGGTTACACACCCAATTGGACAACGGAAGTGTTTGCAATAAGAAAAGTTAATATTACTTATTCTATCTATTAATCAATCCTATTTACTAAGTAATTTTCAAAGGCGAGTTATTCACGGTAGTTTCTTTGAAATGGAATTACAGAAAACTACAGAAAACCCAAAGATGTACTTCTAATAGAATGAGTATTGAAACAAACATTTGTAAAATGGTTAAGATTTGCAAGTGAACACACATCTTGGAAAAATAAATCACAGTTATTGTAATATAAACAAAAAGTAACAAGGTTTTAATTTTAATTTTAATTTACTTAAGCCAAGTAGGCGGCTGATGCCAAACGAAATTGTTTCGTGATCTCTAAAGCAATAGATCTCTTTCACAAATTCGTTGCTGTAAAAAGGAAAGTTCAACCAAATTTTCCCTTTACGATTTTATCGTGTCATTTTTGTATGGAATTTTTCATTTGCCACCAGCTGCATCGTAGGCTTTAACAAATATTTTATGTTCTCATATTTATATTATTTTTTTTTTCGTATAGTTTTTATTGATATTGTTGATAGCTAACAACAACTTTTGGATTCAGAAATCATCTTAAATAGGTTTCTTTTTGAGACATATTCTATTTTAATTTTTTTAAATATTCGAGGCGTTTTACTTGTACAAGATTATTATATCCATATTGAATGTTGTGTGTGAAAATAAACTGATGTTTAGTCAGCAAAACATTTCATCTTACCATATATATAAGAAATTCGACTCATGAAATTCTATTCTTGATTCCACATATCTCCTGCCAAAAAAAAGTTCCAAAATAACATACATTTTTATAAAATTATTTATACTAATTTCTGACCAACTTACCTAATTCTTTTTTCCTCAAGAACGTACGAATACATTACATACAGTATTAACTCCATTTTAACAACCTTCCCAATCGTTACCCATTCTATCACCCATATAAAAAAAAAGACATGATGTCAACATCTTCTACTGATGACCACTTGGGAGACCAATAACTCACTTATATAAAATACTTACAAGATTTTACTGTACTAGAACACCGCGTGTTCGAGTGTTGATTCACTGTATACTACTAACCTTGATAATTTATTCAATAAGTTTAAATGTACAACTCATGAGCTTTATTATTGTTCAACATTTTATTAAATAATATATTTAATATTGATTAAAGAAAACAATAGAACTTTTCTTTACTCAATAAAAGGGAAAAGTTTTTCTTTCAATTTAAAATGTTATATCATATTAGAATTACAATTTTGAATTCAAAGGAGGCACAGATCTAATTTGCCTGTTTTATATCCAGTACAAAATTAGCGAAAAACTCTTCGGGATATTCGGAGACATAATCAGTAAGTTTAACGGGGTCACTGAAACATAGACGAATGGGACGAGAGTGACAAACGTCTAAAGATTTAACCAGATTATCCTTAGCCAAGTCCTGTGGATTATAACGAAAACAACATGCTGATAAACGCATTTAAAGCTCTTCCCTGTGAAAATGAAATCGAAGCAGTAGTGTTAAAGAAACTGAAACGGCCCCGTATAAAGTTGTCGGCACAATTGACAATAGACTACGATAAAGAATACACATTTGCTGTTATAACAATGTAAACGATCGCGCAATACATAGAAACGTAATTAATGTCGGAGTTAATCTGACATTAACGAATCTGGTTACCTGTGTATTAAAAAAAAAATATAAATGCATCATTAGGAAGCACTGTATTGACACCACTAGGAGGAGTGATATTACATTTTCTGTGGAGTTGTCAACGAAATAATATAGTTTTGAACCTGAGAAGAAATACGGTAAGCCACTGCGTACGCGGGTGATGTGGTTCTTATTATCCTGGACTCTATCAGAATTATAAAGTTAGTGGGAACCCATGTGTTTTGATATCTCAGAATTAGATAGGTGGACGTTAACAGGTCTATGATTAACAATGCATTGAAAAATGCTCATTATACAACATATTAGATGATAGCGGTGGTGCAAACCTTCACCGTTGTGAAAAGACATGTTTCTGCTTCTATTCAAAGTAAAAAAGTGAATAAACAATTTATTTAAAAGACTCATATCATAAATAAATACCAAAAAAAATTAAACGGAACGTTAGTAGTAGTGGGCGGTCCGCTATCTCAAAAGCGGGACCAGAAGATGGCAATATGTCATTGGATGATCAAGCTGTTATAAATAAAATTTTTGTTTTCACTGTTTTATTAAAAAAAAAGTATTTTTTTATTTTATTGAGGAGAGACCCCTTTATTCAGTTGAAATCACTTAAGAACTAACTTAGACAAAATTATGAAACAAACTTATCACCTATGTTAACCTACGCGGCGGAATGTGGCAAAATGTTTTGAATATGATATAGCTCCAGACGCAAAGTCAGCAACATGGGAACATGAGAACATGGTATTGTGTCTCTGTTGTATGTGAGAAACATACTTTCAGAATGTGATTTTATTAGAAGTAGAGGTATGTGCTGAGTGTTATCAAATATTAATATTGTTAAATGCTCCCCGTTTAAATTTAAACGTCTTCATTTAGTAGGATCAAAAATACGGAATTTGGTTGATCCTGATTAGCTTAGGTGGTAGTATTTTTTCCTGATTCTTGTTTGTTACATTGGCGTGTGTTTCTGTTTCCAATGCTTTAATTTCCAGCTTTAAGTTTTTTTTTTGTGTTGACCGTGTGGCAAATTTGGGTTTCTTCTGTTGCTTCTTCTTTCAGCTCTTTGCTTACCATGTCAAGTACATTGGTGACTTGAGTTTTTGCTAATCCTATTCCTTTGATGAATTTCACTATCAGGATCAATAAAAGTAAGGAAATGGCTATTGACAGTCCAAAGTTTGTTGTTGCAGTAATAATATGTTTTGATTGCAATAACTTGATGTCTTCGGTATTGCTGGTGTGCAGCTCTTTAAGCCTTTCCAGCGATAGTACCTCTTCTGTGACTTCACTGAGGAGGGGTGTGCAATTGCGGGTAATGGTTTTATTGTTAAAACTACATTTATATTCGATCTTCACTGTTGTATTTTGAAATTTTGTAATTAATGTTCCAGTATTCCAGTCTTCCAATGTCTTATTGATGTTCTGTGTTAATGTTTCATTGAATTGGTTGGGTAACACCTGTTGAGATTTTATCGATTGTATGGATATGTTGATTATTAATTCGGGTACAATTTGCCTTTATAGTTTAGTAAAAGTTACGGTGTGCCCTACATCTAAGATGTTGTGATAAGGACGAATTGATGAATTGTTATATGTCTTACAACCTATGTAATTTTATATCGTATATAATTTTTTGACATTTCAAAATGCTCTTATAATCTAATTTATTAATAAAATTATCTTTTTTTTGTAAATTTTTTATTACCAGAATTAAATTCTGCACTTGGTAAACTATCAATATACATAGATAACCGAAGTTGAGTTAGATACTATAGGGTTTTCTAATAACGACATGACAACCTTTTTTTTAAATTAAAGGCAAACCATTTGAGATATTTCAAAAACGTTATTATTGGCTTGGCTTGGCCATCGACTTTGTTCATATGGCCACCGCCGGCACGTTTGCAGCTGTAGATTCGATGGACCCAATTTTCAACGACTCGGCCACACATTTCGGCCGAAACCCGCTATTTCGCGTTCAATGTTGGCTCTAAGCTCTTCCAACGTGGTCGGCGTGTTGGCATAAACTAATGACTTAACGTAGCCCCACAGAAAACAGTCAAGCGGCGTTAAATCGCACGACTGGCCCATGTCTTGAGATAACACGCTCACCATACTTACTCTTCATCGTGTGCTGTGTGACTTGTGGCACCATCCTGTTGAAACTACATGTCGTCCAAGTCCATATCTTCCGATTCGGGTCAAAAATAATCGTGTGTGAATTATAAGTGAAAGAGTGCGTTCACAAATTAAATTCAAAGTTGTCAAGTCCCTATTGGAAAACCCCTAATTATTTATTTTTTTTATTTATTTAAAGCCTCGTCATTAGAATCATATGAAATATTTTCGTTTTTGAATATGCTTTTTACTATATATATCTATTTCTTTATTTGATAAAATATAAGATTTAACAATTCCTTACTTCGTGTATGGCGTCACGGATTAAAAAGTTCTTCTTTACTTAATTGAATCTTATGTACTAGTACTAGTACAATATTATTTTTAAAAAAAATATCATGGTTTTTCATTTCATTAATCATTTCAATCGTTACATTGGTTATATGGTTGAAGTTATTTATTATTTTTTAAAACAAATTGATTTTATTCTTAATAATTCGGAAGTCGTCATGGTCAGGATTGCCTGCGATCCATTTTCATGCGCTTGCTATGAAGTTATTTGATCGTTTCTTAATAATTGTTGGCTTGAGTATACTCAACCATTCACGTCAACTGACGTGAATCATCCTGAAATTTCCGATTTGTATTTTCGCTACTCCAGTTCCATTGCGACTAGGTTACTTAGTGAGTAATCGAGAATTTGTACTTCGGCATAACAGCCTGCGGTCAAAAACCTGAAGATAGAGGTGAAAGGAATATATTTTTTTTTCAATTGATTCAATTCAATTTGGATATGTCGGAAGAGGTTTTTCACTAAGTTTCGCATTTTTCAGTTCATACTCGATGCGCTTACATATTATACAAATTTATTTGTATTCTTTTTATATGTTATAACATGGAAGGGAAATAATATATCTATAAAATTTGAGAGCGATTTTCTTGTGAATTTCTATCCGCATGAGAACATCGTTCTGACGTTTTGATACAATTAATTACGGATGGGTTTAATATCTTTTTTAGGATTTGTAAAAGATTCTCTTTTTACAATTTATTTCTGTGATTACATAGCGGTGATATCGGAGAAAAATAATTTTGAACTTTTGCTTAGGATTTTTTCCTATGTTTAGGAAAATTTAGTTTTTGAAAACGTTTATCGGAACCTCTACAATTGGGATTAGTGTATGGGAAGGGGGAAGGGTTTATATTAGAGTTCATAATTGTACTCCTCCAATATTGACTTTCAACGTTTTATTTTTGCATTATTATTCTTGTTGCTCAATGCGTAGGTCAGCGGTTGGTGGTAGGTGTTTATTTGAACTTAAGCCCTACTCTAAAGGTAATTTCGTATAGTTTTTAAGAACCATATTATTGCCAGGATTTCCTTTTTGTTTGCTGCAAAATGTTGCTCAGATTTACTCAAAGTTCGTGAAACGAAAGTGATTGGTCTATCTTTTTGGGCAAGTAACTCACCAATAGTGTAGTTAGATACGTCAATATTTAATTTAAACACCTTAGTGAAATCGGCGTATGTGAGGATTGTCTCACCTGAAACAAAAGCTTGCTTAATTTTATTTAGCAGTCGTCTACTAGCTTTCAAAGCGTTACGATCGATTAAAAGATATTCTTATGTTGATTCGTGCTTTCTTGACAACATTAGTTGCCCCTTTTTTATCCATTGATATCTCACGCACATCCTTTAATTTAAACTCGTGTGTAAAAGTCAATTAATTAACTTTTTGTTCAATCCTTACCTTGTCCTAAGAAGGGCTCGAAGAAAAAGGCCGCCTGATACTACGACGTTCTATGCGATAACTCGTCGCTCGAGCCTAGGGAGAAAATAAATAAACAGGCATCGAGAGCTTTCCTGGACTGCCTTCGATCCAAAATGTAAAAAACCCAAAGTTCATTGTAATCGCTGCCAGAAACCCTGAAATCAAACTCTCATCTGTTAGTATTTTCGTCCTATCTATTGACGAGATAATTATGAAAGCATTTCTATGTTAAGGGATGAAACTATTTTATACTATTGGCTTTGTAATTTAATTCGTGTGGTTTTTTTTTTCAAAATTTGAACGTTTACTTAAGAAAAACATGTACAATAGTATTATTCAAAGTATTGCCCATCTGAAGCTATGACTTTTTCCCATCTTTCTGGCAATTTGTGGATCTCATCCCAAGAGAACTGCGCCGGCTTGGCAGCCAAGAATGAATCTAGCCAATTTTTGATATTCTGCTCTGATGTGAACCGTATTTCAGTGAGGGCGTTCTGCATCGACCGGAACAAATGGAAGTCAGAAGGGGCAAGGTCTGGCTTATAAGGCGGGTGGGGTAAGACTTTCCATCCACTGTTTTCCAAATAGTTCTTAACCGGAATAGCAACGTGGGGCCGAGCGTTGTCATGATGGAAAATTATTGCCTCGTGTCTGGTCGCATATTCCGGGCGTTTTTTGGTTACTGCTCTCTTCAAACGGATTAATTGTGTTCAGTAGCGTTGTCCATTGATGGTTTCACCCGGTTTTAGCAGCTCATAATACAGCACACCCATCTGATCCCACCAAATACAAAGCATTACCTTTGCGCCATGGATATTCGGCTTTGCCGTTGATTTGGCTGGTTGGCCGGGTTTCACATATAATTTTTTGCGCTTGAAGTTATCGTAATGGATCCATTTTTCATCACCAGTAACAATCCGATGCAAAAATGACTTCCTTTTGTTGCGTTCCAGCAGCATTTCGGACAAGCAAAACCGCCTTTCGACGTCTCTCAGCTTGAGTTCATGTGGAACCCAATTTCCTTGCTTTTGAATATATCCAGCTGCTCTTAAACGTTTTGAAATGGCTGCTTGGGTGATACCCAAAGATTCTGTGTGCTCTTCTTGTGTTTGGCAACAATATTCATAGAGTAATACTTCCAGTTCTTCATTTTCAAACTTTTTTGGCTGCCCAGGACGTTCATCGTCTTCCAAGCCAAAATCACCACTTTTAAATCGTGCAAACCACTTATGGAACATTCGCTCAGCTAGAGCATGTTCACCATAAACTTCCATCAAAATACGATGACTTTCGGGAGCAGTTTTCAGTAATGAAGAAGAACTCCCCGCAAAAACACTTTTTCAGGCACAAAGTTCGACATATTTGAGTGAAAAAAAATTATTGTTGTTTACGCTTCAAATGAATAACATATAGTGAAATGACGTACAATGACAGTAGCTTTCCAACGCATGTTCCAATGGAATAATAGCAATGGGATAATACAAGTTACGCCATCTCTTAACAAACCTCATAATTTAAGTTATAAACCCAATAGTAAAAAACCAAGAAATTGCCGATAGATTTCTTAAGATTACAAATCTCGCTAATAAAATCCCAGTAACGATTATTCTTCACAAACAACTCAATTCATCCAAGGGTATAGTTTATGCTCCTTGGTCGAATTATGCACCAGAATCTAAAACCGTTTCAGAAATTAAAAACCAATCAGTGTCTAAATTGAACACTTTAGACACTGATTGGCTTTTAATTTCAATTCAATTTAAATTTTTCACAAAAAAATTGACGGTAAAACTCAGCCTACAGGCTTAATACCTTTCACTTTTAACCTTTAGCTGTTAAGATTGGATGTTACAAAGCAAAAGTAAAGGAATACATTCCATCTCCAATGAGATGTAAAAATTTCCAGAAATTAGGTCACACAACTAAGCGTTGTACAAATAATATAACTTGCGAACACTGCAATCTTCCAACTCACGATTTATTAAGCTGCTCCCGTTTAATGTGAGCTAATTGCCTCGAAAAACATTCGTCATCATCAAAAGAATGTCCAAAGTACATTCAAAGCAAAAACATCCTTGCTACCTACAAAAACTAAAAACAAATGTAGCATGGCTGAGGCCAGGCAAATATATTACACACAAAACCCCGATCATTAGAACCTTTCAAACGTGCCTTATGCAGCAAGAGCAAGACAAGCTACTCTCAACACCCATACTTCCTTCTCACATGCCACCCCCTTATCAATCTTCATCTGCCTCTGAAAGCCATAACAATGCACTGGGAAGCAAAAACCAAACGGTCACCCCAGCTCTCTTCTCACTCCAATCCTTAACAACAACTGATTTAATCACAACACCTCTTTCTAGCACTCCAAAAATATATCCCAATCATCCACTTCTCTCTACACATCTCCCTCTAACACAATACCATTCTCTCAGAGTACAACTTATTCATCTACTCCGTCAATCACTCCAATAACATCTCTTTCTAACACACCATCTTACTCTCAAAACTCGTCTCTAGTTTCTACGTCACCAATACCATCCACATCCACCTATAAGCACAGTAAACAAAACAACACAACAAAAGAACACAGCTCCAGAACTTCTTTAGCCAATATAAATAACACTATTGAACATCAAGATGAACAGTTATAGTAATACAACATCAACCTCAAAAACTCAGCCGGTGCTTTCGTCTGCTAAGAGGAATGTAAACTCATCCACTCAAGGTTTGGATTACGCTCTCTTCCGCAGATGCAAGCATCGGTATACTCACTCTGACAATTTAAACAAAAATCACTCTAAGCACAAGCATATCTTAAAATAATGCAATGGAAAATACAAGGTTTCATTAACAACTACCAAAAACTAAACCTTCTTATCAAAGAGTAAAACTTAGATGACATCTCTCTTCAAGAGATCCACTGCGCCTTTCAAATGCATCCAATGGTGCCTAATACATACTTGGGATTCTTTAATAACTTTCCTTACAACACTACATCCAAACAAAGAGTGGGTATTCCTGTAAAAAAGAATATTCCCTACAGATTGTTTTAAGTATACTCTCCATAGCTGTTGAAATTGATATAGGTGTGAAACCAGCAATAATCGGTATTTAAGTACATTTCATTTAGTCAAGTTTATACATAACATTATCCAACAAGTTAATACCCCATTTATACTAACTGGTGATGTCAACTCGTGGAGTGAGCTATGGAGTTCGCACATATCCAACAAACGAAATTTAATTATTGAAGAATTTGTCTCAAAATCTGATCTTTTGCTGCTCAATGATGGATTTCCCACACATTTTTTAACGCATAACGCACTTACACATGTCGATATACGAGTAACTTATTGTACAACAGAATTGTTTTTAAAAACATCTTTGTGTGCACTTAAAGACTTATATAATAGTGATCAATTTCCGATCTTCACTTTAATCGAACTTAGTTGTATCCAAAACCTACAATTCGCTGACTGGAACAAATTCAAAACCAACATTGTACAAGGGTTACCAGAACATAAATCTTCGAACATAAATAAAGAAGCGGCATTGGTGCTCAGATGCGCATAGTTCTATTCCTCAGACATCACCAACATCCCTTAAAAGAGCTGTGCCGTTTTGGAATAAAGAGTTAGCTAGGCTTAGAGCCGAAAAAGGCACCAGAAAATGCCCAAGCAGGTCAACTTCTTAGTTTATAAAAAAGCTAACACTAGACTTAGAAGATAGATAATAATAAATAAATTAAAATGTTTTGAAGAACTCACAGCAAGCATTAACCCTTATTCTCCTATTAGTAACGTCTGGCAAAATATTAAAACAACCTTAGCTGGCAGTACCAACAAAACATTTTCTGGTTCAGTTTCCTCACCACAAGAAATGTCTAATGCTTTTATTGCAACTTGGTCTCAGCAGTCAAAAAGCTCAAATTTCCCATCTGCTTTTAATATAAATAAAAAGGAATGTCTTACCGCTGACACTCAGCATATCCAAAATGCAGCTGCTACGAGTATTGAGAATAAAATTGCATTATTAAAGCTTGAAAGTAGGCTAAGTAGAGTTATAGGTAAAACATCTGGTCGTGTCTCGTGTCGAATCTCTTATCCTATACTCAAAAATCTCCCAGATTAAATTAAAACTCCAAGATTTATATAATGATATTTTGAATAACGGAACAATTCCCCAAAGTTGGAAAACAGCAGCTAATCGAATTTTTTGGTTCACTGAATTCAAAAAACTTTTAAATATCCATCAAGTAGCTTTCAAACCGAAAAAAAATTTCACGGATGTTCTGCTTAATCTCGATTATGTGATATCCAACGCTCTATCTGATCGAAACGACGTCTCTATTTTGGCACTTGATTTTGAAAAGGCATTTGATCGTATATGTATCCATCTAGTCTTAAGCTAATTGGAATGGGGAATTGGCCCCAACATTTTTAACAACCAGAAAATTTACTCTGAAAATTAAAACAACCTTTTCAAAAATTGTCCAACTTGATAACGGTATCCGTCAAGGCTCACCGCTTTCTGTTTTTTTTTTTTTTTTTTTTTTCAATAGCTTTTAAAGAATTAAATATAGTAATTTCAAAATACAAAGATCTATACTATTGTGTCTATGCAGACGATGCATATATTCTTTGTAAATATAATGACCTGGAAAATACTAAAATTTTGTTTTTAAATTTACTTAAAAATTAATGAGTGGTCCAACATTTCTGGAAATGATTCATGTTTGTAAAAAAAAATGTACTAGTTTCGAACTTGTACTTAATAATATAAAAATAGAAAACTTTGTAAATCTTAATATTCTTGGTCTACTTTTCAATAATAAATATAATTGGAAAAATCATTGCTCTAATTTAAAAAAATAACTAGCAGCAAGGCTCAGCATCATTAAGTATCTTTTATCTTAAAAGAGTAAGGTTCATATTAACTCTCTTTGTTATGTCACAAAAATGCTCATTCTTAGTAAAATTGATTATGGCTTAGCTATACACGGTTCATTGTCCAAAATCAACCAAAGACATCTTTAAACCAATATATCATAAAGTGGCAAGGAGGAGTATTTGTGTCTTTCCAACTAGCCCAGTTAAAAATATCTTAGCTGAAGCTGGACTACCCACAAAATAAGAACGATATTTAAAAATTACCGCCTCACTTCTACCTAAGCTAGCCTTTCAAACTGGATCAGTGATAGACAAAGATGAAGGTTGGAAGTTTTTGTTCACAGACGGTTCTTTTAATCAACACAACACCACATTTGCAGTTGTATCAAAAGAAGGAAAAACCATTATACAGAGTTTTTTTTTATCAAATATAATGTCTATTTTTACTGCGGAAGCTGTGGGAATATTTGAAGCAATAAAAAAATGTTCAATACATCAGCCAAATGGACGATCTGCTCCGATAGCCTTTCAATTTTAAAAGCCATCCGCTACACTATCCACACGTACTTAATCATATCCAAAATAAGAAATATTATAATCTAAAAATCTTCCAAGCTTAAGTTATTATGGATTCCCGGACATGTGGGCATACGAGGCAACGAACTGGCCGATAAAGCTGCAAATGACGTTAATATGGCTCCAGTATATACATTTGACCAATATTTCCGACGTGACCTAAAGAGGTCGATACAAAATAAATTTCATGATAATCTAATCGCAGAATGAAATGAATACCAACACCATTATTCATCAATCAATACGAATAAGAAAAGCCCAATAAATCCAAAATATATCCAAAATTCGAAGGAAAAGATAACGAACTTTGTTCGTCTCCGAATTGGTCATACCTGTTTTACACACCAATATCATCTCAAAAAAGAATCACCACCAACCTGCCCAACCGGTCATCATCACCACCAGTCATCTACTTGGCCCTTGTCTCTTTTCATCAAACAAAATATGGAATACGGTCAATACTACATAAATCAAAAATTATAGATTTACTAAAAGAACCTACTCAATCTAATATTATTATTATACTAAACAAAATATTGCTTCTACTTAAAATTAAATTATAAACTCTAACTTTTTTACTAAAGAGCCGATAGTATTTAGCTACTAGTGCCCTTATTTACCATTTATTAATAGTATATTTTAAATATGTTATTGATATGAAAATAAATAAATAAATAAATAAATAATTTTATTTAGGGATACTAATGCTTTCTCGCTGAGGGTTGCCGGATGTTTGTTCGATATATTTTTTTAAACTCTGCCTTATTCTCCTCTTAAGAGATTTTGCAATTCTCGCATAATCAGTGGTAAAACGACGGTAATAACTGGCTAATTATAAAAAGAACGCAAATCTTTTAAATTTTGAGGATTTAAGAAATTTAGAATTGGCTCTAACTTGTTCGGGTTTGTTTTAAAACCATTAGATTATACAACAAATCTAAAAAGTTCACATATTAGCCTCTTGTACCATAAGGTTTTGAAAATTTTACAAATATTTTCTGTGTGAGTTTCCCCGTCTCGGCTAAATATAATTATATTGTCTATGTAGACGTAGCACATCTAACCGATATGCTTACGAAGTATGTCGTCAAGAGCTCCCTGAAATATTGAGAAGGAAGTTTTTTCAATGCATGATTCTTTGAGGGTGAATTATAGGGCGTTTACAGCCTAATTATCCCATTATTAAGCAGACATTGTATTTGGTTTCTACTTCTTTTTTTAAGAACATTGGATAGGGATAGTATCTAGAGTAAACTGGATTTTCTTCATTTGTTCGGATTTTTCACAGTAGTCGTAAAAGTGAGTTTCTATTTCGGTTTGTTAAATAGTAAAGGATAGTATGCTATTAAAGAATTTACAAAGTCCTTTTGGTCTGAAGACATCATCCGAAGGGCGGTGTGTTGAGATCTTCGTTGCGGAAAACAACTTGACACAGCTTGAAAATGAGCCGACATGAATTCCAGACGTTGATAGTCGTACCGCCAACACTTTGGACCTGTTTTTAACCTCTCACCCTTCTCAAATGTTAATGTGCACTCCTCTTTTGGGTCGTCGGACCATTGTGTTATATCAGCTGACACACAGTTAGAGCAAAAATTTCTAAAAGAACCGTATGGTAATACGAGAAAGCCAATTTGAGTGGACTTAAATTTTTTCTTCTTTAGTAATTTTAACTGGTCGTTATGTTTCCTCGATGACGACGTGGATGGCGCTGCTGATATTATTACTGACCTTTTTGGAATGAGATCCTTTATCCCTCATCGGATGTTTGTTAGAGTATCCAAAAGAAAAGCCATGGTAGGACTCGAGCTGTGAAATTGCTGTGCAAAAAATACTGCAATGTTCAAAAGGTAGTAAACATTTTTAGTCGTTTGTCAAAAACATTAAAAATTCTGTCTCATTCTCCATCTCAACTGTCATTTACATTGACATTCCAGCTGTCAGCTCTTTAGACAGAGCTAATTTGCCTGCTGCATACTATTGCGGCTGACTCAACACCTTCAGATTGTGCCTTGTCTCCTCTTACATTAGAGTGCGTCGAATCTTCAATGAGACGAATCCACTTTTGCACTCGTGTTTTAGTAAGAGAACTAAAAGATCTTAACATACATCCTTATGGCGATCATTAATTATCAATCAATTGGCGATTGACAAATTTATCAAATAAAATTGATATCGGTATTGCGAAAAGCAATTGACAAATAAGTAGGCTATTGTGAATATTCCCCAAAAAATGAACACATTGTGATCGGAAACTCAATTTTGACATTTCTCGATTTGTTTATTTATTGCAAAGAAAGAAAATTTAAAATTTAAAAAAATAAATAAAATTATTTCTGTAGAATTGTTTTTAATAATGAAGTGGTAGAATTTACCAGAATAGTTTTGGCCCTTTCCAGAAGAGGTCTTAAGGATGCAAGTAATCCACTAGAAATAAAGAATCAAAGGTATGAGATTTTCTAAAGTTAAAATTTTGTGGTAAATTGATGTTTTCTGTCAGTTTTTTGCAAGATTTTCGTTTGTCAAAAGAGGCTTTTAGATATTTATTGGATGAGGTTGAAAATAGGCTACTGGCCAAGCAGGAATCGAAGGGCAATCCCAACAGTTATAAAACTTGCAGCATTATTGAAGTTTTGTGCTACGGGAGCTACCAATTAAGTTTGGGGAATGATTTCAGTATTGATCTTGCACAGCCAAGAGTTTCGCTTATTTTGAAAGAATTGTTTGATGTGTTTTAGACACACGTTTACCCAAAATGGATAAAATTTAAATATTTGGAGGAAGAAAACGTCGGACAACTTTTTTTTTCCAAGCAATATTCTCAACATTGTGGCGTGTGTGGATGCGACTCACATTAAAATTATATACCAAAAAAATAATAAAACATCATTACTTCAATCGAAAGGTTTTTATATTTGGTATATATTTTAATTCGTGCGGTTTTTTTTCAAAATTTGAACGTTTATTTAAGGAAAACATGTACAATAGTATAATTCAAAGAATTGCCCATCTGAAGCTATGACTTTTTCCCATCTTTCTGGCAATTTGTGGATCCCATCCCAAAAGAACTGCGCCGGCTTGGCAGCCAAGAATGAATCAAGGCAATTTTTGATATGCTGCTCTGATGTGAACCGTATTTCTGTGAGGGCGTTCTGCATCGACCGGAACAAATGGTAGTCAGAAGGGGCATGGTCTGGACTATAAGGCGGGTGGGGTAAGACTTGGTAGGTCTTCCCATCCACTGTTTTCCAAATAGCTCTTAACCGGAATAGTTACGTGGGGCCGAGCGTTGTCATGATGGAAAATTATTGGCTTATGTCTGGTCGCATATTCCGGTCGTTTTTCGGCTACTGCTCTCTTCAAACGGATTAATTGTGTTCGGTAGCGTTGTCCATTGATGGTTTCATCCAGTTTTAGCAGCTCATAATACAGCACACCCATCTGATTATTACCTTACACATTAAATTCGCGCCATGAATATTCGGTTTCGCCGTAGATTTGGCTGGTTTGCCGGGTTTCACATATGATTTTTTGAGCTTGGGGTTGTCGTAATGGATCCATTTTTCATCAACAGTAACAATCCTTCATTTTAAGGCGTTCCAGCAATTTTTTTCATATTAAAGTAATGAAGAAGAGCTCTACGCAAAAACACTTTTTTAGGCACAAAGTTCGAAATATTTGAGTGAAAAAAAATTATTGTTGTTTACGCTTCAAATGAATGACATATACTGAAATGACGTACAATGACAGTCGCTTTCCAACGCATGTTCCAATGGAATAATAACAGTGGAATAATACAAGTTACGCCATCTCTTAGCAAACCACATGAAGTCATAGACCCAATAGTGAGGATTTGAAAACATTGTACATAGCAAAGAATAATAATAATATTGTAGATGTGTGACCATAAGATGTACATAAGATACATAAACTTTTTCTAGTTGATATTTTTTTCTTGTATATTACTCAATGTTTTCAATACTTTTTTTTATCTTAGTTACGGTATTATTGTGCTTTTGTAGAATTGTTTTTGTGCAGAATAGTACCATACTACATCTTACTTGTTGTTCAGCGCGCAGTATTGCTATTCTTCTCTTTCTCGAACTTTGCGGAACTTTGGTTTACAAATTTTCCTGACTAGAGCTTTCATGTCCTTTTTCAGGTTGCACTCGTTATTAGGAGTATTTATGCACGTCTTAAGTTCTAGTATTTGAACTCTTCCATGTCGCTGAACTGCTGAATTTTATTTGAACCACCATCAGTTCCATTGAGTTCCAATTTATTTTCAATTTTTTCTTCGTTATGTTGCATTTTAAATCAGCCCAAACCTACAAGTATGTAAAAATTTAAATTGCAAATGTTTGTAATTGGTAGAGCTTATTCGTTGCAATTTTTGCCAGTCTCGTTATGGTGGTCCTAAACTATTTAATTCTACTACAAATTCTTCCCATTTTGCTTTGCCGACTGATTTAGAACAAAATCCTCTTGCGACATCAGAATTTTCCTCCATTAAATTAGCTAATCTATTTAACTGCTTTTCATTGCTTACAACCTTAGCAGAAGCGTATATTTCGAATATTTAATAATTAGAAATACTTACATTACATAGTTGACAGAAAAATTGACGAATGTCAATAAAATTATTCACAATTTACTTTCGTAATACCGATTTATCAATCAAAATTGATTGATATGAATTCTGATTGTTGATGTTCATAATACCATTTGAATAATATGGTTAACAAATATCAACTATCAATTGATAATTGATGTTCGCAATAGGGGCCATACACAAATCCGCTGGTCCAGATATTATATCTCCCTTCTTCTGAAGAGGTGTTCTTCCATGCTGGCAAAACTAGTGCGTAAGCTTTTTCATCAATCCTACTCTCTAGGATTATTTCTGAGCAGATGGAAAATAGCATTTGTCCAGTCCGTCACTAAAAAATCTTCTTCTTCTTCCTCCTACAAACCCATTGTACTTACGTCCCTTCTTTCTAATGTCATGGAAACACCAATAAACCGTCAGCTCATGAAATATCTTGAAACGCGAAAACTTTTCAATGACCGACAGTACGGTTTTCGTAGAAACAGGTCCACAGGTGATTTAATAGCATGTCCCACCGAAAAGTGTAAACAAAGCATACATCAATCTGGCGAAAGCAAGATAGTTGCACTTAATATTTTTAAGGCATTTGACAGAGTTTGGCATCAAGCTCTTTTGCCGAAAATGCGTGCTTTTGGGATCGATGACCTTCTTCTTCAATGTATTAGAAATTACCTCTCGGAACATTCAAACCAAGTTGTCTTGAATGGGGTCAGGTCCGATGTTCACAAAATAAATGCTGGTGTGCCCCAGGGCTCCGTTCTGTCTCTGACATTCTTTTTAATTTTCATCAACAACCTCTTGTCTGCTACTTATAATCCAATATATTCGTTTGCCGACGATAGCCGTCTTTGTTTACATCCCTGTTCCCGGCTGTAGAACGGGAACGACAGCGTATGCTTAGCACTTTAAATTCCGATATTAGTAGCATTACTAATTAGCGAACCACCAACAGAGTAGAATTTAATGCCTCCAAAACACAATACTGTCTATCGCTAAAGCGAGATTTAAATACCCAGCTATTATCCAAAATGGCCCTTATATAGTAGTACATCGTAAAAAAAAAACTTCTCTCTCGGTATGTGGTATGTGTCAATGACAACTTACGTTGGAATGGCCCCATATTCGATGTCGCCAAAAATGTTGAGAAATGTCTAGGTTTTCTTAAGCGATGTAAGAAATATTTCACGTCCTCTGACCTGGCCGTAATATTTAAGACGTGTTTAACAATGCCTACATCTGGTCAGGTGCCCCTAAGACCTCTTTGGAATTTCTAGACAGGAACCAAAATCGTGCGATAAAAGTCAAAGGTGATGTTAATACTACAGAGACATTAGACACCCTCGAACCAGTTCTCCACGAAATAGCCAGTAGCATTCCGCCCCTTCAAAGTTTTGAATGCTCATTAGTTCACCCTCAAGTCCACCTTCGGACGTACTCTGAAATATCATGATTCTTTTCTTAGCCGTACAACTTTCTTATAGAATCGACAGTGACGAACACCCATACGTGTTTGATGATGGAGGAGGCCACTATATAGGTTATGACAATAGCTTCGCACTTCTGATGGCCACCGAGTCAGACGACGAAGAAGAAGACGTTCCAGCACTAAACAGTAGCATCAAAAAGTTTCAAAAAACTGTACTTGCTGTAAAAGCAAAGCAATTTGCGTGCAGGGAAAACAACAACTTTAGGGTGTTTAGCGACAACCAAAAATAAGCTATACCGAACAATAAAAATATCTGCTGCAACAATAAAAAATACTAAAAGCGGCACAAGTGCTAACAACCACAACGAAAAATCCAACTACAGCTAAAATAACAACAACAACAGAAATCATAACCATAAACTGCAATTTTTGCATAAAGAGTTTAAGTGCAGATAGGCATGCGATCCACTGTAATACAATATTTCTCTTACATTTTACTATCAAAACAAAAGAGGCGCTCTAAAAATCCCTGTTTTGTCTAAATCTCATGGTCTCTTTTACGACGTCTATGTTCTTACAGAAACCAATCTGATTCCTGACATAAAGAACCAGGAGCTATTTCCATCTTCTTACGATCATTCTTTCTTTATGGTTGATGATCCTGTCGTTCCTAAAGTTGATTCTCCTAGTCCGGGCGTCCTACTGGCCATTCAAAATAGTCTTAACTCTTCCCTTTTCTCTATCTCTTCTTCTGCTAAACTTACTCTCCAATAGTCCCGGTTCAACCTATCGAAAACTATATCCTCGTTATTGATCATTTAATTAACCTATGCAATGCCATCAACGGTATCTTTATCTTTGGTGATTTAAATCTACTTCTGCGTCGGACGGTACTTCAACCAAAGAATGTGTATTTATTGATCTGTTAATAGACTAAAGCCTATGCCAGGTAGGCAGCGTTTCTAATTCCATTCCGCACACCTTATCGAGTGAGTAGATTGCATATGCGATCGAATGAATCTGGGATGATGGCATACAATAGCTAATGTATCGAGTGAAAAAGCAAAGATGTATATATAATTACATTTTTTTTTTCTTCCTAAGACCCGAAATCCCTTCGTATTAAATACTTTCTTGGATGAGAGCATGTCAAATTACGATACGCGAAGCTCGATTTTGTCCCTAGTTTGAGGATAAAAATATTTGATAATTTGATATAAACAATTCAGCTCTAAGCCGGGAGATGATATCTTATATCCCGTATCTGATATAACATGGAACATAAGCAAACAAAAAAATGCTTGGTGACTGCTTGACTGACATAGAGAAGACCTTCGACATTGTATAGCTAGAGGGACTCTTCTTCAAGCTTAAAAGGCTGGACATTTATATGTAAGCCATACCTGTACATTTCTTTTAATGTGCTTGCCGAAAAACGATAGATGGGCGATAGGGCGATAGGGCGATAGAGGCTTTCGATAATAAAACTAATTAAGCAAGGCGACAAACTATTATTATATTTTTTTAACATCGTTTTTAAAACTTTTTTTAAAATTAACAGGATAACAGCAGAGAGACGTTGCATCTTTAAAAAAATTCTCATATGCTGATGACGTTTACGTAACTGGAAGAAAGTAACGTAATCTTTATAGCACGCTTATGAGTATCACGTCCGAAGATGAATCTAGCGGTCAAAGAAAGGAAGTTTTATGCTTCCTTTATTAACAGTAAAAATATGTAACGAGTTACTATAAATTACGAGTACATCTAATGCCAAATAGTGCCAATTTAGGATCGCTAGAACTTGAGCCTCTATTGCTTTTTGGATATTACTTTTGCATTGCTTTCAACATGCCAAAACTTGCTGATTTGCTGAAGTTTTTCCACAATCTAATTAGATCACATTTTTGTTTCCATCGCTATCATCCTATACAGTCCTATACGTTATGTCATTATAACGAAATCATAAACGAACAATTCCGTTCTGCTATTCGCTTTACAGTACGCTGTTTCCCAGCGCAATATTGTAAATAGTTTCTCTAGTACAGAGACATACGAGATTATTATGTTGAAGTCCTAACTCACTTTTCGCACAATAAAAAGCAGCGAAATTTTGATATTTCAATATTCTCTGTTCCAATTTTTGGAAAATACGACGTTTAACTGATAAATGTAAGTAATCCTCGTATTCGCAGTTCGATTTCCGGTTGTGTCTGCTTAAATCAGCATTGATGGAAATCGCAAAAAAAATTGTTAACGTTTAAAGGAAATTTTGTAAAGGTACCACCTGACTTTACAACAGTCCAATTTAATATCTGTGTTGTTTGAATAAAATTTTGTATTTATAGCGATTCTGCCGGCTTAAGATTTAAGGTTTTCAATAACTCAAAGTCCCCCATTGCAGTTGCCATATTTTCTACAAGAGTTTGTGGTTTTGCACTTTTTTCACCATATGAATCTTGGCTGTCTGAAAAATGTGTAGAGTGTTTTTTTTTAGATTAATATTAAATACTATGCCGTGATTATCAAACAATAAGGTTTCTTTTAATACATGCCAATTTAAATTAAATCTTCTTAAGTGTAATACAGAATGAGTGATCTAAGACTTCTTCTGCGATTTAATTTTTAAAAGTGAAACTGTTATTAAAATTAATATATCCTGAGGCCAACATATCTTTGCTGTTAACATCAGTACTCCCCCACATTGTGTGATGAGCATTTTCATCACAAAATCCTCTTAGTGCCAGAAGTTCTAGATCCAAAGGACAACTCTTTGTTGTCGGAAATACAGGAATGCCGCTACCAAATCTTTTCGGATGTACTCTAGATTAGACTTCTTTTGGACTGCCTTTTTATTATGTATGTATTCTCTAGGTTTACCATATGTATATGCTCACATCCATCTCAATTCCATAATTAGTTACTGCTTTTTTCTTTAAAAATAACTTAACACTCAAGTGGGTATGAATACACTTGTAATTTCTCAGCATGTGTTTTTTTTTTGGAAATGAGATAGAGAGGGAAAGAAAGATGTTTGGGTTCAGTGGCACCATGGGTGGCATCCAACATATAATAGAGAGGCTTAATTCTTAGTGTAAGTTGGTTTTTTGTTGATTTCTAATCAACTACTCATCTTCCTTGATTTTCGTTAACTGAAAAAATTAATATTTTTCGGGCGAACCTACCGATTTGGAAGCCATTCCACTTGAACTTGAGCCACAGCCATCCACTAGAAAGTGCCAGCACATCTGCCTCCTAGTGTTAAGGATTGTGGGTAATGCATTTCTTTGACGTGGGTGTAAGGCCATTGACTCTAATTTGCATTTGGAAGAAATTTATGACCAATTTTCTTTCATTCATAAGGAAAGTAAACTAAAATCCAGTTGTCAATACCAAGCAAAATTACACCAATAATTTAATCTCCCCATATCAACCTATATGGGGAAACCAGTTACTAAGCTGGAAGAGATTTTAAGTTCCTTCTATGCATAATAACCTTTTTGATTTAAGAATGTGCAATGATTGCATGAGGACGAACTTTCTGAAATGGATGGTATGTAGCATAAGTTCTGAAAATTGTCCCAGTCGCACATTTTGTAGCTGAGGAAAACTTGACCCTGAAGGAACTCTATTTTAATTTCGATTTTTACTAAAAAAAAAAGATGTCTCATATTAAAAAAAACACTATAACAATTTTTCCTTCTAGTTAAAGGAGACTAAAATGTTTGAAGGCTTTTATCGCCATCGTAAGAATTTTATCAATCGCCCTGATTTAATTTCAAATACATACTCGCCATCAGGAGTAACAAATAACGTGAACATTTACATAGCAACATTTGAAAATAGCTGAAATAAAATGCACTACCTATTGTTTCCTGGAAGAGATTTTCAATAAATGAACACGAATAGTGATTTTTGTAAGCTATCTCGTTCAAATCAATCATCATTCAGTCCTCACCATTCCTTTTTTTTATAAGTAGAGCTGGAGAGACGAAAGTATAATCTAATAGCCGTATTATTCCAATATCTAATAAGCCTTAAAGCCTCCAAACTGTCGCTAAGATGATCTGGTTGGGAACATGCACTACTTATAAGTAATCTGGTTAGTCCACTTGAGTGGAGTTTTAGACTGGGAAAGTTCACCATCGATTAATATTCGAAAAGCTGTAGATCTCGGAAAAGGCCCAATAATTTCAGATCGACACTCACAAACTGTTTGTCGACTTCAAAGTAGCATATGGCAGCGGGCATAGGGATGTGCTAAACTACTCCATAAGTAGTTTTGACACCCCTGCCAAACTCTTCACATTGAGCAGAATAACTATGAGTTAACCGAGACTTTCAATGCCAAGTAAGGTTTTTAGACAAGGTGCCGCTCTGTTATATACATTTTTTAGCATTAGAAAGAATCGTGCAAAACTTCTGGCTAACAAATGAGGTACGATTACTTCTATCGAGGTTCGGTAAACGAGGGCAAACGAAAATATATGCTGCAACCAGAAAAAGACACACATCACAGATGGCTTGGCCAGAATGTCAAAATTGTTAGCTATAAATTTGAATAGTTTACTTAATTATATTGTATATAATTATAATTCTTAACTTCGTATATTTAGATTCCGCAGTTAAAAGCAGCAACCTATCAGTGCAAAAATCAGATACAGAGTAACTTTAGACATAGCCATTTTTTGTTGGTCCAGGAGGCAATCGGGTAACAGAGCCCCTTCTTTTAATACCATAGTTTCTTTATGCAAGACGCATGGACCTTGTCGAAAATAAATGAAAAAGCACTTGGCTTGATTTTTGGTGCCATTTGTATTGGCGAAAAATGGGGGAGGAGATTTAACCACGAGCTCTACGAGCTACACAGCGACATCAGTCTAGTCAGGAGTCTACGGACCCAATAGCTTGGCCATGTTAAATAAATGGACGCCACTGTCCCGCCCCAAGAGTTCGAGTCTAGCCTTGAGGGAAGACTCCTCTTAGGTGACGTACGCAAGTGGAGGGGATAACTAACTGGAGTCTGCTGGCGAGAGTTCGTGCTAACTGAAGATGCCTAAAGATGTTTTTTTTGTGTTTTTGAAAAGAACTTAACACGTAAGAGAGTCTGACTACTCCTAAAATGCCGGAGCATGTGTGGTAAGTTTTGCTGAAAATTGGATAGGCACAGAGGGAAAGAGAGAGAGATGTTTGGAACTAGTGGTTATTTCGCTCTATGGGCGGCAACCAGCATTTAATGGAGAGACTAAATTATTTGCGTAAATTGGCTTATTGTTGTATTTTAGGCAACCAATCATCCCATCACTTTTGGGAAAATCAGAAGAAAATGTAAGAGCAGAGTCTTATTTAAATCAAATTGTCATTAAATTTTTCATTTATAATTAACCTTTTTATATTCTTTTATCAATAAACATTAAGGTGGAAAATATTTCGTTGTTTTAAATTGATAATCGAAATGGTGTTGAGAATTGTTTTTCGGATTATCTCTCTAACTGTCAGAAATATTTATCGTTCATTTACTCGGTTGCTTGTGTGTAAATCGCAAGAGTCAACTGTTGGCTGTTGAAGGAGTCAAGGGCGAACTCCTTCATCTCCTTTATTGTTTTCTCATAAAGCCGATCTGGGCATAACACTGCCACTTGAGCCACAGCCACCTACTCTGGATTATAGCGTCATCTATGTAAGTAAGCAATAACTCTTTAACAATTCGATGCACTGTGACACGCTGAGAATATGCAATTCTAATTATTGGCCTAATTCGATTTGCAGTTCGACCGATAAAGCACGACCTAGTTCTGAAATATTCGCAACAAAACAATGTCGATATTTATAAGCTTAATTGTATAATAACTCCGTCTCAATAGTTAAGACAGGCCCATATTCAGAATCGCGGTATTAAACTAATAGCGGTACAATATATTTGTTTTTGTTGTGAGGCAGTTAAAAATTGAAGTCACAGAGTGTTAATTAAATTGAGTCTTAACTTCACTAGCCAAGCAAATTTAATTAGACTTGCATCGGCTATTGAATCGACGAATGAAATTGTATAGCTGACTGTTTACGTCCACATATGATATGAAAGTATTGATTTTTAGTTTCTACGCATGATAATTACTTAAGCATCTGCTAACGGCTAAGCTATTTGTTGGCTCGTTCCTGCTATCTTCCCTTTACGAAGAAATAGTTTAAGCTCTAGTTGGGCTTAGATAGGTGTCAGGATTTGTTACACCTTGGATTCCTACATTCATTTGCAATAATCATCAATGATTTTTCGTCAGGATTTTTCATTGATGCAGCAAGTCGTGAATTAATCGCAATTTAAGTTTAATTAATAATTTGAAAATAGACAAAATTCGACTTCTGAACATGACTTCAATAAAATGTTGTAGTTTAAATGTTGCAATTAAAAACTACAATACTTCTTCAAGACTATTTTTTTACAGAGATTCACTCAAAATTACTCGGTTAACAGAGATCAAAAATATCAAATTCTTAAAAGATTGAAAAGAATTCTTAAGATTAATGGTTAAATAACACTTTTAGAGTAATACACCATCGCATTGCCATATGGGACAACTTTTGCATTATCGGCGAAAGAATCCGTACGTGTGCGTAGGTAAATGTGAGAATACACGTGATTTGTATCATGCCGGATTGCTCAATTTCGTTGAGCCTTCGTTCGCTTTTGGTTTCGCATCTAAAGTGCGACCGGGATAGCTTTTCGTACGGAAATTTGACAGCTAAACAGTTGTTTGCAATTTTGAATTTCTAAAACCTGTGGTTTTCCTTGAGATAAGTAAGTGTTGGCGCAGATAGTCTATTTGAATCTCCCGCCTCTTTTCGTTAGCTATTGTATATTTATATTATATTTATATATATATTCATCACACTCAAAATACTATCCTTAAAATAAACCCAAAAGGGGATTGCATAGATTCATTCCATTGTAAAGATTAAAAGGCATGCGTTTGTTAATTATTAAATAAATTTAAAGTAAAGTATAGTGGTGTTTCATTTATCCAGAGAAATTGGAGAACACAGAACAAGATATTGGTGAGTCTGTATCGTTTCTTAGTATATATTTTAGAGATTTACATATATGTATAAATCAAAGTATGCAGTAAGTATATTATATCGTTAATAAAACAATCTATTGTACCATTCGTCTACGTTCTTTGCCCAGTTAAAATTTCCACAAACCTTTTCCCATACGTCTGTTCAGAGCCAATTTCACACCTTCTTTAACACACGTGTGCACAACTCTCCAAGAATAAACTTTTTTTTTCTCACTTAAATACATAATATATGTATATACAATATCATATGTAGTAGACAAGCCCGCATTGTCTAAGCGTAGAAACGAAATCTTGCAAAATTTCTTAAAAAGCCATTGAACAAATTCATCGCTAAAGTTCAGATTACAAATTTCGTTGTCGCCATTCGCCTAAATTTTCTGATTCCCATTTTCAACTTAATTTGCTTATAGAAATCGAAACTCACCACATTAATACATATTTAAAATTAGCACAGTAGTTGTTAATTTGTAATCATTCCACTTTTAAATCAACGGACACTTTTACGTCATCAATCATACTCTCGTCGTTGGTAAAAGCTTTCACCACAATTCCCCGGTGAAAAGCATACGTCGTTGCATCATACTCAGCCGAGTATTTCACCATGGGAACCAATTCGCTTCAAACTTTTGATCAAGACACATAGATAGTTGATTATTTTAATTGGAAATCGACATAGTTATGTAGTATGTCGTTGCTCTACACGCAGCGGAGAATTCATCGTTGGAACCAATTCACTTCAAAACTCTTGGCCAAGAATAACATATTTTGAATTACATATTCACATTGTTAGAATATTGTTTCGTCAGCATAATTTACATTGCACTCACCTACTTACATACATATACATATTTCGCTCCGCTTAGAGGCTTAACAGTTGCAGGGCATATTCGATATCTGTTAAACTGAAATTAAGCGTATTCCTTAGAACACGTCAGAAATAGAAAAGTCTCTAGAAACACTTAAGGCAAATAGAGTCTCCACCAAGGGAAGTATTTCTCAAATAAAAACTATAATCGAGTCCAAATCGAATAGTTTGGAGTTCACTGAACTGGAATGTCGGTTAGGTATTCTGGAGTCTTACTTTAAGCAAGCACTACACTATCAGATATGAATAGAGGAGTTAATTCCAACTGATAATGCGCGTTGTGAAATCGAGGAATTGTATATTACAACAAAGTCAAAAATATTGCCGCTGATGGGTTCGAAAAGTAGAGTTATCATTCCGGAAACATCGCTTATGATTCCCTCTTCGTCAACTTCTCGATTACCACCATTGAAGCTGCCGAGGTTTTCTGGAAAATATTCAGACTAAAATATTGGTGCATAGTGACAATTCATTGACTAATATAGAGAAGATCAATCATTTTATTTCATGTTTGGGACAGGCACTAGGTACCATCAAGGCGTCTCAGGTTACGGAGGACAACTACCCGAAATAACTCAAGCGGCTTGAAGACAGATACGATAATAAGTGTTTGATTTTCCTGGAGTATGTTTCCATGTTGTTTGAACTCCCAAAAATGAAAGGAGCTTCGCCGGTTCAGCTTAGAAGTATAGCCGACAATGTTTCCGCTCTGTTTGACTCCTTGTCATCGTTGGGTACTCATGAAGACATTTGTAATGCAATCGTCATTTATTTAGTAACGTCAAAGGTAGACGCAGAGACGAATACTAAATGGAATGGGTCGCTAGATTACGGGAAGCTGCCGGATTGGGCGACATGCTCTGAATTGCTAAGTAAACGTTGTCAGTTCTTAGAAAGTCGAGAGTCGAAAATCCCGTTTACAGTATTAGGGAAGTTTAATCAGCACCCGAAACCATTGCAACGAAAACCTGAACATATTTTGCTAACCGCAGCAAAAGGGTCATACCACTTTTGCCAATCTCCTAAACACCTTATTGTGGACTGTAATAAATTTAAAAACCTTCACATATACGATGGTTTCAAGCAGGCAAAGCATTTGGCCTTGTGCATAAATTGTCTTAATAAGGATCATGGAGTGAGCAAGTGTTGCTCAAGAAGATGCGATGTGTGTTCAGATCCAAATCATCTGCTTTTGCATAGGTATGCATGGATAGTCTCAGGCACTTGCAAAATACCAATTGGGCTTAAGTGCTGCAATTTGATAGAAAGGCCAGTGAACAATTCGTGTTTAAATAGACTAGTAGAAAGGTTCTGGGATATAGAAGAGATTTCGAACAAACCACTCCGTACCTCAGAACAGGTCAGGTGTGAAGAACATTTCACACAGAGCTTGAAAATACTACCGAATTGCAAGTTCTCTGTAAGATTGCCATTCAAGGACAGTCCTAATTTGCTAGGAAATTCTTTGGAGATAGCAAAGAAAAGATTTTTTTTCAATGGAGAGAAGACTGGTTAAAAATCCAAAGCTCAAGGAAGAGTAATTAATCAATAAATACTTAGAGTTAGGACATATGTCGGTGATTGAACACATTGTCCTGAATAAACCGCATTACTACATGCCTCATCAGTATCATCATCAATCCTAGAAAAAGACGTATTGCCTTAATACAGTAACTTACGGAACTGCTTCTGCACCATTCCAATCAACTCAATGTCTTCAAGAAATTGGCTTACGCAATGAAGACCGGTACGTTTCGAAGTTAAAGAAAAACTTAAAGAAGTTTACTTTTCGGTTGACTCTAAAATTGTTTTACATTGGCTAGCTTCATCGCCCAGCTCGTGGGAAACGTTCATTGCGATTAGGGTCAGTGACATATATACCCTAGCGTCTAACGTTCATTGGAGACATGTAAGATCGGAGAGTAATCCACAGATATAATTTCGAGGAGAAGTCTAGTCGAAGACTTATGGCATTCAATTTGGATCACCGATCCAGAGTTTCTCAACAAAAGCCCCTCAGAGTGGCCTGAAAACCCTAAAATTTACAGCCAACCTTTGGACAGCGCGCTGTTTGAAGCAAAGAAAAGAAAGCATGTGTTTACTTGCACCATCTTCGATAGGGAGTTCATCGAACGGCTATGCAAATATACCAGTTTTACCAAAACTCTTCGGGTGATAGCTTATATATCTCGTTTTGTGAGGATTGGGAAAGAAGAAACTTACAGCCAAGGAGTTGGATGAGGCGCTGACAAAAATCATCTGGTGTATTCAGCATGACATCTTTGCAGTTGAAATCTCAGAAATTACTGCAAAAAAGAAAAAGCTATCGCCAAGTCCCATATCGAAATTATCGCCGTTTTTAGATGTGCACGATCGAGAATTACTACGAGTAGGTGGATGTATATGCAACTCTGAGATAGGATACGATGTCAAATTCCCCATTTTATTGCCAAGCAATAATTGTTTTGCCAAGGCATATGCGAGGCATCTGCATATAAAGAATTTTCATGTTGGACCACAGGCATTATTAAATTTCGTCAGGGATCGGTTCTGGATTATAAAATGAAGGAGACTAGTTAGGGGTGTCGTTAGATCCTGTATACATTGCCAAAGGTACAGGCCACAATTGCTGCACCAAATAATGGAAAATCTGCTCAAAGATCTGTTGACACCTAATAGACCATTTCAGATTTGTGGAGTTGACTTTTGTGGTCCTATACTTACATCATGGAAGGTTCGTGGAAGACGACCATATAAAACATATGTAGCCGTATTTGTTTGTTTTGCCACAAAGGCTGTTCATTTGGAGGTTGTTTCATGTCTAAGTTCAGAGGCTTTTATTGCGGCTCTGAAAAGCCTCATAGGGCAAAGGGGCTGTCCGTCCAAAATCCACTGCGATAACGCGACGATCTTTGTAGGTGCAAAAACAAAACTTGAAGAGTTTAGAAATATATTTTATAAAAACACCTCTAAATCTAAATTATTCGAATTCGTTGTAGATAAGGGCATAGAGTTCCAATTTATTCCACCTCGTGCACGTCATTTTGGAGGCATATGGGAGGCTGCAGTCAAGTCGGCAAAAACCCTACTAACGAAGACCTTTGGAGGAGCTCTTCTAAAGTTTGAAGAACTAGGAACGGCATTAGCGGAAATAGAAGGAATCTTAAACTCAAGACCCATTACTCCGGTTACTCCGGATCCAGCAGATTTCAGTGCTCTAACCCCAGGACATTTTCTAACTGGAGCTGTACTAAACTCGTTCCCTGAACCAAATTTAAATTTCAAAAAAATTTCTTATCTCCATAGATGGCAGAGAGTCACAGCGTTGAAGCAACACTTTTGGAAACGATGGTCAACCGAGTACATTCGCAATCTTCAACAGAGTTCGAAGTGGGTTTCAAGGCAGCCTAATACCAAAGAAGGAAGTCTGGTAGTTCTTCAAGACGAAAACTTACCCCCGTACAAATGAGTACTAGCCAAGGTTGAGCGGATCATCAAAGGTGACGACAACAATGCTCGGGTAGTCGATCTCAAGACTACTACTTGAAGATATAGACGTCCAATCACCAAAATCGCACCACTCAACACAGCGGATTGATAGCAGAGCCAATCAAGGGGGCCGAAATATTGGCGCAGATAGTCTATTTAAATCTCCAACCTCTTTCCGTTAATTTATGTGAACAGCTGTACTTTTTACATTTGGGTGGAAAATATATTTACCACACTCAAAATACTATCCTTAATATAAACCCAAAAGGGGATTGCATAGATTCATTCGAGCGTAAACATTCAAAGGCGAACGTTTGTAAATTATTAAATAAATTAAAAGTAAATTATAGTGATGTTTCATTTATCCGACCCTTCTTCGAACAAAATCTATTTGAGATTTTACAGTAAGTTTATTTCTTTAACAGACATCATTATTAGAAAAAAACACAGATTATTTTACTATAAATAGTTTTTAAATTAGAATAGCAAATGCAACAAAAAAAAAAAAGATAAACGTGGAGGACTACAAAATTAATTTCGCTTGTAAAATTTTACTGCTTTTCAATAAGAGGGCTTCCCTTTATGTTTCCTCGATTTCAAAATGAGGAAACGTGACAGAAGATAGGAAACTGACTAAATAAACCTCATTTTTCATCAGCTTTGGCGGGCGTGGACCCTCTATAAACAAAAAGACGCTTTCAATGGACTTTGCAATCCGAAAATACGATTGGCAAGATAGAAGAACTTTTATTAGCCTTTCTTATAGTGCCGACAAATATTAATAGCATGGAATGTTCATAAAAATATGATGAAAGATATTCGACGGCTGAAAAGGATGAATTAAACGACGAAATATTTGCATACGTTTTGGAAAATGTGCATGATGAAACTTACAATTTTTTTCTAATTTAACTCACCGTTATTTTACGTTCATAAGTTTAATTTTTATAAAATACGAGTTGTCATTACCTATTCAAAATATTATTTTGATATAAACATGTGTTGATTTTGTTTTATGAAAATATTCACAGATAATATTTTTGATGGCTTTTGATGATGCGTGTATGATTTGATGGTGTAATCGAAGGAATTACCGTCATCCCAATCCACTAAGTTATCGGGACAATATGATGGCATTCACTCTATTAAACGTGTAATGAAACGCAAATTAAAAATAATTTTTCTGCATGTTTTGGTTACAGAAGTTTGTGAGCAATATGCGCTAACGTGCGGCAAGGATACTAAAACTATTTTCAATTCTACGGTGAGCTCGCGGCAGTCTTTGGTTAAAATTTTCTTTCTCAGTTGTCAGAAGACTCCTGGATAATTTTGCATCAGGCGTGTTCTCATTTAGTTATTAGTAAAGTATTTAAGTTTTTATTTGTTAAATATTTGGGGAAAGAAATTGGTAGATTATTGCTTAAAAGCCTTCTTGCAAATCTATTGGCTCGGAGAATACTTGTAAATATAAGAATATTATGGTACTATAGGAACAAGTACAAAATATATTAAACCATATTTTAATCTCCATCGCTTTGGCACCCATATGCACCAACGTTTACGTATGTTATGAGATCTAGCATTTGGCATCATTTGCAGTCATTAAAACTATGCTGAAATGTTTTTTTTAGCAAAAGTATTGGCTTCTACTTTTGGGTGGAAATGTTAGATGAATATGTTTCCCATTAATGTGAGAAATGGTTTTAAAATTACCAATACTATTGGTATATATATTTATTCGTGCGGTTTTTTCAAAATTTGAACGTTTATTTAAGAAAAACATGTACAATAGTATTATTTAAAGTATTGCCCATTTGAAGCTATGACTTTTTCCCATCTTTCTGGCAATTTGTGGATCCCATCCCAAAAGAACTGCGCCGGCTTGGCAGCCAATAATGAATCAAGCCAATTTTTGTTATTCTGCTCTGATGTGAACCGTATTTCAGTGAAGGCGTTCTGCATCGACCGGAACAAATGGTAGTCAGAAGGGCAAGGTCTGGCCTATAAGGCGGGTATGGTAAGACTTCCCATCCACTGTTTTCCAAATAGTTCTTAACCGGAATAGCAACGTAGGGCCGAGCTTTGTCATGATGGAAAATTATTGCCTCGTGTCTGGTCACATATTGCGGGCGTTTTTCGGCTACTACTCTCTTCAAACGGATTAATTGTGTTCGGTAGCGTTGTCCATTGATGGTTTCACCTGGTTTCAGCAGCTCATAATACAGCACACCCATCTGATCCCATCAAATACAGAGCATTAACTTCGCGCCATGGATATTCGGCTTTGTCGTTGATTTGGCTGGTTGGCCGGGTTTCACATATGATTTTTTGCGCTTGGGGTTGTCGTAATGGATCCATTTTCTATCACCAGTAACAATCCGATGCAAAAATGACTTCCTTTCGACGTCTCTCGGCTTGAGTTCATGTGAAACCCAATTTCCTTGCTTTTGAATATATCCAGCTGCTTTTAAACGTTTTCAAATGGCTGCTTGAGTGACACCCAAAGATTCTTCGAGCTTTCATAGAGTAATGCTTCCAGTTCTTCATCTTCAAACTTTTTTGGCTGCCCAGGATATTTATCGTCTTCCAAGCCAAAATCACCACATTTAAATCGTGCAAGCTACTTTTGGCACGTTCGCTCAGCTAGCGCATGTTCACCATAAGCTTCCACCAAAATACGATGACTTTCGGCAGCAGTTTTCTTCATATTAAAGTAATGAAGAAAAACTCCCCGCAAAAACACTTTTTCAGGCACAAAGTTCGACATATTTGAGTGAAAAAATATTATTGTTGTTTACGCTTTAAATGAATGACGTATACTGAAATGACGTACAATGACAGTAGCTTTCCAACGCATGTTCCAATGGAATAATAACAATGGAATAATACAAGTTACGCTATCTCTTAACGTAACTCTTATAGACCCAATATAAGAAAAAATGTCTGGACTCACCTTCGTATATAAAAAAAACTGGTACCATCTAGTTCTTTTATTTTTAAAATTATTAAAATCAATTATATTTCCTTTTTTTCCAACAGTTTTGTTTCTATAATATATTGCTTTCTTTAAAAAAAAAAAAACATATTTTACAGATAAATTACTTTTCACGCTCAATTAGTAATTGCCTACGTCTTTGGACCTTGTATTTGATTTAGCTGATAACTTTGAGTTATAGAAAGTTAAAAAGAATATGTCTTCAAAAGAAAAAGAAGGTTCATTTAACATACATTCAATGCAACGGAGATATAAAAGACAATTTTAAATGCGGACCATCCCGAATTCCAAAATTTCTTACATAACGTCAGAGCGTACAACAGCGCTTTCTGAATGATATCGTTTGAAGCAAATCGCGCCTACGATTCTCTACAATATCCACCTATATTTTGCCGTGGAAGACGGATTAAATTCCGCAGCACATAGAATAGATCACGAAATTGGCGATGTAAACAATATAATAAGAAGATATCCGCCACGCAGTTTTTTAGCTATTTGATTCAGCTGAGATTAAATGAGAATCCTCATATACATTAATACATTGCTATCGTTCGCTTTTTTAGGCAGTTTTTAGTGGATCAATATGCCAAAGTTGAAACAGAACGTATAATATTTATTCGCATAAATCAGAAAAACTACTACAACTATACAGTAGGACGCTAATAGGGTAAGTAAGATGGTAATTCTTCATTGGACTTTTACACGAAGTTCGTGATTTATACACGAACGCACGTAGAACGCATTTTGCTATGTGCGAAAAGATGACCGGCCGGCATTTTTTATCACCACGAATCCCAAGTCGGCTGAAATAGCTAGAAGGCTTTTTCTAGGGCAAACGACTGAGATGACTTGGTAGCTGGATTATTTCATTTAAAATTTCATCAATTTCTGAAGACATTTAATAACTTAGCATATTCAACGTTCCTTCCTTGCTTTGACTACCTTGTCGTGGTAGGAAGGTTTAAGAGTCAAAGATCGTAAGGTTCTGAAAAGAACACAGGTGAGACGTCGAACTATGCTCCAAGGAAATCTTACCTGGACGTAAAAAAGTTAACAATATGGAGGTGACCCAACCAGATTATACTCCAGGTGGAACTCGAATTGGCGACAATTTTTGTGACTACGGCCGGGGCACGGATTCTGGAGTCCCCACCCGACATACCTCTGCTCTGAACGAGGAGCTGCTGGATCACTTGATTCCGACGACTCCCGCGGCCCTTTCTACGACACGTTCATTAGATTGAGCTGGAAAGATGGAGAAAGTACCAGAGAGGCCTTGCCTGTTACGGTTAAACCTCATCAGAATAGACTAGTAATTGGTCAGGGTACTGTTTCTGACGGCTTGTCTCGGAAAACCGAAAAGGTGGAACGGGCTCCAAAAGAGACACACTCTAAAGGACTACCGTCTAAGGGGCAGCTAAAGAGGCGAAGGAGAAGTGACACAAAAGCACAGGCAAAAAGGTGGCGAGTGCCGACGAACGTCACACTTTCCCACCTGCGAGAGAGAAGAGAAACTTGTCGGTGGAAGTGACAAAAACTGGAACCGATCAATCTCTCAGATCTGAAGCTGCGCCCTATTCTTCTGTCCCGAACAATACCAAGAAGAAGAAAGTCTCCGACATTCCAATCGATGGGTCTCTCCGCGCACGATGCACTTAAAGTGTCAAACCCAAAACCAGTGGAGTTTTCACACGCACGCGACCTAACCCGAACAACCCGAAACCGGTGCTGCAAACCACAGCTCTGTTGGACGGAACTTGGACGTCGTTGGAAAAATTATCTAGAATAAGACCCCGAAACGCCAAAGGGAATGAGACCGGCCCACATACAAGGATTCTGCTATCTCCTCTCTGGTGCTTCGAATCAGGGAATCTGGCAATGACAACTGTTTGAACGGTGCTAATCTGTGGGAGCTAACCAAAACAGAGAATGTTTGCATTCAAGCAGAGGGCTACGGTATGGAGAATGGAACTCTTAGAGTGAAGTGCTCTACGTAGAAAACTATTGAATGGCTGAGCAAATCTGTGCCGAAAATCCCACCCCTGAAGACCAAGACTTTCGAGGTTTTCAGAGAACCCAAACTGACGCGCGCTATCTTCTGGGTCCCGGGACAACTCAGAGAAACGGGAGATGTTTTGATGCGTTTTCATACCCAGAACCCCGGACTTGACAGTAAAAAGTAGAAAATATACTTACACCGGGAGAGAAAGAATCGGGAAAACAATGACGGCTCTTCTCTTATTGTGGGCTTAGACAAGGCTTCTGTCGAGCCCATTAAGTCTAGGTATGATTCACGTCCTTATCTGCACCTTGGAAAGGTTAATTTCCACTTTGTTTCCAAATGAGTGCAGATAGAAGATGACCACCACAATACACATCTTTTCTGTGTACTCAAATCAACTTTCAACATTCCAAGTCTGCTACTGCATCCCTATGTAAATAGAAGGCTTTCTGTGTTGAATACAAAACCCCACATAATATCCAAACAGGAACTATGGGTGTGGAATAAACACATCTGTGATTTCGGATGTTTAGGAGCTTTCACACTACTTAATGACGAGCGCTCGGTAAGACTGAGAGCTTGTCTTTATGTGCCGAATTCACTCTCACCAACTAAACGTGTACAATTTTGTAATCAAGATTTGGTTGCTGCAGACATAAGCTACGAAGCAAACGGAGAATGGCACAAATTCGTCGTTGCGTCTGCTAATTTTCCCTATGATTCTTTACTGCTGCCATCACCGAAGGCGATAGTAGAACTCATTGAATATTGTGATTCCAGAAAGATGGAACTCATTACATGCTGCGATGCTAATGTTCAGAACATTTTCTGGGGCAGTAGCAAATGCAACGTGCGAGGTAACCATCTTCTGGATTTCATACTATCGTCTGACCTGGCTGTCAGTAACGTTGGCTCATAGCCAAATTTTATTACGAGAGTAAGGCAGCAGGTAATCGACTTAACTTTATCCAAAAAATCTAAATGTCAGATCATGAATACATCGAATTCAGAATCGGATGCGAGGTCTCGACCTTGCTGAAAAGGAGGAATCCGCATGAAATCAACTGGACACGATTTATGGAAGAGCTCAACAAATACAATAGTGCTCCCTCTAAGTTCAGGACAAAACAAAATCTTGAGGAAGCTGTTCATAGCATGAACGGCAACTTCATCAAGTTTTTAGAAATGGCATGTTCAGTTAGTAAGCAATCCTGCAGATCTTCGTCTTCGTAAAGATTCCAGAAAACTTCTAAACAGGTCCCTTAAGACTAATTTGAAGGAAGATTGGAATCTTTACAGATCTTATTCGGACTTCGAAGAGCACTTCTCACAAATCTTTTTGCGAAATATCGAAACTATTAGCTCTACTCTCAAAAGGGGAAGATCAACCAGGCAAAAACCACTCAGAAAAACTGACGGTACCTATACCCAGTCGAAAGCAGCGACTCTTCGTCTCATGCTCAAGTCTCACTTCCTAGTTAACCTAATCGAAACCAGTTTACAACTAGCTCCTATCAAAGAAGCTGGTAGTGAGCTGAACAGCACAACACGCCGTAGCTGGTATATATATCGGTTGTGGTGTACCCAATTATGGTACAAAAACGTATAGACCAGCTGCTGGCAGCTTTGAAGAGAATTTTTGCTGCTAGATTCGCACTGGTATACCTTACGTACCGAATCCTTGGTGAGCAGTGAGAGTGGCCTTTATACCGAAAATCAGAAAGAAGGACTACTCGCTCGTCAAGAATTTCAGGTCTGACAATTTCAAGGAATGTTAGCACTGGCTGTAGCATCTTCCGGCATCGCTGCCACACTGCTTCCGAACGGCAAGACGGTGCACACCATGTTCAAAATTCCAATAATCATAGACGTTTCCCGTAATGGTGGCAAGGCAAAAATGTTCCAAGACCATTATATAATGGCATGGGATGAGTGTACGATGTCAAAAAGAAAAACTGGAGCGTGTAGAATAAACTTTCCAGGAAATCCGCCAAAATTACCGGGTTTAGAAAACGATCCTTGTTGTTACTCGAGGTACACAAACTGACTAAGTAAGTGCCGTGGAATCTCGCACCATAGTAATAACTGTCAGAAACGTTCGGTAAAATAAAATAAACATTATATGAATTTTTTCGCTTATTGTACATAGATATTGCTTAGGTATTACATCAAAGCAGTCTCTGGATGTTTGAACGAGCTAACCTGACACTTAAAAACGAGCAAACCGCTGGAATAAATGATATTATTTCATCCAGAATTGAAAAAAATGAAGTGGTTTACACGTTGATGATCACCGTAGTTCATTAAAATATTTCCGGTAGAATTTCTGAGTTCTCTCAATGCTAACGGTCTTCCTGCACACCGGATTACACTTTAAGTCAGTGTTCTGATAATGCTTCTTCTGAATTTGAATCTTCCGAAATTATGCAACGGAACCCAACTTAAAGTAATCAAATTACGAATTAATCAGCTTGAGGTGAAAATTCATGCGGGTTATGGTGTACGTGAAATGGTACAAAAATTTCCCATTTTAATTTAAATGAGTACAGTTTCCTGTGACCGTTTGCTTTGCCATGACGATAATCAAGTCGAAGGGACAGACGCTCAAATGTGCTAGTCTTGACTTGAGAACCGGCTGTTATTAGCACGGCCAGCCAACTGTACGTTGCTTGCTCTCGGGTCAGCAACTTTCATGGTCTATATGTTTTAGCTCTCCAAACAAAAACAACAAATAGTGTGTACAAAGAACTTTATAAAAATTTGTAAAAATAGTATTGGTATATTTTTCAGACGTCATACAATAACCAAGATACTATATAAATTTCAAAATCATTTAAACTCATATGAGTAGATTTTCTCTAACTAGTTAAAAAACAGTTTAATTTTTTCTTTATTAAAGTATTATCGTATTATCGCACATTAAAACCATATATGTAGTTTTATTTATCTATATGAACAATAAATAAACCGTTCTGACTAATAACATTTTGAGAATATTCCACATTAACTTTTTCATTTATTTTCTATTCTTTACAACTAAAACAAAAGTGCCCTACCTAAAAGATTAAATATGAACGTTTTAATATATATATAAAGACTTAAAATTAAAGTAAATGTTAGCAGACACAAAAGCGTTGTACCTAGAGTACTTACCATCATGGTTTGAGTTTGGCGATTTGTGCGGCAGACAACCACGACTGAAACTGCCTTAGGCTGATCTTTGATAAGATTTCTACTGCACCCTAAGGAAAATTGTTATCAAGTAAGAGATTAATAAATGATAGGAGCAGCTAATGCCACACGCCCATATTTTTTATGACCGAGTTTATTATTACAACAGGTCCATCCTACTTTGGCAGAGGTAATATAACCCTTGCATGCAGATACTGCAGTTAATTTCTCAGTTGAATACAAACGCATACATTTTTTGCTTTGCAGTGTACAAAAGCATCGTGTTGCGTATCCGCAAGTAGGTGGAGGGTCTACACAAAAAAACAACCGAATATGAGAAAATTATCGTATCTGACCTTTAACTTTTTATATCAGAATATGTTTTGTCGGCGTGTATTTCTTTTGCAATAATATGTGATGTGTAAGTAATAAGACAAACGCCAGGTCACAAGAAATTTAGTTCACATATGCTATGTATGTATGTACGAGGACATATTTAATAAATATTCTGATATGTATATAATTGCTTTTTTAATTTGTGCATAATGAAAATCTTAGCCTAAGTATTATACAGGCTAAATCTTAACGGGAGCGGTGAATATATTGTAGCATATACTCGTAGTTACTTATATGAATATACACATATGCATGTATCTACAATCAGTTAAGTTTACTTGATGATCAAGGTGAACAGGGCAGGACACAATCGGGTAAATACATACGAGTACATCTGTATAAGTTAAACAAGGTGTAGAATTCAGTGAAAGTTTTTGCTTGCTTCAAACTTAAATTTCTTAGTTACGTAGCTATTTGCTAATTCTTATGATAAGCTTTTCTGCATAGGAAAATAACATTTGAATTCAACAGAATACAATACCAAATAAGAAATGTGTCTGTTATTTATGTCTCTAAAGAGAAGAGCACACAAAAATATGTACATACAAATGCACATTGAAATTATAGTGAAGATTTGGTGGAGCTAGATTACGGAAACTGTACTCAAATTATTTCGTAGGAGTATCAAATAGTCGTTTAAGAATCTTAAAGAATTTAAGATTATTCTTACAATTTGTTTGAAAACATTCGAATTATAGTATTATTTAGTCGATCTTAGTATTTCACATAAACTCGTTGAATTTCTTACCTTATGTATATTGTTCAACAAGCATGGAAACGCACCTCGAAAAATTTTTGATATAACCCGCCGAGAGAGTATTAAAATCAGTAAATTTCTGTTTTTGTTGTTTGGTGCTAGTCGAGTTTTCAAATCAGACCTTCTTGCGTGAAAGTCGGAAATGTGCTAAAATGCCGCGCTACTTGCCTATTTGAATATCTGATACTTTTGCTGAAAATAAGTAAATTAAGTAGATATTTATATTTTCCTGTAGACGTAGGTAAGCCAATGTTATTTACTTGTGTTACGTAAGATTATTAAACGAAATGGCGATTTGCTTCTCATTTGAGAAACCCAAAAAGATTGATTGATGGTGTTTATATTTGCAGATGACAGCTGCTGTTTCACATTTCAGGATACGAGTGTTCTTCCACCATAAGGAATTACTACTTAAAAGGAATTTTTACTATTGGTAAAAAATAAATAAACACAATATGTTTTCTAGCAATTTTGACTTAAATTTCAAATACAAATACCAGATCCGGTACTGGTACTTACCGGAGTTACAGGACTGTAGAACAGCTCATGTATAGGATGAGATGGAATAACTATTTTACCTAACTTAAATTTTTCTTAAGTAATACTAGGTGGAGTGAAAAGTAGCCTCCTTGACCGCCAGAATGCACTGCTACTGCAAAAAAAGGTTATGGCGCCTTGAAGTCCGTTCATATTTAGGCAGACATGCCATTTCAGTGCGATACTGTCTTTAGTTTTGTTTTGACAGCTGATTGTTGTTGACGTGTTTGGCATCATAATGAGTATGGACAAAAACGATTTTCGTTCTCTCATAAAACATTATTTTTTAAGAGGCAAAACGGCGAAGGAAACAAAAGAAAAGTTGGATAAATATTATGGGGCTAAGCTCCGTCAGATTACACCGTCAAATATTGGTTTCGAGAGTTTCGTGGTGGCCGCAACTCCATGAAATGGTGTTGGCTGACCGAAAGTGAAGGTGCGCGAGCTAGCAGATACCACAAAGATTAGTACTGAGCGCACACGCCATTCTGCATATGAAAAAAATATCCTGCCGCTGGGTGCCGCGCATATCACTCCTGACCAAAAACACGAACGCGAGAGCACTTCGAAAGAGTGTTTGGACTTGCTGATGCGGAATCGGTCGGGCTTTTGGGGTCGATTGGTAACTGTTGAACACCAGAGAACAGAATGAGTGCCGGCAATGGACTGAAGCCGGCACAAGTGCTCCGAAGCGGCCAAGGGAGGCTCGATTGGTCGGAAAGTTTATGGTGTCAGTTTTCTGGGATTGTCATGGCATACTCTTCGTGGACTACCTCGAAAAAGGAAAAATCATCAACAGCGAGTATATCTGTGCATTATTGAACCGATTGAAGGCCGAAATCGCTGCAAAACGGTCTCACACGAAGCGAAAAAAAAATTTACACAAGAGCATCGCAGCCAATGACAACCAAATCAAGTACTTACGGCTCTAATTGATGTCGCATCCACCGTATTCGACCGATTATTTCTTCCCAAACCACAAAAGATGGCTCATCAATACAAAATTCAGTTCACGCGAGGAAATCATAGAGTATTTTGCAGATCATGAAGTTGGTAAATCGCTAGAATAAGTGTATCAAACTAAAAGGGGAGTATATTGAATAAAATAAAAAAAACATTTTTTTGTTCATTCCCAAATAGGTTACTTTTCACCCCACCTAGTATGCCTTTAAAGTTTTCCAGCCAACGTTTTATAAAGGAATACTGAACCATTCTAAAAAATTTTTTTCTTCTGTGGATACGCAATTGAAATGTAGACATAAAGGCTAATTTTCGTTTTACGGACTTATGACAACATTTTGAAAAAAGGCCATTGTATGAAATCATTAGCTGTACTTAACGTGGCGTTCGTAGATACACATATGTTAGGTACATCAATTGTATGGATGTTGCTTACGAAGTTGGCTTAAGATCTTACCTAAATTCTACAGGTTATTAACATTAATTGTTGATGTTTTTGAATTTGAATTGGGTTTTTCCAAAACTATGATGATATCTTGTAATTTTTTACCATCGCGATAGGGAATCATAAATATTTTCGTTCTATAGGTCCTTTTCCGTACGCATAAAATTGATTGAAAAGGTAAGACCCACTATTTGTTGACAATAAAAAAACACACAATTGACAGAATCTGGGATCTCGGTGGAATATTGTCCTTTGCTTCAAACCGTGCCAAACTTTTTCTAGTCTTCTAACTTGTAAATACTAAGGGGCAGGACATAGTCTCTGATTATCCCTAATGATGCTCAGAAAGCCACTTGATTGAATCAATTTGATCATCTATCTGCTATCATACAGAAAAAGATATTTCTTTGATGTCACCTCAATCAATCACAGCGATCTGGGACAATCAGTTTCTGTGTTAATACTAGCGAACGCACCGGTGACAGACCGCTGTCTTCTCTCAATTATGTCGATGTTATTGGCGTAAACCAGTACAATTCTTTCAAGTACGGTGTTAAAGGAGTCACATGACAGCATGTCACCTTGTGTAAAACCTTTTCTGACATCAAGGGTCAAGCGAGCGTTCGCAGTCATCATTCCGCAAAGACAGATGAGCTTGGTAGGGATGCCAAAACTTCACATGGCTCTATATAAAGCTCGTCCCCGTAAAAGCTATCATATGTTGCCCGAAAATCGATAAAAAGATGGTGGGTATCGTATTGAGCTTCTTGAATTTTTTGCAGGATCTGCCGGAGTGTGAAGATTTGGTAGATTAAACTGCAATTTCGATCGTTTCCTGGTCTGAAACCGTACTTATAGGAACCAGTCAGGATGTTGAGGAAGAGGTTTATGTCTCAAGTGCCGCAAAATCTTGGAGCAGCTACTACAATAAGTCCCTTACAAACTAAATAGATCGCAAAACAAATCTACATTTTTCTTGTTCACTAGGAAATGCAAAATCCCACACATCGATTTTAATTGTATAAATGATGTAGGCTCGTATTTTCCGATGAAGTGAGATATTAACTTAATAGAAAAATAAATTTGGCTTATGGCCCTGCCTTACTTACCTTCTATAAGTATGGGTTATAAAATCAAAACGTATGTGAAACAATTTTCCATTACTTTTTCTCATAATTCGGCCGATATTCCAGCAATTTTACGTCGAATTTCATCTCCAAGTTGTCCAAAGTTTCTGGTTTATTAGCAATATGGCCCTTAAGATCCTAAAGTTGTTAAAACGCAGGAGCTAGGCGGCCAATTGAGAGTGCAATTTCTGGCGATGAAATTACCAAACTTTTTCTTGAATAATTCGAATGTGATGCAATCGAACCCAAAAAAATTGGTAAATGTGGAACTGAACAAGTACAGTCCAGTGAAAACCACACAACACACTAAATTTTTTCGTAAACACAGTCTAGTGCAGGTACTTCTTCGGCTGTTCGTTTGACCAAATGCTTCATTTTTCCTTATTAAAAATTCAGTTAACCAAAAAGTGCCTCATAGATGTCTTCCATCTTCAATCGGCGAAAGTTCGATATGCAAGATGGTTATTTCGCTCATGGGTTAATAATATACGAACTTAAATGGACGCATAGCCAAGTCTTTTGGAAAATATGCCACAAGTGCGGCAACATTATGGAGTAAATAAGTCAATTCGAACTTTTTCACTGTGCTTGCTTATCGAAATGATTATAAAAGTCGAAAATTTGAGTTTGCGCACGTTTTGTAATATTTGTACAAAATTTACGGATCACTTTGAACTGGAATCTCCGCAGCACTGAAAATTTTGTTTCATCTCATATTCCTCGACATTTTTGGCAAATAAATGGCTGCAAGCGTTACAATTGGATTTAGGTAAGGAATATGTATTCTTAGATAAAACAATGATCCACTTTTTACCTAAAGTTTAAAGTTGATGTCTGAGTAGGTATTTTCTCCGATAGACTGAATCTAAGTGCCATTTGCTATCTTCCTTCAGCAAGGAGCTGAAATAATGGTAGCAAAATATATCATATATTTACTTAAGGAAATTGTGATATCCCCATATATAAGCAATCAAATCCTTGGTATCAGTATCTGAACTCGAGAATAGCCAAATTTGTCCATTATTTCTTCTTCTTTCAATATCTACCTTTGTTTGTCGTTGAGGCATGCCAATCGCTAGGGGCAAACTTATGTTAAATCAACATGCTATCAAAAGAAATACCATATGTCTAATAGGTGAAAATGCGACAAGGTCTAGGGTATTTCCGAACGATTTTGGCAGAAACTGTATGGATTAGGAGGAGGAAGAAGCTATGCTACCGAATCTACAAAAAAAAAAAAAAAACTGGAAAACTTGTGGACAAAAAAACCAACTGCGAACCACAAGAACGGTGTGCCAAAGACCAAGACAAAAAGAGCCCGCAATACTAAACGTTTTGTTTCATTCCTCAATATTTTTGGGAGGTAAATGGCTGTTAGCGCACATCTCCCACTAACTATGTGGTTCACCTTATCATTTCGTGCCAACGATTTCTTGGCAACACCGAACAGACAGAAGATTTCACTTTCGGAGGTTTGCTTTTTGGTGTTGGGCGAATTTTGAACCCTGACTCTCTTGAGTAGTATTTTAATAATTTATCCACTGCACTATGCACCACCTACAAAAATAAAATGGGTATGGGGATTTTCATCACTAAACAGTGCAGACAGGGTTGATCTGCGTAGAGGGTTCCAGACCATCCATCTTACTCTAGACATAATAAATAATAAATAAATAAAAAGTTTATAGAAATTTACATTACCTTGTAAGTTAGCCTAATCGTTGAAAGTACTTGGGATGAAAGGATATTTAGAGACATTTTATTAAGCAGGTGCAAAGGGATTTTAGTAGCAGTGGAATGGATTTGGGCGAATAAAGGTCATAGGTACATACATACATACATATATTAGGATGTGTCTGGTCTGAATGTATGTATATTGCAGCCATGCAACGGTTCATGAGTTGAGTTCTCATGATTGCTATGGCGTCATATGAATTTCAGAATTAGTTTGCCTGGCTTAGCGCTGACATAACATAACGTTTTCAAGTTTAAAGAAAGATTTACAAAGCAAAGCATTTTTATATTGGGTATATATTTTAATTCCTGCGTTTTTTTTTTTTTCAAAATTTGAATGTTTATTTAAGAAAAACATGTGCAATAGTATTATTCAAAGTATTGCCCATCTGAAGCTATGACTTTTTCAATCTTTCTGGCAATTTGTGGATCCCGTCCCAAAAGAACTGCGCCGGATGGCAGCTAAGAATGAATCAAGCCAATTTTTGAAATTCTGCTGTGATGTGAACCGTATTTCAGTGAGGGCGTTCTGCATCGACCGGAACAAATGGTAGTCAGAAGGGGCAAGGTCTGGGCTATAAAGCAGGTGGGGTAAGACTTCCCATCCACTGTTTTCCAAATAGTTCTTAACCGGAATAGCAACGTGGGGTCGAGCGTTGTCATGATGGAAAATTATTGCCTCGTGTCTGGTCGCATATTCCGGGCGTTTTCCGGCTACTGCTCTCTTCAAATGGATTAATTGTGTTCGGAAGCGTTGTCCATTGATGGTTTCAAACGGTTTTAGCAGCTCATAATACAGCACATCCATCTGATCCCACCAAATACAGAGCATTACCTTCGCGCCATGAGTTTCGGCTTTGCTGTTGATTTGACTGGTTGACCAGGTTTCACATATGATTTTTTGCGCTTGGGGTTGTCGTAATGGATCCATTTTTCATCACCAGTAACAATCCGATGCAATTCCTTTTGTCTCGTCCCAGCAGCATTTTGGACATGCAAAACCGCCTTTCGACGTCTCTCGGCTTGAGTTCAAGTGGAACCCAATTTCCTTGCTTTTGAATATATCCAGCTGCTTTTAAATATTTTGAAATGGCTGCTTGAGTGACACCCAAAGATTCTGCGAGCTCTTCTTGTGTTTGGAAACAATCTTCATAGAGTAATGCTTCCAGTTCTTCATCTTCAAACCTTTTTGGCTGCCCAGGACGTTCATCATCTTCCAAGCCAAAATCATCACTCTTAAATCGTGCAAACCACTTTTGGCACGTTCGCTCAGCTAGCGCATGTTCACCATAAACTTCCACCAAAATACGATGTCTTTCGGCAGCAGTTTTCTTCATATTAAAGTAATGAAGAAGAACTCCCCGCAAAAACACTTTTTCAGGCACAAAGTTCCACAAATTTGAGTGAAAAAAAATTATTGTTGTTTACGCTTCAAATGAATGACGTATACTGAAATCATGTACAATGACAGTAGCTTTTCAACGCATGTTTCAATGGAATAATACAAGTTACGCCATCTCTAAGCAAACCGCTTGGTCATGGTATTATGTCATTAGAAGAATTTCAAAATGTTGTAAAGCAAGAAAATGGGGAAAGTTGAGAGGAACTATGTGAGCAAATCCATTTTAATTAACCTGATTTAAATTCGAAGCGGAAAACAATCATTTGACCAGTCTACTATGGGGTGATGGCAATCTTTAGTTCAAAAATGGTCTGTGCAATATACCTATTAATTGAAAAAAAAAAAAAAAAAATACACAAAATGCACAACAAAATTGTCTGTGAAATATGTACTTAAAAAAAAGAGAATCCTAATATGAGACAGAGGAATAACCGTAGTAGTAAAAAGGAGTAAGCAACATACAAACCGCAAATTACTGCCACGCTACTAGCTTAACTTGCATGTGTATTCTCCTTCGTCATCGTCCATAGTACAATGAGGTGGGTAGCGATGTATAACGTAGTTCTTTGAAATCGATGAAGAGATGGTGAGTATCGATTTTCAATTGATGGATTTTTTTTAAGGAGTACTGTAATGTGAAAATTTGATATAAGGTGGGCGTTCCTGGCCAAAAACTAAAACCTCAATGCTGAGGTTCCATTTATAGGGCATTCTTCCGTTGACCCAGATTTTGGAGATTTATGCTCCGTATCCAATCATCCACATGGTGCTTTAACCATCTCGGTAGTTAAGTCATTGGGTCCTGCAGAAATAATGTTTCTAGATTTTTAGCACTGACTGAGATTCTACTAAAACGTTTCGTTTTCCATAATTGCAGATTTCTGTACAACAACTACAGCATGTTCGTTTTGTTTATTGGGTAAAATTTCCGTATTCCATTTTTCCGGTAGCACCTCTCTAAGGTCTCGTACCCTTTCTTTTTTCTTCTAAGGAGCCTATTTTCTTCAGGCTCGCGGCATACAAAGTTGTTACATAAAATCATTCTAAAAACAAAAACAAAAAAAATTTGAAGTTATAAGGCATGACTCATGGTGAGGTTTGATTTTCAATAGGCTTACTATTAAGAAAAGAGACTTACAACAAAACAGCGTCTCTAAATTGTTCAGCTGTATTACGAAAATCAGCGTTCTGTGAGAAATGTTTTTCGTGCGATTCGAGGAACTTAGGGTGCGTATAATTGACATAATGAACCCACTATTGACAATAACATTAGCAAATTTGAGTGCCAGTTTACATTAGTGGATGATACTCGACCGGTTAGACCACATCCAGCACGTAGTGAAGATACTATAGCAGCTGTAGCTAAGAGTGTACGCGAAGACCGTGACGAATTGATTCGTCGTCGTTCTCAGTGTGCGTCATATTTTCAGTGAATGGGCTCTGGACAAAATCAATAAAAGTCCGGTGTTTTATCGTAAAATTTTGTTCAGTGATGAAGCCCATTTCTGTCTCAATTGATACGTTAATAAACAAAATTGCCGTATTTGGGCTGATAAGCAATCCGAAGAGTACCAAGAGCTACCATTACATCCATTAAAAACAACGGTGTGGTGTGGTTTATGGGCTGGTGGAATCATTGGTCCACATTTCTTCAAAAATGTAGCAAATCAGAATGTTACTATCAATGGTAACCGTTATCGCACCATGTTAACGGACTATGTGCTTCCTGACATTCAAGCACATGGTCTCGGTGAGTTCTGGTTTCAACAAGACGGTGCTACGAGCCATTCAGCGCGTGAAACAATGGACTTGTTGAGACATTATTTTGGTGAGCACTTAATTTCACGTTTTGCTACGGTAAATTGGGTGTCTAGATCGTGCAATATCACACCTTTGGACTATTTTCTCTGCGGATATGTAAAGTCTCAGAGCTTTAGGAATAAGCCAGGGGGCGTCTTCAGTTGAATCAAATGATTTTGCAAATGAGGGTACATACTACTGTCAAAAATTGTTGGCATTTAGATTGAAAAAAAATTTTTGCAACTAAACATATTTGTAACATATATTCCTACGTAATAAGTTATAGTTAACTTTGGTAGTAGTTGTAGTAGAGGTGGCAGTGGCAGTAGTTATCAGCGAACATATTAATTTAAGAATGTTAGGTATACAAGTCAATGGTGGACGATACCAAACGACTTCGAGATATCCAAAAGCAATAAAATTGTGACGTCTTTTCTGTAACATACAAAGCAATGCATATATCCCCATTTATAAGCAGAAGCTTTTACTTGCAGCTTCTATTGGAATGAAAATCGGCCTAGCTACTCTTAAGCAAGCACTTTTGTGTAAAGTAGTCTTGCGTTTCCAGAAGAACTTTTAACAAAAATGAATTGGTAGCACTAGACCTGATTTCTGGTAAAGCTCTTGCTATATCCACGGTAATTACGACAGTTAAGCCATTGTTGATGCGATTAAAGTATCATTTCAGGTTTCAAGACTATTTAATATTGCATTGGTATGTGATTAAATGTCTAAATCTTATATGCATGCCTTCTGAGTATAGAAATCTCTAGACATAAGCCTTGTTTAGATTAAAGTCTGCTTACTTGTCTGAGGTTGAATGATTTTTGAATATGGTACGTCGACCTAGATTTGAGCTGTTTTCCCCTAAGTCAAAGAATGTTGGTCTCTTGCCGTTTTCCATCTTTATCGTGTTGCTCGCCAAATAGAGAGTATTCTTATAGTTGGTACAGTATTTTCAGTTTATGTATTCTCTTAGGAAAAACATTTTCTCTTGTTCAAAAGGCTTCTTGAAAAGTTTATTAGAGGACTTCTGTAATAAATTGTTGATACTCGGTAAAAGTAACTGTAAACTTTAAGTGTATTTCTTGGCATCGGTATCAGCACTTAATTTTCAGATCCCATAAAAATGACTATCGGCGTTAACATTTGAATAATTTGGCAGCCCTGGCATTTTATTTGTTCAAAATGTAACACATATTTTTGCGTTCCTTTACAAATGACGCTACCATAAAAAAAAAAATAGGAAGCATTGTCGCTATCCGCCAAAGCTTCGTTAAATATCTTGCATGGTGTGAGCTGTGAGTGTAATTTACACGTAGATTGAAAATAAGCGCTGATACTGATGCCAGAGAAGAATGCATCTTTTATATGAAAATCATTTTGGAGCTTTGTTTACACTTTTTTCTAAGAGTGTAAGTGCCTATACGGAGCTATCTGGGAGCAAAATAAAGTTTACCTACATACGTGAATTGGCGACTTTTTTCATTTTCAGGTTCAAGTAAAGTAGATATGGTATTTTATATATATATATTTATATTCCATATGACCAACAGCAATGATGCTGGTTTTGGCAGCGTTAATGAAAAAAAAAAAAAACAAATTTCTACAAGTCATAATGGCTTGCATATTTGCCACATTAATGAACAGAGCTCATATTGATATTTGAGAACAGCTAAATTTAAATTGTCTGTGTATCCGAGACTTGGTTTCAGCCCGATTTGAAAAGCTGCTTTTTTCTCACTCAAAGGATTTAAAGGGCATTGCCGAGCTGATCGGGCTCACTCAACTAGAGGAGGGGTTGCTATACTCGTATATGTTAAAACATATATTAGATCTAGTCTTAGAAGGCACCCAGTCTTGTGACTTTTATTTTATTAATATTCTCAATGGCGAAAACAAATATATTGATGGAACCTTCTATATGCCCCCACATATAACAAATTAGCGTATTATTTCACCCATTGTTAAAGAAATATCTAATCTTGCACAAAAATTTGTTATTTGTAGAGATTTAAGACTCATCGTATAAATTTGAAAAACTGCCCTTGGATTTCTAATCACATACTTAACACCATCCCAAGGAGAGATTTCTTATACCGTCGTTGGAAACATGTCGGCTGTGTAGAAATGCTTAGGAATTTGAAAACATTCCGTAATTTGTTACTATGCTTATTCGATCAGCTAAGCTCAACTATTATAACAACAAATTTAATTTCTATCGTTCCTCTAATTCTCTGTGAAATTAAGTTCGTAACATTGGCCTTAATATTAATAATATTTGCTTCCAAATACCACCATAGAGTTTCCCTTCGTTTTTTTGAAGACGCGACCTTTCCCCTCAAACAGAATATTATCCCATATTCTGGAGGACTTTTATCACCTGACAAGAAAAATTTTGAATTCATCAAAGGGAAATGGTGTCAAAAAGTTACTCTGATGAGACAAAGTAAACTTTTTACAAGTTTTACGCAATGATAAATATATTTTCCATTTCAGATTATTTAAAGGAGAACAAGAGAACAAGAGCACTTGAAAATCTTCATAAATAAAAAAGCCAAATTGACATATTTAAACTTTATTAATTCGCTTTATTATCAAGAATTTTTGACATTCCTAGTTTCTTACTTTTTTCCGGAGTAGAGGTGCTTCTTGAAGAATCAGGAAACTTAATCGCATTCATAAGAAATTCGAATGTATCGTCCAAAGCTTGAATTATATGTTAGCTTTAATTACTAAAGGAATTTTCTGGACATCGTGTTTACTTACTCTAAGTGACCAAATATAAAAGGAGAATTCTCTCAGTTTATATATTGGAGATTTAGATATCTCTCAAAAATGAGAATACCTCTACCTACCTCTACCTTTTTTTTTTTGTTTTCGTGGCTACTCCGCTTTCAGAGTGCAAGTTTTCTTTTTTATCTTTTCTAAAATCTGTACCTCAACGTCTTCCACTTATCTTTAAATTTCTATCGTATAATAAAATAAAGATACGAGTAGACTTGAAATACATACCATAAATATGTTATGTCTGAAATACATAATTATGAAATATTGATGCAGTATGCCTTACACAGATGCGCAGTAATATTTCTTGCATTACTACGAGCCGTAACACACATGAGGCACACGTGCAGCAAAATGTGTCATTTCATCGCATTGAATTTTAATGTTATATCAATAAATTTTTATAGTTTTTTATAGTATAAGCAATTATTTGTACCTTCGTTTTCAACAATATACTTTTCGAAAAATATATTTAAAATCCCACTGCGTGTTACAACATCCAGTAGTGATTATGAGCGGTCCGAAGTAGTCCAAGCCGTTATAAGTAAATTGTCTGAAAAACGGAGTGAGATGGTCTTTTGGCAACGGACCAATTATTGGTGGCAATGGTTGAGCAGTTCGGAAGCGGAAATAATAGCACTTCCTTTTTGCTATTTTAAAAGGAACGCGTAAGACAGACACACAAAATTTGAATCGTATCTCGTCGACAATGGAATCGTGTGCTTAAATTTATTTCCCAAGCGGGTGACCTTTTGGCAGATTAATGGGGCTTATTGCTATAAACGGTATACTTGACAGCATCTACCTATTAACCTGCAGATGCCCAACATCATTCAATTATGGCATCAATTTCTATACAACGCTGTACTTCTCTAACTGTTGCCAGCTTCTTCTTCTAACCTGACAGCATTTAATTTTTTTATAATTAATGTCTTACGACACAAATGATTTAAAATTGGGTATTTACATACTTCAAAGTTAATGTTTCCTTTTTCTTATGTTGATTAAAATATTGCGGCAATAATTTCTAAAAATTTTCTTTGTTTAAATAAAATTTTGACCTTAAACTAAAATTTTAACTTAAAATTTAGAAGTAAAGAAGTACCTACCAGTATAGCTAATTTGGACCTGGTTAATTCATCAGTACAGTAGAGCAAGAGGATCACCAGTTAAGCTTCTGAACATCATACCTAAATTGCTATTTCATACATAGTTATCGTGAACCTATATACAAGGTCATATACTCAATTAAATCTAACTGCTTAATATTTCCTATATCGTCTCTAATCTTCCAACAGAAACAAACTACGTCATACATCGTTATATAGTTTCAGTTTCATCACTCCAGGTACCATAAATTGAAATTTCAATAAAAGAAACGATAACTCAAGAATGTTATCCTGAATAATTCGTCAACAGAAAACCACTATACGAGTACATCGTTACTGTCAGGTAAGCAAAATACATGTGATAAGTCAACCAAGGTCGCGTACTCTTCTTCGCCTCTGCGTCCGGCACAACATTTGCATCTATCACATTCGAATCCCAAATGTTCCTTGTCGAATGAAAATGATTCCGGTTGCGGAAGGAAAGAGTTTAACTGTAAGTCATGTCGAAGGCCTGAAAACGACGAAATGGGCCAGTATGATCTCTGCGATGGATGAAACCATTTTGACTGTGTCAATGTGACATCGGATATTGAGGGTAACGTTTAGTATTGCCCGAATTACACCGAAAAAAAAAATACTGCTAGTCAACAACAAAATAAAGAACTGCAAGCATTAAATTCACACGCTCAACTAGTGCCAACATTGAACATCGAAGAGATGCCTCTTCTTCGAAATTCGGCAAGGCCTCACACGTCTAGAGCAAAAAGAAGAATATTTATTGGAAAAATAAAAAAGAGATAAAGAGTTTCTGAACGCAAAATATAGCCTTTTAGAATAACAAACATCACTTAGTGACACCGATATCGAATGAATGTTCCAGATTAAAAGAATGGCTAACTGAAGTGCTTACGAGCTGTAATAAACTACAACTAAACTAGTTTTGAATCTTAATGAAAATTGAGTTGATACCGGAGCAACCTCAGTACACATTATAAAAACAAATAGAGAGCGCTTATACAACAGTACACGATAATTTACAAACCACTTTTCCACGTACAGCAAATCAATGGGCAAGCGGACTCACTCTTTCCTGGTAGGTCAAATAATGTACCAAATCTGAGAAACACGCAATTAGAGATAAGGTGTATAGCTTCCAATGAATTGCCGAGCTTTTCTGGTTACCTTGAAGAGTGACCTCTTTTTAAAGCATCTTAGGAAAATTCCACGCGATCATGCGGATTCTCTTACGACGAAAATCTTTTCCGTTTACAGAAGTATCCTAAAGGAATAGCACTAGATGCTGTAAGATCTAAGCTTATGTGCCCTGAACAGGTAGCGATTATTATTTCAACCTTACGTATGATGTTCGGTCGTCCAGAAACAGTTATTGGCAGCTTAACTCATCTGAGTTACAGTCTTAACTGAACAACCCCTCTTGTTGAAAGAGCACACCAAACTTCTCCTGTATCAAATTCCATTAAACTAGGGAGCATTCAAACTAGACAAAAGAGATATTAATCTTTCAACATTTAGTGCTTGGTTCCACCTAATAGCTCAAGCTGCATGTGAAGTCACAAATATGACATGCTCTTGATCCATAGAATAAAAACGAGAAAAGAGAAGGACAAGTGCTATTCTTTTCAATGCGAGCCATAAACAAGTGACAAACAATTACCCAGCTCAATGATTTCGCATGATCTGTAACAACGATTCCAAATCGGAAGACCAGTGCAATAATTTTAAAAAAGGAACCTGCAGTCTTTCCTGTTAAGGGACAGCAGAAAGGCCGCTGACCTCCTACAGACGTGGGGAAGTATTCATTTAGTTTGCCTGCATCCCGGGGAGCTGTGACATCTGCAGTTGTGCTCATATGAGAGCACATGGAAGCCTTAACCGAGGCAGAATTGAACATATTTAGTTCATTATTACCGTCGGCAATGCACATCTAATCAAAGGTTTGGAGTAAACAACTGCCTTTTCAAATACCATAAACTTTTACATAAATACAAAGAGCCACCAAAACAAGTTGCTTGTGAAAACACCGCAGGGTGTCCTTCTGTAACACTCATAAAAGCGAGAACAGTATTCTCTTTAAGGTTCTACCAGTAATGGATTTACAACAACGTTGAGCTCGAAATGTTTGCGTTTTTTGGTAATGGATCGTCAGTCCCTCTGATGTAAGAGCAATTGGCTGACATTCTTCAATTGAGGTGGAAAACAGAACCATTATGTTTGAAGTGGACATTGAATGCCCTGAGAACTGAGAAGGTATAATATATAAGATTCAAGGTATAACTATTGAATCTTGTCAGCAAGCTAAGCTTCAAATATTAGTTGGCATTGATCAGAATCGGCTAACGAATTCAATAAAATATATCGAAGGAGACACTGATCAACTAGTTGCGATTAAAACTCGTTTAGGAAGGACAGTATTTGGTCCATGTATAAGTAGTAAAGAGGATAGAAAAGACTTTTTATACTTTCATGCTTATGACTGCCAGGAAGAAGCTAATGGAATAATATTGATAATAATGGCCCAAACCGGTTAAGCGCCTGTTGAGTTTAAGTAATGTTAGAGAAAATACACTTTTAAAGAGATCTACTAAACGTGTTTGCAATCAATTTAGCGTCCCAGTGGAAAGGCGAATACTTAGAGGTCCCGGATAGCAGACCTGCTGTGGAACGTAGAATGTTGTGACTAGAAAAAATGTTACGAAGCGACCCGGTGCTAACAACTCAACTTTTACGGCAAATTAAAGACTATCTTTCAAACTATTTTCATACACGTAAGCTTATCAAGAGCGATTAGCAGGTAAACAAATTTGGTATATACCTTCCACCTACAACCCAAATAAACAATATAAGTTACGTTTTGTTTGGGATTCATCTACGAGAGTAAATGCAGTTTCGCACAGCTCTATGCTGTTTCCGGACTAGACAAGCTGCAATCACTCCTAGAAATTATATTCTATTTTTGCCAAGGAAAATTGTTATATGTGGAAATATAAATATTCCAACAAATATTAGTGCAGGATGCTAACCAAGGTGCTTAACGGTTCCTTGTTGCCAATATAGACACAGAAGAGATTGAAAACTATGTTATGAAGGTATTGACATTTGGTTCAACCTGCTCGCCCTGTTGTGCACAGTATATAAAAAATAAGAACACCCTTGAATATTTGCCAACGTTCCCGGAACAGCAAACACAATCCAGTACCATTACGTGGACAATTTTTTAGATAGTTTGGATTCTGAAGAAGAAGCTATTACATTAGCGAAAGAGGTCATATACATACATCCACACACAGGGAGGATTTGAAATAAAAAAAGAAGTTGAAGAAAATTTAGGAATGTGTCATGTCATGAATGCAGCGACATAAGGCCATACCCCGAAATATGGATTTTTGACACTTCGTGAAAGCGTCATAAGGCCATATTTGGAAATATGGCCTTATGTCACGGCTCCAAATTTATACCCACCAAGAGAGACATTTAAAAATTCTAATTAGTTTTTTGGATTCGGTTGGTATAACTGAAAATAATTTTGCAAGACGTTTGGTGGCAGTGTACATGGTGGGATGAGTTTCAACTATGGCGCGAATGAATTAGGTTTTTACCTTTAATAAGGCAAACTGGAATTAAGAGAACGTATCCTAGGGATTTAAAGTTAAAAAGAGGATGTTATATGCTGCAGTAGTCTACTGTAGAGTTAAAAGGGGATCTCTTACTATGGTAAGTACTCCCTGATATGCTGCAGAACGAAAGTCGATCTCATCATGCAAATATCCGTGCCACGTATGGAGCTCGAAGCGGCTGTTTTAGCCATAAGACTCGCTAAGGCACTCGATTAAAATTAATTAGCGCTACTTTTGGTCGCATTCGCAGTTGGTTCTTTTGGATTAAAACCGACAATTGAAAGGTAAGACGTACAGTTTTTTATGTGGAAGAGATCTTGGAAAACTCAAATGGAGATGATTGGAATGGAATGGAATGGAGAAAATGGAATTTATCATTTTCTTGACATTAAACTTAAAAGAAGAGACTCAGATGAGAAGAAAATCCAGATTATGCCAATTTGGAATTGCACATAATCTCTCCAGCGATTGGTACAATTTAGCAGTTCAGCGTTTCTTTGCAAGAAGAGGAAAATCAATAGAAAATTGGTTACATAATGGCACTAATTTTATAGGGGCGGATTAAGAGCTTAAAAATGCCTTAGGTTTGTTAAGTTTAGATGCTCTTGTGAACAAGTATGTTCGCATAGCACAAAATGGAATTTCCTACCTCCCGCTTCACCTCACTTAGATGAACTGCTCCTAACTGTGATGGCGGAGGTTGAGTATATAATAAATTCGAGGTCTCTTGCCTATGTAAGAGTACCTATTGACGACAACAGTAACGCAGCATTAACACTCAATCATTTTTTAATGTGTTCTTCGAGTTGTATAAAGCTTATAGGGCAGTTAAGTGATGATAGAGTCGTTCTTAGAACAAACTGGATTACCTGCGAATAATATGCGAACAGGTTCCGGAAACGTTGAGTGCTGGAATATCTTTCCTTACTTACGAGGAGGACAAAATGTTTCTAGCCGGCAAAATCTCTTTCGGAGGGTGACGTTTTTATATTGTAGTAGTGAATGCAAATTTTCCTAGAAGTACTTGTCCAAAAGGTAGACTTGTACAAGTTCTGGCGTTTCTTATATTCATCGAAGATGTTTATATACTTGCCACGATTTTTGGGACGTGGTCAACCATTTTCAGTTCGAGACGAGAGAATATTCGGTGTGAAAAAAGACAAGAATTGCCGCAAATAGAGGAAGAGCAAAAAAACGATTTTTTAGTCCCCATTTTTTTATAATTAATGTCTTATGATACAAATGATCTAAAATTGTGTATTGATATATTTCAAAGTTAATATTTTCTTTTTCTTTTGTTGATTAAAATGTTGCGGCAATACTAATGATAGATTCTTCAGTTTGACAAAGTTTTTCATGCGAGCTTTCCCTCTAGATCCTTCAGGGAAGAAAATGCCTTCGTGGAGAAAAAGTCTATCCATTTCTATTCAGATGGATGTAAAACCAATAACGGGGTTGATGAAGGTGTTTTCTCAGATAAGCTAAATTTAAGCCCTTCCTTTCGTCCTCCAAATCACTGTAGCGAGTTCCAGGCGGACATTTTGGCGATTAAAGAAGCTCTGTCCTGGCTGTCCTACAGTCTCCTGCGCTTCATCGTAAACTCAAATTGGTTCCATTAGTGAGGGGATCATAGATCCACGTGGCAGCTCAACGGGCCAATAGACCTAAGTGGGTTGGTTTTCTAACCGCCACTTTAACCTAACCTAACCTAATGATAGATTCTCTCTTAGATGTTCTATATCACGACCAAAATATACATTTGACTTTTTCGAGATAACTACTGCTTCGCATCACAAAGTTAGGAAACTAACAACTCTCCACTTTCTTCAATCCTCTGATGAAGCGTAATACCCAGGCTATCGCTCCTTTTAGAAAATCTAGTAAAAATGATTATCGCTGCACTCACAATGTTCACTTCCAAATGAGATCTTAGCATAGGCTCTTCCTTACATTTGTGCCTGCAAATGTCATCCGGCATAGCAAACCAAGGATCCTGCAAAAATCTATGTCAATGCCACAAATGGCTTGTTAAGACACGAGTCCATATGAAGCCAATTGATACTGGTTTTCGAATCACCGCAGTATTACTGATTCGCAAATTGCAACTAATGGCTCTCTACTATGAAATTACAGAAACTAATTACCTACTAGGACGGCAGCTGTTAATATTTTTGGAGCATACATCGCTTTTTCACAGATAAATGACGTATTAACTCCATCTCTACAGTCCTGATCACTTCTTCACTGGCATCGACGAAATTGAGAAGTTCTATTTTCCTACCCGTTAAAAGGAAGGAATTATGGCACCTGGGTATTCTGAATTGAGTCAGTGTAGGAAGCATCGCTTTCGTCATCGGAACTTCGTTTGTCCACACCGACTGCAGTAACAATTTCAGATGTACTATGAAATTAGCAATCATTCCAAATGGATAAAATATAGACAGAGCTATACTGAGGAACTCCTTTTCCATGATTTTGGAGGAAAAGCATGTAAGTGCAATGGGTCAGTAGGATGACAAGATTGAGGAAGATTGACTGGACAAAGCACAAAGGATTCAATCCATTGTCTTTCAACTGCTGCCTTTTCCCTTTTTTCTGTCAAACTGAAAATCTTTCAAGCTTTTAGATTACGATAACAATTATGATTCGATATGTAAATTTATATCTTATTGTCGTGGTAAAAAAATATTGCGCAGACCTACTTCAAACGGTTTTTACTCGTATGGCTACATTTCTTGGTAAATAATGTGTTTTATTATTATCATGTTTAATACAATATATACATGTATTTATGGGAAATGTATTAGTTTAAAATTCCTCTCTTAAAATTAAAAACAAAAATCCTTTTTACTTAATCAGATGTTGACCACCGCATATAACTTAAAGTTTTTCTTATAATAGAAAATAAAACACAAACACACAAATTTAAAAGCTAAGCCATTTACAATCGGGTACCCACATATGTATGCATAATATAATACATGCGGGCTTATATACTATAGATATGACGATAAAGTATCTTTAAAAAAGTTATACCTATGCAAAAAATTAAGAAACAGAAAGTATTTTGGCAGTCAGCATCTTAAGTTAAGTTCAATGAACCAAAATTGCTATAAAGATTTGGTGTTATGGTTTTGTTGTTGTAGTTCTTTTTATATTTTTAATTGTGTTTTTAGGTCATTTTTCCCCCATTTAGTTTCAGCAACCAACGTGGTTTTCACTCTGTGGGAAAATTACTTGCATATGCATATTGGTATATATGTATGTGTTCATATATAACCACGTATGTGTGAGACCTAGACGGTTTTGAGGAACCCTTCTCCAATTCACGCTTGAGCAATCTTTTGTTATGTCATTATTCAGATCCCTTGATATCGTAGCGTATTTTACTAGCAAAATTTTTGTTTAGTGACGTCAAATATATATGTATGCACCTATTCGTACTAAAGAAAGACAAACACCCTAACAACATGATTTTTATTTTACTATGATCAAATATTTCGAACTTAATTCAGGGTAAAAAGTTAGATCTTGTACTTAAATGTATTGTGTTTTAGTATGTACAATGTAGCTAGATCTTTGAGAGCTCGTCAACTGAATGTCGGTGCGCTGGTACGTGCTAGTGTCAGTGTAAATTTTTACGCCCTGGTGAGCATGGAAATCGCTTTAAGATAAAACAACTAGGTGAAGTTAAAGTTTCTTTCATGCTGTAAACAAAGAAAAAAATGTTGAACGTGTATTTTTTTACCAGAATTAACTTACGAAAACACATATAAAGTGGAAGCGAAACTTATTAAGTTTTTAGATATCAATGAAACATTTTAACGATAAAGTGGTCCAGTAGGTAGTAAGTTATCCGACTCCTAATTCAAACACTATCTAGGAAAACAGAAATAATAGTTTTTTTATGCTATCAACTTTTCGGCAAGAAATTGCAAACATTAATGAGTGTAAAATACTGCTTACGAGTACTGTAAATCCTACCATAGAGGCTATCAATATCAACAATTTATTTATTTAATAACTTAAAAAATACAATGTCAATTGGTTTGTAATTAGAAAAATTAGAGATTTTGCATTCGGGGTAATATGAAATACCTTCAAATAAAAAGAAAGTATAATAATATTGAAAATAAGTAAAATAAATCAAAATGTTGCTTCAGGAAAGTTTAGATTCACCCTATCTGTTTTACAAGTTGAGAAACGATCGCACCAACACTGCTTAAAATCGCTTTTTTCTTTTCTAATCCATCTATAAACAACAACCAATTGGGAGCCATTGTATATTTCCCCTTCCTTCTACTAAATTTTTATCGTTTTACTCTGCCAGTATATGAATCTCAGCCAAATGGAATGGAAAATCTGAGAAGATAGAGCTCAATGTATCTGTCTTTCTCTTGATGCACCTCCTATGCGGTTGAGAAGCAATTATTTGATATATACAGTTTGCATCTGTGTTCGATCATGTGAATTTATCTTCTGGTCGTCGTCCTCAACAAGTGTCTGACTGCTGCTTTCCCTTCCACCTACGTTGACCAAAGGCTGTTCTTTTTTAGTATGCAAGTATCTGTTACTTTAGAGGTAAATAAATGGTACATGTATGTAGATTCTAATAGCCCTTGATTTCGTGCATCAGAAAAAAAATTTAGTCTTGGAAAGACGACGAGATCATTCACGCGTGCCTACTAGAAGCGCGGTTATTTAAGAAATAAATGCACCTTGTTGTTTTTATATACATATGTATGCATATTCGTGTACAATGCGGATCAATTCTTAATTCATTATTTCGTTTCTTGTGCAATCAAAATACCTTTGCCTGTTGTACAGGATATATGTAAAAGAAAATTAAAAAAATAAGTGAATATATATATATATATGTATATATATATAAAAAAATAAAAATAGAATTAGTGATTGAATAAAGTGCAAATATCTACCTTCTAAATAAGCGGAAAACACTCAGTGAGGAATGTAAGAAAAATCTAAATAATTAGGTGTACAAGTTGCTTTACTAAAAACGCATTGGCATTTCGTACATTTTTTACGTAATAATTGCAAACAACGGATAAACAAAACAACTTTGGTACATACTGGATAACAAAAAAATGGTTTATACTTTCAGCTATGAAAGATGGAACCTTCATATGATCACGAAAGTTTGCTGACAAATTACAAGTAATATCTTTTTTTCACACGTTTTCAATTATATTCCTTCAAGTAAAGATATATCTGCGAAGCAAATTTAAATCTGAGTTGTACATGTTGGTAAATGTATGTATGTTAACTTAAATGTGTGATAAATGATCGTGTATTTGTTCGTTAAAATTATGCATACATATGTATATATGTATGTATGTATGCACACATATAAAGTTAGGAAATGCATATAATTAATTCCTAACTGTATTTCTACCTACTATAGGAGTATATCATTAGTTATGTGAATTAGGTCTGAAGTGCTTACAATAGGCATTTTAGGTCAACAAAGTGGCAAAAATCTAATCGGCTATCTATCACGCAAATATTTGTATGTACATATGGACATACCATATGTATGTATGTGTTACACATTATTTTTATTTTCTTCTATTTTATTTAATTGAATATGAAAATATAGGAAAAAACTTACTTGTTGTTTTCAAAATAACTAAAAGATTAACTTTATAGATAACTAATTTTTATTGGTCAAATATAGTACCGATATTGTACACAAATACTTGAAGGGACGTTACCAAATACTGTCACATTTTAGACACACCCACTTGTTTTGGTAAATGCAATTCCAAACGCATTATTTGAAGAGGTGAAATTTGTATATTAATTTGTATAAGAGTACCTATAACTAAATAGGAGAAAGTGTTGACATTTAAAAAAAAAAAAATAATAATAATAATAATAGTAATTTTTCGCAGTGTATGTAGATTTTTGTTTTTTGGCATCTATGTATATTGGCAAAACTTATTTATGCATAAATGAATGTACATATTTAGGAGTATGTACTTATACCTCTCATACGTTTTGAACTTCTGTAGGTACGAGTTCCATGGATACATATAATTTTAATAATATTCAATGCAAAAATATTATAACTTTCATAAATATGTATAACATGTATGTAAATGTATACATACAGGGTGTCCCCTAATTCGTCAAGGATAATTTGGAGATTAGTTTTTGGCTAGGTAAGAAAAAATCGTTGTATAGTAAGGGTGTACCTTAAATGTTGACATAATTTATCGAGAATTTAAGAAAAGACTTACTTTAGTGTTCCCTGACCCATGTAAACGAAAATTGCTCTGTTAATACTAATGTAACATAATGATTGAAAACTTTTTTTTAAGAAGAAATACCAGCCTTTATAACTACGTTTAAATAAAGTTCATATCTTGTTTAAGTCTTCAAATATGTTATTTCTAAGCCTGTTCCATTTTTCTTGTCCATGCTAATTTTTGACCTTGAGGTTACTTTTCTCTAAAAAATGCCTGATAAACATAATATTTTACTTTTTTTTTTTTTTTAAATCATCAACAATTTCGTAGAAAAACCCATAGATTTTATGATACTTGGGAAAACCTGCAGTAGGCAAAATTTAAAAAAAAAAGTTTTTTTTTTTTGCTTCAAGCTCTAAAGGCTTAATCAATAAAAATGATTTTGTCTGGTTTTAGATAATTGTTATTTTATGTGTATACTAAAACAGTTATAATACATAGGTGCTCAAAGTGTCCTCCTTCGTTTTGTATGCATGTTAGAGCCCGTTTTTGGTTTTCACTGCCAATGTTTATTGATGCTAACTGCTGTCTCACTTTTGGTGATACTTCGAGAATACGCTCTTCCATTTCACTTAAAGTTGCTATTGCAGTTGAATAAACAAGTCCTTTTACAATATTTTTCCCAATACAAAAAAATCCAATCCTGTAAGGTCAAGAGAACTTGCAGGCAAGTGAACTGGTCCATTTCTTTCTATCCAACGATTACCGTACTCTTCATCTAGCCAGTTTTTAACCTCACGACCATCGTGGGCTGGAGCACCATCTTTCTGGAAATATCATGTAAATAATAGTTCTGGTAAATCATTTTGCAAAAACTCCAGATAGTTTGTAGAATTTAGCTTAGGTTGTAGTTTGAAGGAACTGATTATTTTGTTTCTAATTATACCTGCCGACATATTGAAGCCTAATTTGTGTTGAGATAATTTATGTCTCCTTGTATGTGTATCGTCCACAGCCCGTGTATGAAAGTTATGAAAATTTGTGGTGCCATCTCTTGCAAATTGAGATTTGTTCATCCAAAGAATTTCGCTAATAATTTAGTTGTTTATCCATACTCTGCTCCGCTCAAGTCTATTTTCCAAATTATTGCGAAGCAGCTCTGGCACAAGTGTATGTTAGTATGGATAAAGACTTCTCCATGCGGTACATTAGAAATTTTATGTTGGGAAACATTAATATGCAAAGCTAAGCATCTGATGCTGATTGATGGATCAGTTGTAAGAGCTTCCAGTATTCTTTCATCAGCAGAAATTCTTCTTACTTGTGAAGCTCCCACGTTAGGTCGTATATTTAAAAATGATCCTATTTCTCGAATCCGAGAAATTGATACGTTTTTCGAAATACTCCTTCACTAGAAAGTCGTTGGGATAATGCAGACATTTCAAATAGAGTTTCTAGGACACTGTAACCTTGACGTAAAAAATTAAACTGATGAATTTTTTTTTTTCTAATCTTTTATACCATTTTTGTTTAGTAAATTTTCCAAATAGGCCTTAATACTCCAAACCTAACTCTTTCTGAGAACATTTAAAGAACAGGATAAAGAAATGGCAGGTAGTCAAATGAACGAGCATGCTTTAAAACTTATTAATATTAGAAAATTATTAATTCTTGGAAAACCACACTTATTGTTGACTGTTGGTAAAAAATCATAAATTACTTTTCTTACCTGTTGCAAGTTTTTCCAAGTATCATGATGATGTTTTTTTTAATTTTTATAATTCTTACGTTTATAACAAAAAAGTAGTAAAATGTTATGTTTATGAGGCATTTTCTGGAGAAAAGTCAAAAATTAGCATGTGCAAGAAAAATAGAACAAGCTTAGAAATTGGATATCTAAAGACTCAAAAAAGGTATCAACTGTATATAAGCGCAAATATAAGGCTAGTATATCTTCTAAAACCAAAGTCCACAACAAAGTTTCTACCATTAGTATTGTACTAACAGAGCAATTTTCATTAACATGGGTCAGGGTACACCAAAGTTAGCTTTTTCTTAAATCCTCGATAAATGATGTCAACATTGGAGATAGACTATTATTGTACCTAGAACGATTTTTTTTCTCAAAATATACCCAAAAATCAGTCCCCAAATTAGCCTTCAAGAATTTGAATCACCCTGTATTTTGAACGTCGGTCGGTGAGAATATCTACCTGTTTGATTATTTAAAATAATAAATGATTATTTGAATCATATACAAATGATTAATCGTTAGATAGTTAAATAATTTTATTTCCTTATGAAGACATTTTTGAACTAAAATCTAGCAATATGTAGATATATGTACATACACGTATGTACGCTTCAGAAAAAAAAAACAATAAACTCAACTTTAGCATGTGTGTAACCGTTAGCCAAATCAGCTAGCTACGTACTAAGGCAAATAAAACTTCGCAATGGAATTCCGAAAATATGGCCATTTCAGGTATTTAATATTGTTTCCGCATGCTTCTCTTCAATACATTTTTCTGTTCCATAATATACATACACATACGTACCCATACGTGCGTACATTTGGCAAAGTTTGTTAAACAGAGCTGTCTTTCGGCAAGCGGTTTTGGTCCTGTTTTCGGTTATCCATGAAAAAGGTCTGAAAAGAAAGTTCTGGTTGACGGAAATTGGATTTCACAGGAAACTTTATTTCTAATAAAATCTAGGAGCCCCAAAAGAGAAAAATCGTCTTAGCTATAGTTGTGCTTTTATTTCCTCTTGGGCGAAGTATGACAGTGTTAGCAGTCTGAACGACATACAGTAGAAAACCTGCGCTTGCGAATTAAAAAAAGTTAATCTTAAGGCTGCGGAAAGAACTTAACTACAATTTTTGAAGTTATCGTACCAATCAAATTTGATGGATCCATATGCTATATGATAGGTCTCCATAGTTATTCCAAAAAATCTATTCCACAGAAAAAATAAGAGCGGCTCTTTTCTCGTTATGAAGGTAGACATACCTATACATATAATATATGTAACTTCAATAGAGACAGTTTTACCTATATTTCCATTTTACACAGGAACATTAATTGAAATTTTTTTTTTCCAGCGACAGCCAGTTTGACAGTTGATAACGGTTTTTAGTTAAGTTTGGCTGGTATCTCACCATGAATACATTTATACCACAACAACGTTAGCAAATTTTATCAAGTCATTCCATAAATCGTAGTTCACATTGCAAAACTAACCTTGTGCAACTTCCATTTTGGGGTCGTCCATCTAGAAAAATAATTCGAATAACGTATACTTGTGATTCGCATAATATACTTGTGACTTCACTTTCAAGATTTAACACCTTTGCATTTTTTTGGAGATATGTGAAGTCGCTAGTCTACGCCGTGAAACCAGAGGTGATGGACGACTTCAATTCTTACATTTGCCACGATATTGTTAAAAAATGGGGTCAAAATCGGAATTTATTTAAATTTTTTTAAAAAATTGAAAATACAAGTTTATTCATCTAAATCTATATTATACCCTTTAAAGTGATCCCCATCGAGTGCAACATTCTTATGCCAGCGCTTGAACCAATCCTCGAAACATTTTTTATATTCGGCTTTCGGTATGTCCAACAGTGCTTCCTACGATGTTCCCATTATTTCCTCTCGGCTGCTGAAACGCGTTCCCCGTAGTGGGATTTTACGTCGATTGAACAGAAAGAAGTCACAGGAAGCCAAATCAGGTGAATTCGGTGGCTGTTGGATGGTATTTGTTGCATTTTTCGTAAAAAAATTACGAATAATGATGGCACTGTGCGACGATGCGTTACCATGGTGCAAAATCCACGAGTTTTCTGCCCACCATTCTGGTTTCTTTCGCTTCATGCAAACGTCTCATAACGCCCAAATAATACTCTTTGTTTACTGTCTGGCCTTCTGGCAAAAATTCATGATGCACTACACCGTTGTAATCCATGAAAGCCGTGAGCATTGCCTTTTTTTGACTGAAAACGACATGGTTTTTTCGGTATCGGCTCATTTAGTGAACGCCATTTAACTGCCTGATGTTTGGATTGCGTGTCGTACTCATAAACCCACGTCTCGTCTCCAGTAATGATCCTTTTGATGAATGTGGGATCGGATTCAGCCTCGCAAATCATCTCTTTTGCGACATTAACACTGTTTTTTTTTTTTTTGCATGAAATTGAGGTCTCTTGGCACCAACTTTGCTGCTACACAACGTAAATTCAAATCATTAACCAAAATGTCTTGGATGGATCCATGGGCAATGTTCAAATCCTCCGCTATCACTGTGAAAGCTAATTTGCGTTTATTGACAAACATTTCTTTTACTTCATCAATTTTTCGTCGGTTTTTGATGTCGATGGTCTTCCACTGCGTTCATCATCGTCGATTGACTCAGGATAACTTTGGAACCGCACGTGCCACTGGTAAACGACAGCTTTCTTTAGAGAATCGTTGCCGAAACACTTTTCTAACATTTCCAACGTTCAAGCACCATTAAATCCGTTATTTACGCAAAATTTAACACAACTTCGTTGTTGCAAATTTAAATCCATTTCTAAAATTGTAAAAAATCGACAACACACACAGAGCTAGATGTACTCTTGGCTACGTAACTTTTGCAAATGTCAAGCTAAAATTTAGGGAGAATGAATAGAGAAAACAACAGATGTAGAAAAAAAAACTCAAATTGGAACTATGGGAGCGCCACACGAAGACGCCACCGGGAACTTTTTGATCAAGTTTGTATGTTCGAAATCATATTTCCAATTCATAAGTCCAACGCAAATTCTACTTACTTACTTAGACTGCGCTACAGTCCGGGGTGGAGCAGTACTTCAGTTAGCATATAAAACTTCTTTAGCTAGTGCGGTATTTTTCCAGCTGCCTGCAGTTTGCGCACACGAAGTTGGCTGAGGTCTCCTTCTACTTCTGTGCATCACGTAAAAAGAGGACGTTCACTACAGCGTTGTCCCTCTAATTTGGAGTTGAAAACATTCCCGGCCTAGGGCGCTGGTGTACATGCGCCCAAGGTGACATATCCATCTAAGCGAAATTACCCGGGTTTTTTGGTGAGATCGGCATTGCTGTTCGCTGTTGAAACGTCTCATTCATTCTCCATTGATGCAAATTAACCGAAAATTTCCTGCATAATTTTTTTCCCGAAACGCCCGAGAGTTTTTCGTCCGCTTTCGTCAGTGTTTAAGTTTATGTGTCAATGCCATGCAGCAGAACTGGGATGATCATTATCTTGCATATGCTGCTCGAGAGGGCCTTACTTCTCAATTGTCTACTAAGCCCAAAGAAGCAGCGATTAGAAAGTTTGATTGTTCGTATGATTTATCCATCCTTATCGGAGTAGATAAACGTAGCGGAGCAGAGGTAGATAAAGTCCCTTACTACCTCAAAGTTTTAGCTGTCTATCGTTTCATTTTGTCCTAGGCGTCGATGTTGTGTGTTCCTCTTTGTTGACAATATATACTTAGCTTTTCCTTCGTTGAACACTTAACTATGCTGCTTCTGCTTCCATAGGCGTAAGCGCTCCATTGACAGCTCGCTGTGTTCTTACTATTATGTCAATGTATGCATATGCGAGAACTGAATAGACTTTTGAAAGATGTTGCCTGTGGGTTTTGTCCAATTCTTTCAAGAAGGATGTAGAAAAATGCAAGTTTGTTTTTTTGTTTACCGTATGTTGAGCGCTTGGTAATTTCTCTTTTTGGCCATAGAACTTACTTATGACAGGGTCAACTATTTTGCATACTGGTACAATATACTTGTATTTTTTAGCGATCAGTAAGTAATGATCTAACTTATTGATAACATCATTCATTTTTTTTTACACATCTGGATTGAAACAAACTATTGCTATTGTCCGGAACAGCGAGTTTTATTTTGACCATGTTTACATTTTTAACAATATCTTAATTATAATTTCATAGTTTTCGATAGGAAGAGAAATATGTACTGATGAAATTAATATTTTCTTACATTGTCTAGGTTCTAATAGCAAATCACTATTGAATAGGTTGGTTGCTTAGTAGTCAATATTCTATTTGCAAGTCAATAAATACAATATTTAATTTTTTTGTTAATAAACAAACAACTTTTTTATCTTTATTCCGAGGAACCGGACTTTATTTGTAGGAACTTAAACAAACTCTTAAATAAACTTATTTTAACACCCAATATGTATACCATGGGTTGATTTGATATCGGGACTTGATTTCTGTTATGATCTATTGAATCTTTGTCTAGCTGATTGGAGATTTCTGATCGGTTTTTTCGCCATATGTCTAGCTGCTAAAGCTGCCAATGCTTTCGTTATTATGCTTAAAAAACTGAAGTTCGTTATCAGGTATTTTGTTTCGTTCTCCTGTAGCTGGTCTATGTTGTCGGTGTTTTTAAGGTGAAGTTCTTTCATCATCTCTAGAGTTAGAAGTTCTACATAGGTTTTTACTGGAGACTCTGGTTGGAATTTCTTTGAAACTAAAGTTTTGGCCATTCGCATAACCAAATGAATTACGGTATTGAATGACAAATGTTCCCGAAAGGTTGACTTGATTGTTATTGACAAAAATCGATCCATTGAATTTATTTAAAGAAGGGTTTCTGGAAGTATCTCTTCTACGGGTGCGATGTGTTGTTTGTTGGTTATCGGACAACTTGATGGTTTACTTTGTAATAGGTTACTTATATAATTTTCGTTACTTAATTCTATGATATTTAATTTCTTACATATTTTTAACTTAATATGATTATTACAATTTTCTTTAATTTACATTTTTGCATTTCAAAATATTTTTATATTCTAATCTAATTATATTATTTGCCATTTTTATTGGCTTGATTAACAAATAACTACATGTTTCTATTTCCGTTTCTGGAATACTAATGATATATAAAATGGTTAAACTATTGGATGCAATTTTAATATCTGCAAACATTAAAGCTTCTTCTAGATTAATATAGGGTAATTTGTCCTTTACAAAGACTTGTTTAATTCATTTTAATTATATGGTATATTCGGTAAAATAAAAGAATTTACGATTTTAACTTTTGCCCATAACAAGGCATATTCAGTGTTTTTAAATTCTTCTTGTACAACGTTTAACTTATATCTAATAACTGTATAGTATCTTTCTTCTATATATTTATTTGTCTTAAAAAATATTTATTTGAAAAAGTTTATTTGAAATACAAAAATTGTAATATTATTTATTTTTTTCATAGATGGTTGATTAATTATCACCTGTTTATTATTGTTTTGTAGAATATTATGCATTTTAGATTTGATAATTTTGAAAGTACGTGGTCTGTGGAACCAGCTATCCACTTCCAGGCAGTACCCAAAAAAATTAACGTTCTCCGGCTCTTGGACTTAGGTTTAAGATTGTTAAGTTGATTGAGAAGTTGTGTTGCTTGGTGGGATAGGAAAAGGAAATTAGGATCGGTATTATAACTATCTTTATGCAATTTGTTTTGGAGATCCTTTATTAGATTTTCATAAGATTGAACTTTTATTTCATGAATGATTTTATAGGTGCCAGTCTGTACTTTCGTCATCCTGACATGCTTATGATAGTATCTTTGAGTTTGAGTAGTCCAATATTTGGACTTCGTCGAAAATGGGGGAAAGGATGGATCTGAAAAAAGGGTATTAATTTCTAATATTATTTTTGTGCACTATTTTTCCGGTTTCGGTTAATACGATAGTAGATTTGTCCTCTTTTACTATTTCTTTTTTGAACGTAGATGATAATTTTGAACCTAGTCGTTTGTTTATTTTCACATAGGTGACCTGTCCTGGATCCTATTCTTATTATGCCATTTTATATTTTTAGCCTGTTTTTCCCCTAATTTTTCATTATTTTCCTGCCGAGATTGTTCATAAAGATCTGGATTAGTACTGACGGTTCTACCAAAAAATGTTTCTATGGGCCTTTTGTCCGTTGAAGAGTGTATTGAATAATTATATTCGTATTCAACGCGATCTAACAGTTCCGTAAAGGATTGGTGGGTGCACTTTGTTTTAGGCAACGCATAATTTCTGAAAGAGTGGAATAAAATCTTTCCACTTGCCCGTTTACTGCACTAGTATACTGAGAAGTTTTATAGATTTCTATATTAAGTTGGTCCTTTATCATAAAACAAATTGATGCTGAGTTGAATGTTTTTTCACTATCGAAGACGATTATTTTTGGAATTCCATAAGCGAAAATTAACTGTCGCAGTGGTTCTCTAATATCCTCGATGGCTCTTGATTTTAAAATACGCACTTTGGCTTACTTGGAGAACTTATACAGGACTGTTAGGACTAAATTTTTTTCAGTTGAGTATATATCGAAATGCACAATATGTTCAAGGTATTAGGGTAGCGGAGTGGCGTGTAGAATTCGTTTATTAGGGTGACGGTCATACATTGCCTAACTATTTTTTGGATTAATGCTTTCATTTTGGGGAAATAAAGTTTTTGAAGAAGTTGTACTTTATTTTCGTTGCTATTACGATGAGCTCTTGGATGTTCTTAAAGTATTTCTTCTCTTTGTTTATTTTTGTCGGTTACATCTACTACTTGAGTTTGTATAAATCTAGTTTCGTAGTGTCTGTAAAAGCGTGGGTAGATCTCTTGAATTCTTCCCATTATTGCTTATGAGGTAAATATTCCATTAATGACACTGGGATTGCGATATTCTTTTAAAATTGAAATTAAGTCTTCGTTGGTATATTCATTTCGGAAAATTATATTCCTATGGTAGGTTGGAAAGGGGATTTTGAACTGATAACTATTTTCGTTTCCAATGCAATGCATAATTTGATTCGTAATGACATTTATAGGGCTTTCAACGGCCGAAATGAGATCATGTGCTGAGCTTTGATCGCTTTGTTGGGTTATAGACATTGAGTTTCCTTGACTAATTTGTAGAATACGGGACAGTGCATCTGCGACAACGTTGCTTTTCCTGGTTTATATTGCAGCTCGTAGTTATATCGCTTTCCAGCGTTTCATCTTGAAATTGTTATTTTTGCTACTTAGAGCATAAGTGAGGGGCTGATGGTCCGTATAGATTTTAACACGAGCAGTACCATACAAATGGTTTCTAAGGGAATTTATCGGGAATTATTTGCAGCGTAGTGCTCTTCAGTGCTGCTAAGAGATCTGGAAATGAACATGATGGGTCTTTCTTCTTGTGATAACACTGCACCTATTGCGAAATTTGAGGCGTCAGTGGTCAATTCAAAACATTTATTGAAATTATGTAGCTTACCCTGCTAATATCAAATTTTTGGAGGTAAGTGAGTTTTTTAATTTATTAAATGCTTCGATTGCCGTGGTGGAATTTTTAGACATGCGCCCTTCTTCTCCTCTTAGAAGTGAAGTAAGTGGTTTAGCTACTTTCGCATCACGATCGTAGTTCTTTAATGGTCTTAGGAATGGGAAAGTTTAGTATTGATTTCACCTTTTCTGGATTAGTTATTATTCCTGAATGGGATACAACAAAGCCTAAAAAATTAAGGTCTTGCTTGAAGAAGTTGCATTTACCTAGTTGCACCTTCATGTTTGCCTCACTTAGTGTGACTTCGCCTTTACTAAAAATAATTATATGGTCAATATAGACGTAACAAATCTTCCCTATGTGAGTACGAAGTATGTCGTCAAGTGCTCTCTGAAAAATCATGAACTCGTATTTCTCATTGCTTATAGAGAATGCTGTTTTTCCTCTATCGGATTATAGTATTTTAGTGGAATTTAGTGAAATCCACTCTTGAGGTCGAAAACAGTGAAGTATTTACTTTTCCCTAAGTGCGAAAGAACTTCGTTAATCTCCGGTATAGGGTATTTGTCAGCAATTGTCATTGAGTTAAGTTTTCGGAAATCAATAACCATTCTGTATTGCTTATTCCCATTTGAGTTTGGCTTTTTTGGGACAATCCAGACGGGAGAATTAAATGGGGATCTTGATGGTCGAATTACGCCATCTTCTTGAATTTTTTTCATTTGTTTCTCTAGTTCAACTTTCAAAGACGCGAGGTAGGGGTAATATTTAGAATAAACGGCGGAATCTAAGTTGGTGCGTATATCACCATTTACGTTTTTGATGTAGGTCAATTTTTAGTTAGGATCTGAGAATAGGGAAGGGAACTTTTTAACTATAGAATTAATAGCGATTCTTTGCGGGTTGGTCATATGATCTAGTTGTATAGCGAATGTGTTAACTGATTGTGAGTTTAACTGCTTATTTGAAATGTTTACTTTGTTTAGAATCGTCATGAAGCTTTTCTTCGTGTAAATGACTGAAGATAGTTGGTTAAGGCTGTCATTTCCTAGGATACCATGAAATGATTTAAGGCTTGGAAGAAGATAATTTTAAATTTTCATCTCTTTGGCCAAAAAGGTTTAAAAAGGTGTAATGTGTTATAATGTTGGGGAAATTTTGGAACCTGGGAGAAATTAGGTTACCTTACTTGCGGAAAAATAGGAAAATTTCCAGGAAGCCGGTTAGCAATTTGTTGCATTTGGGGCATTTAGGGGTAAAAATATCGCCGTAGAGAAAAATTTGCACGTTGTGGAAGGTTTGGGACGTTCGGTTTTCGAGAAAAGTTTTGACTGTTATGTGCATAATTCGAACGAAATGTCTGATTCTCTAGTTTTAAGCACAGATTTAAGGTAAATCTGTTGGTTCACGGATTCCTAGGATTCTCGGGGGGTCTCCGTTTAAGCCGCGGACAAAAGTGTCCAATTCCTTATCCCTGTATGTAAGGGTCAATAACGATAAAGACTCAGGTCCTACGTCCATACAAGAGATTCATTTAAGGATCAGCGACAAATGCTTATACACTGATTGATAGAAGTCTTGGACTGACAGGTTTCCTTGCATAAGGAATGTCATTTGGTACTCGAGCGTACCGAGATATCTTTGATCTACATAGTGTAATGTGAGACATATGGAAATTGCTTGTGAATCTAGTGGGGTATTGTATGATTCAAGCGCTGTGTCTGCATTGCCTATAATTTTATTTCTTATGATACTAAGTATACTATAATATATATATATACTTGCTGAACCTTTTATCGGTTTGTAAATGTTTAGGATGCGGTCAACGTTCTATTTCCATGAGCTGTATTCACCGGGCTTACCCGAAAAATCTCGAATACACCTTACAACGTCTGGGATTTTTTCCAATTCCGCTAGGTTACCTAAGAGATCGGGATCTAAAATTTAGTCTTCTCCAAGGGAAAGATCTGAGTTCGGATTAAGAACCGAGTTGACCGTCCTACGACCTTCGCTACTAAACACCGGGCATGGTTGAACTTGAGGCTGTGATTATGACTGATACTGGGGTTGGGGTTGTTGTACGTTTAAAACAGGGGGTCGAATCAGATTATTCGGGTTTGTAATTTGTTTTTATAAATTTATGAAATTTCAGAAGACTCAAATATAAGATTCAAAGTAATATTTATTTATTTTTAAGCTTAACGAATCGTTATAGACTTAAATGTAGGTTACAAATGGTTAAATGGTTAACAAAAAATGGTTTCTATTTTAAAAAAAATTCACTACTGTTTCTTTTAAATTGGTAACAAAAAAATTTAATCTTAATTAATATACTTTTTTTTTTTTTTAAATATACTACTGTTGCTTTTAATTTGAAAACAAAATAATTTCCTCTTAATTATAATAAAATATAAAACTAAACATACATTGCTATGATGATGTTGAGCATACTTTTACGTAGAGCGGCTAGCAGTCTACACTGCATCCTTTTCCTCTGTGGTACAGCTATTCAGGGGCCCTTGGTTTCTCTCCGGAGAGTTGTTATCACAAAGTTCTTTTTAATTCCAATTCGTATTATCGGGTATTAGCCGCTTTTATTATTTTTCTTTTTTTACTCGGTATTAAGCCGCTTTTAATATTTCTAACTAACTTTTTCTTTCAAGAGAGAAAAAAAAACATAATATAAAGTTAATAAATATTTAATTTTGTTGTTATAAAAAAAAACTTTTTTATTTTATATATATTATATATATTAGTATTATTTATATTATATATTTATCCCATCGGTTAATTTCTGCCAGACGCCTAGTCAGCAGCTTGCCTTAAATTCGGTTGAATTGCATTCTTGAATTCTGATGAAATTTGTTACATGCGCCGGAGTTCTAAGTTTAACTTATCAATTGGATTGTGGGAGCAATGCATCGTGAAAAAGGGTTAATAAATGTTTATCGTGTTAACATATTGGGTATATATTTTAATTAGTGCGGATTTTTTCAAAATTTGAACGTTTATTTAAGAAAAACATGTACAATAGTATTATTCAAAGTATTGCCCATCTGAAGCTATGACTTTTTTCCATCTTTCTGGCAATTTGTGGATCCCATCCCAAAAGAACTGCGCCGGCTTGGCAGCCAAGAATGAATCAAGCCAATTTTTATATTCTGCTCTGATGTGAACCAGAAATTTCCATCCACTGTTTTCCAAATAGTTCTTAACCGGAATAGCAACTTGAGGCCGAGTGTTGTCATGATGGAAAATTATTGCCTCGTGTCTGGTCGCATATTGCGGGCGTTTTTCGGCTACTGCTCTCTTTAAACGGATTAATTATGTTCGGTAGCGTTGTCCATTGATGGTTTCACCCGCTTTTAGCAGCTCATAATGCAGCACACCCATCTGATACCACCAGAGCATTATCTTTGCGCCATGGATATTCGGCTTTGTCGTTGATTTGGCTAGTTGGCCGGGTTTCACATATGATTTTTTGCGTTTGGGGTTGTCGTAATGGATCCATTTTTCATCACCAGTAACAATCCGATGCAAAAATGACTTCATTTTGTGGCGTTTCAGCAGCATTTCGGACATTCAAAACCGCCTTTCGACGTCTCTCTGCTTGAGTTTCCACCCCAATTTCCTTGCTTTTGAATATATCCAGCTGCTTTTAAACGTTTTGAAATGGCTGCTTGAGTGACACCCAAAGATTCTACGAGCTCTACTTGTGTTTGGAAACAATCTTCATAGAGTTATGCTTTCAGTTCTTCATCTTCAAACTTTTTTGGCTGCCCAGGACGTTCATCGTCTTCCAAGCCAAAATCACCACTTTTAAATCGTGCAAACCACTTTTGGCACGTTTGCCCAGCTAGCGCATGTTCACCATAAACTTCCCCGCAAAAACACTTTTTCAGGCACAAAGTTTGACATATTTGAGTGAAAAAAAAATTATTGTTGTTTACGCTTCACATGAATGACATATACTGAAATGACGTACAATGACAGTAAGTACAATGACGTACATAAAACCAAAATAACTTATTTTCTCTACTTTCAGAGCTTTTCGGATGGTGAATCTATTTTTTGTTTGTTTATACTTCATTACCTACCAACATCATCATATTATTCCTGACTATCTTCATGCTATAGGTATTCGTTTAGTTAGTTAATATTGTGTACAATTAAAACAGTAATATAATCTTCTTAATTATTTGTAAAGTACAATATATGTGGTAATTCGGAGTCTTATATGTAATTATAAGCAAACGGAGTAAATGTAATATATTCGTTAAAATTTCAAACCTTAATTTAATCATTTTAAAGTTAGTATACTAGATGCTTATAAAGAGTGGTTCAGCAAGAGGTGGAGGATTTATTTTTTGAATAAAAGGAATAATGGATGCTATATTTTTAAAAATCTTTTGGCTTTATAAAGTAGTCACATGAGGATTTTTTACGGAACACAATATCCTCCAAATGACCGCAGCACCTTGCGTCTCCTATTGGAATACATGCATGCTGACATTGATCTTTGTAAGAAAATTGTATGTTATATTCCGATGAGGCACATTTCCACATTTTCAGCACCGTTAACAAGTAAAAATGCTTCATCTGGGGCATCTTCCATCTGCCATTAGCGAGATAGAACCCCATGTGAAATAGTTACTAAAAATTTCGAGAAATGCATGAAAGTCTACAAGCAAGGCTAAAGCGGTCTTTTGGCAGATAATGTGTTCTATAAATAATCATAATGTGTCTAGTTTATAAAGCACTAAAGATTTCAGAGATATTTCAACAATTGTTCGTTTTATTCAAAAATCAAATCTTACGTCTCTTGTTGAAACACTATATGTACAATATATATAAATAACTTTCTCGGGTGTAAGTTTTAAGGTTCATGGTTGCTTCTAGTAGAGAACACTATTTGATATTTTATTCAATAAATGTAAATTCATAATTTGCATCAAAAAATAGTTTGCAATTTTGAAGAATGCAATAAATATATGGAAAACCAATTCATGTGATACGTAATGCCACAATAACATTTCAATATTTTTGTATGAAATGGCAAAGCAAGTAATACGGTGAGTGAAACAAATAATTCGTAGTTCTTTTACTTATACTGATATCATATAAAGTAAAACTACCCGAAAACAAACATATCAAAAACATATGTAAAACATGTATGTAATCCTATAAATTAAACTACCTCGTCTGTTGGCTTTGTAAATTTCTCCAAGCTTAAAACTAAAGATTTCATATATATTGACTTCTACTCACAATGATGAAAATTTTTCTAACTAAAAGTATAATCTAACATTTATGTCTTCTAAAGAGTCATAAGCTTTGCACGCTAGATCGGTTTTGATCTAGAACCGACACATTTCTTTCCTGACCCAAGTTCTGATTTCGTACTTTCGCAGCAATAGTAGTTGATATACATATGTACAAACATGTGTAAATATCTATTCGTGATATCAGCATTGCGTCAGACAGGATAGCCATAAGATAAGAGTAAAAAGACAGTTGACGCGCAGGGTCGTACAAATTGTACCAATTGTGCGAGTCGTACTGAAGGTTATTTCTCTTGTTAATGTACAGTTGAGCACAATTGTTTGATTTATTTGACTTATACTTCTAAAAATGATTAACAATTGGCATGGCAGCTGCATCGATATGCGAGAATTCGCAGAAGGCGATCGAAAAAATAATATGCACAAGGTCAGAGACATACACGCAGCGGAAAGCGAAATATCACACATACGATAAGGGCAGTTTGCAACATTGCGCGGGATAGAATGGTTATACAAAAATAGTTTGGAGTGTGAAATCTAATCACCGAAGCACAGGAGATTGTAGATTTGTTTAAGCAGCATTTTCAGAAACTGCTTAGTGGGCATCATATAGAGAGAGTGATAGGACAAGAAATAACCCATATCCAGTCAATGCAGAACCAGTTCCACACATTAAACTTAGCTATAATAAATCGGCACGTATCAGTGTTTCTTCCGGTTCGGGAGATCGACTATAGACAAAATTTTCACACTGAGACAAATTATGGAAAAGACCAACGAATTTCAGGTTGGCACTCAGCACTTATTCATCGATTTCAAAGCCGAATATGATATTATTCATCGCCAGCAGCTCTATGCGCTAGCTCACCCTAACTATTTCAAACGTGCACCGGATTACGGCAAGGAGATGCGCTATCTTCAATCTCGTTCTGGAGCAAATAGTGCGAATGGCAGGTATCACACGGAAGGCACTATCTTCAACAGGTCACTTCAGCTACTGGGATATGGACGATATTGCATCATCAATCGTTCTCAGCATACCGTGATAGAGACTTTCACCGCCTTTGAAGAACAAGCAAAATTTTTTGGCCTCGAAGTAAACGAGGACAAATAAATGCGCTATTAACAAACAAACCAGTATCTGACCACCGCCTAGGACAAAACGTCACTATTGATAACTAAACGAATGACACCCTAATGGAGATCCGACGAAGAATTACCTAAGAAAACCGTTACTACTTCTATTTGGTCTGGCAAAACAATTGGGTTCAAAAACATTAACTCGAAAGACGAAACGTATGCTTCACAATACCCTGATCTTGCCAATTTTATTATATGGCGCCGACTGTTGGACGATAAGCAGGAAAGGAGAACCATACCGGGCTCCTTCGAAAGAAAAATTCTTTGACGGATTTTTGGTCGTGTGTGCGAGGAGGGCGAATGTAGAAAAAGATACAACAGCGAACTCTGTGAGCTGTATCAAGATGTGGATGTAGTCCAGAAGACCAGAATGCGTCGACTAAATTGGATCAGAAATATCGAGCGAATGAACAATAATGATCCAGCTAAGAATATCTTCGATTTCCAGCTCCTGGATTTGAAACGACAAAAGTACTAAAGTACAAATTCAGGGAAAAGGCAACCAGAGGTCAATCATTCGTCCAGTTATATTGAATTATATATGTAATGTCGAACTAAGTACACTTAACTTGAAGAGAGTAAACATCATTGCAGTGATTGTTGTACTAAAGTGCTGTCTGGAGCTGCCAGACCATGAAATTTCCTAATTGAGTATCTTAAAAAGTTGTGGGATCATAGGCTCAACTTCACAAAGAAAAACTTATGGCCGGCACTGCCTACCACTGAACTAAGGTAGCCGATTAAAATTTGCTGGTAATTTTTCCAGTACGGACACTAACGACGAATAGAAGAACGTTCACGCAACAGATGAACTTTCGCACAGAATTACATGCTGCGCTTTAAAAACTTAACATGGGAAAGAATATATGTATATTGATATTGAAATAAAAAAAGTTCGTTGTTCTAAAAGAAAACAAGCCATAAGGAAGGAAGACTACCATCGGGGCTTGATTTTCAGAGGTAGAATTCTACATGCAAAGGAAAATCAACACATACGCTGATCGCCAACATAAAGGAGTCTGGCTAGCAAAAAGTATGGCGAAGCAAACTGCCCGCGCTATGAAGACAAAGCTTAAAATGAAGCCATTCTAAAAAGAGACATTGGCGGTCAAGTTTTACTTATAGTAGATATGGATAAAGTCTGGAATACGGAAGTTATCACAAGCACGATGCTGCAACTATTATGCACTATGCCGAAATTATGCCTACGTATAGCTAGAAACGAGGGTTTTATAAACTCTAGCAGGTGAAACGACGAAAGAATTTTGAAGTTAAATGCATGCAAATATAGGGTGATTCATCGTGAGGTTTGATTTTCAATAGGATTTTCAGACAGATCACGCGCCATGTTAATGGACTTTGTGCTTCCTGATATTCAAGCACATGGTCTCGGTGAGCTCTGGTTTCAACAAGACGGCGCTACGAGCCATACAGCGCGTGAAATCATTTTGGTGAGCACCTAATTTCACGTTTTGCTACGGTAAATTAGCCGCCTAGATCGTGCGATATCACACTTTTGGACTAATTTCTCTGAAGATTTGTAAAGTCTCAGGACTTCAGGAATAAGCCAGCTACGATTGACGCTTTGGAGAAAAAAATTTCCTTGTCGTATCCATGATCGTATTTAAATCGAACGCATTTTCATGTCGAACTGTTTTTAAATTAGACAATTTTTGGATGTGGTTGTTGACCGATGCTGCTGAGTTTTGAAACCCGTTCGTTAGCAAATCTATAAATGTTGCATAACTGCTTGATGTCTAGGCCAAATGGTTAACAATCCTTGCTGCTTCTCCCTTTAAATTGCCTTTTAGGTATTGAATTCGTTCAATATCGCTCAAGGTTCCGTTCTGGTAAACCAATCGATCAAATCGTTCCCAAAATGATGTTAACTATTCATACTTGACGCTGAATGATGGTATGCTTATTGGTGGAAGTTTGGTTTCCTGATGTGTTGCAGATTTCGAAGTTACTGCCTCTGGTTGGTGCTGTCGTTGTTCTGCTTCTTTATTTTGGATGTACCAATATATACATATATAAACATAACTGCTCCAACTTAATTAATTCGTTGTTGGACCCGTACTTCTGCTTGTAATCGGTTCCTTCCAGTGAGGACATGATCTCGTCGTTCATTGTCACTAGTTTTGTTCAGTGTTCCCTATTTAGATCCGATTTGAATGATAAGTAAACTACTCTGAGTTATATCTCAGAGTTCTCAATAATCCGTATAAAGTTGTTCTTAATCAGATTCAACTTTGTAAATCATGCTGGGCACTTCTTGATGTTCGTTGACTCTTTAGTTCCTTTTGGATCGGATTTTGATTGTTGATTTGCCACACTTGGATTTGGACTTTGATTTGACGGAGAAATCCGTGAGGGTGGAATGCCTGCATCCCTTGATAATGACCTTGGCGATGGTTGCGTGTTTTTCCTTATTAACTCTATTTTACCTTGAAAATACACTTAATATCGATATACCCCTTTCCAAATTGGTTAAAATACTTCTTCACAAAGTACTCATACTGTGGGTTTGTCTTTCGCAAATCTTCCAAATACCCTTTATTTATTTGGAAGTAAGTCCAGTGCAGTTGTAACTGCTCGAGTCTCCTTGCAAAATACATTACCGGGTATCGAGATTCTCCAACACTTTCTAGAAGTTAGTCCATAATCAATGCACTTACATCGTGGTTTTCATCTGATTCAAAGCGATGTCTTCATTTTCACTTCACTATTTATTGAAGTACACGATCTTAACAGGTCAATAAACAAATTACCAATATTGTTTACCTAAGCAGTAAAAGCGAATAAAAATGGACGAAATATTTTTTGTTGATATCATCAATATCCTCAATGTAACGAATTTTTTTTTATAGTTTTGATTTTTGTTTGACATTAGTTATCTTAATTGAACTACATTTTATTTTGCCTCTATCTACGAAAAGGAGATACAACGCAGGGAAAACTCGCAAGTAATTCATCGAAATATGCAATAAATGAAAAGAATACTTTAACGCGTTTCACTGAAGGTCGGTGAAGCTAATGTCTCAGAACTTGGTAATATACAAGAAGGTTCTAGACCGTCGACAATGTATTATTTATATACTCCATGGCAATCACTGCTTTTTGCCTGAGGTAGTTTAACATAAGACGCGATTTAGAGTTTTCGAATAAATAATGGCGAAGCATCGCAATCCTTTGAAAAATGTGCATATCGTTTACATCGATTTGAAAAAAATGCACTCAATAAAGCTCCCAGAATGGAGCTAATATCTCCAATAGACCTAAGGCGTAAATATTCATTTCTTATACCTAAATATACATAAGAAGAATGTTAAAGTGACAGCTACGACTAAATGCACACTGTCGATTTAAAGTAGAATTTTTCTAAGACAGTGTTTAAAGCCCATTGCCTTTAATGTAGTGTAAGATTTTGTACATCGAAGAGTCTGGAATGACTTATTTCCCTTCCATCAATGGTATCGCTATCATAAGCAACGACATGACATTCCCTCAGGCATGGGGGAACTAAAACTCCTGTGGACTTATTTCCTGAGGACATATTTCCCCGCACTGCTTATAACCAGCAGTTTCTATGTTGAATATAAATTTGTACTTCATAGTTCAAGCATACGGACTTCGCTATTTTCCATATGTATATGTACCATAAGTACATTTTTGTCCATATGTACATATCAAGGGCCGTTCAAACGCGGGCCAGCGTTGTGGTCAGAATGCATTATGTGTTTTTCGCCGCACCATTAGTTCCGATAGAGCAACATGTATGTCTATATCTGCCCACTTTTTATTTAAAAGATATATGATATAGTGTAATCCTGTGTAATATGTAAAATATTAATATATTAATAGAATTCACTGCTTTCAACAGTGATGTAAAATATAATATGGACGACTTTTAATCATGCAAATATTAAAGTGATTTTCTTCAAAACACGCAGGTTGTTGTACACCAAAAGTTATCAAGATCAGTAGTTTCGATGAAGTTTGAGTGTGAAGTAGATGCCTGAAATAAACAAAAAAGGGAGATTCTGGTATTCCATCGTTTTTATGACGAACTCAATTTAATTTATTTAGGAACCGTAGAGCGCAAATAGGAATTACTATTTGTTTGGAATATATCTGGTTTTGCCATCCTTTTTAGACAAGTCTTACGATTTAATAGAGTCTATTGTTATGTACTACATAAGCTGTATCTAGCTGTACTATTCTTTTGTACTTTATTTAGCTTAAAACTCTTAATTTTTAAGGTCAAGATCGGAAGAGCATTCTTTTTTTATCTACATATTGGGTATGTAATTTAATTCGTGTGGCTTTTTTCAAAATTTGAACGTTTATTTAAGAAAAACATGTACAATAGTATTATTCAAGGTATTGCCCATCTGAAGCTATGACTTTTTACCATCTTTCTGGCAATTTGTGGATCCCATCCCAAAAGAAATGCGCCGGCTTGGCAGCCAAGAATGAGTCAAGTCAATTTTTGATATTCTGCTCTGATGTGAACCGTATTTCAGTGAAGGCGTTCTGCATCGATTGATGGTAGTCAGAAGGGGCAAGGTCTGGGTTATAAAGCGGGTGGGGTAAGACTTCCCATCCACTGTTTTCCAAATAGTTCTTAACCGGAATAGCAACGTGGGGCCGATTGTCATGATGGAAAATTATTGCCTCGTGTCTAGTCGCATATTCCGGGCGTTTTTCGGCTACTGCTCTCTTTAAACGGATTAATTGTGTTCGGTAGCGTTATCTATTGATAGTTTCACCCGGTTTTACCAGCTCATAATACAGCACATCCATCTGATTCCACCAAATACAGAGCATTACCTTCGCGCCATGGGTTTCGGCTTTGCCGTTGATTTGGCTGGTTGGCCGGGTTTCACATATGATTTTTTGCGCTTGGGGTTGTCGTAATGGATCCATTTTTCATCACCAGTAACAATCCGATGCAAAAATGACTTCCTTTTCGTGGCGTTCCAGCAGCATTTCGAACATGCAAAACCGCCTTTCGACGTCTCTCGGCTTGAGTTCAAGTGGAACCCAATTTCCCTGCTTTTGAATATATCCAGCTGCTTTTAAACGTTTTGAAATGGCTGCTTGAGTGACACCCAAAGATTCTGCGAGCGCTTCTTGTGTTTGGTAACAATCTTCATAGAGTAATGCTTCCAGTTCTTCATCTTCAAACTTTTTTGGCTGCCCAGGACGTTCATCGTCGTCCAAGCCAAAATCACCACTTTCAAATCGTGCAAACCATTTTTGGCACATTCGCCCAGCTAGCGCATGTTCACCATAAACTTCCACCAAAATACGATGACTTTCTGCAGCAGTTTTCTTCATATTAAAGTAATGAAGAGAACTCCCCGCAAAAACACTTTTCCAGGCACAAAGTTCGACATATTTGAGTGAAAAAAAATTATTATTGTTTACGCTTCAAATGAATGACATATACTGCAATAACGTACAATGACAGTAGCTTTCCAAAGCATGTTCCAATGGAATAATAACAATGGAATAATACAAGTTACGCCATCTCTTAGCAAACCGCACGAATTAATTATAGGCCCAATAATTAATTTAGGAACCGTAAAGCGCAAATAGGAATCACTATCTTTTTGAGATATATCTGGTTTTGCCATCCTTTTTAGACAAGCCTTACGATTTAATAGAGTCTATTGTTATGTACTACATAAGTTGTATCTAGCTGTACTTTTAACTTGAAAAAACTCATTCTATCTATGCTCGGAAGAGCATTCTTTTTTTATCTACATATATTAATTGTCAAGCTTTCTAATCCTGTTTTTAAGTACATATACATACTCGTAACTGAAAACTTCTATCAACACTGTAAAAGTCGGATACCGATGGGGCGAAGGGGCTTTATCATCTTAGGGAGGTCACTACTTCTTGTATCTACCCAACTTCATCTTGATTTTCTATTACTTTATTGAACGAGATTTTCCTTGTACTGATAAAGTATATACTCTTAAAATGCCAGAGCACGTTTTAAGTTTTTCGTAAAATTAGATAGAGAGAAAGAGAGATGTTTGGGCTTAGTGTCTATTTCGCTCCATGGCACAGTGGTTCCACTCTCAAATAAAAGCGGTTATAATTATTTGCTTACTAAAAAATAAATTAAATCAGTTGACTCTAGAATAATTTCGGGGCACTCATTCTGTTTTGCTCTTTCTGGTTGGCAACTTCTGCTTTCGGTACATCCCAATGGTTCCTCTTATAAAGTAAGGCGATCTTAATAGATAAAACCTGCGATATGACTACAGAAACTTTATTTTTTCGGATATATATGTATGTTAACATTAAGTAAATAAGAAAATAAAATATAAATATTACTTCAAAAAACAACGTATATTTCTTAAATTAATTAATACTTATTTTCATAGAAAAGAATTTATTTTTTTTATTTTGTATACTGAAGCAGGAAGATTAAACCATGCATATTTATGCACTAGATAGCTAGCTGTTTCTAGCGCAAAGTTCCTGAACTTGTCCTTATTTATGTTATAGCCAGATGATATACAAATAAGCAAAGTGTAACATCGATCAATGACAACTTTGATCTAATGTCAGCAGAAATGATAGAATTAGTGAAAAATGGTCTCTCTCTCTCAAACTGGAAAAGAATTAGTCTACAAAATCTAGTAGAGGAAGAACGCAGGTTTTTCCAGACCACATGGTCGATATCAGATGGGCCTACTTATAAATCAGGTGAAGAGGAACATACGAAGTAACAAATAAACTATCATTACCGTCAATAAGTCAGAAAATTTTTATTTATATTCGCTATGCCCTGTACTGCCATAACCATGCCGTTTATTATATTCGGAGACACAGATTTTAATACTTGTTTTTGGGATTGAAGTATACGCTCCATGGTGTGATTTAGCAACCTACGCAGTTCTACCTCTGCAGATGATTCCGTAACTTCTATGTCCGAAGGATAACATTTTTTTTTTCGCCTTTAATACCTTGCTGCAAGAGGGGAGTACATCAAAGGATAAATGGGAATTTACAAAACATTTTAATAACAAGTATTGATGTTTAGTTAGTTTAGACTCCATAATAAGAGACAAAATTTCATCCGGACTAGTTGGTGTTGACTGGAGCTGTTCAACAAAGCATTTACAGTAGAATCATCCAAGTTTGACAACTCTTTTACTCTTCTACGTTTTAATCTTTTACTACAGTCTAAAAAGTTCTTTCTTGGCCGCCTGGCTGAGGTTGATGGCTAATCCGCCAGCGCGTCTAGAACTGCCTGCTCTTAGGGCTTGTGGTTAAAATTTTTGAATACAACGCATTCTTCTGTAACATTCAACCAATCCGATAACTTTTTTAAAACCTTCGACTTAACACGGAAATTTTGATTCCAATATAGTATACTGCAATTTTTTTCCAAACGTAGCTGATGCGATTTTTCAAGTAATCTGTTCTCAGATTTTCTTTGTCTAGCAAACCTTTTTAAATCACTTCAAATACTCCGTGAGCTTTTTCTGCATCACTTTCAGCTAAAGTCCATCAAATTTCAAACAAATGCAGCCTCGTAAAAGAGCAGTTGCAAACTGAGCTTGAAGAAATAATAATTGAAAAAATAGCACTCAGAAACTAATTAAAAGCAAAAGTGTAAGTTGCTGCAAGAAAATATAATTAAAAGCTTCCAAAATCAATAAATGACACATTATATTGTTCTATTTCGAAAATATTTTCTTAAATCAGTAAATAATAACATAATACGTACCTGCATCCTAATATTTCATTGTAAAAAATCAACACAACTTTACCAAATGTTTATATAGAGTTTTCCAATAGGGACTTGACAACTTTGAGTTAAATTTGTGAACGTACTCTTTCACTAATCATCAAACCGTCACTGTCAATTTATTTAGTAAACTCAACATTTTCATCATGGTAAAGTACACTAACGAGCAATGTCTGTAAATTATAAATATATAAAAAATACAGATATTTGGAGTCGGTGACTACAACTTTAAGAGCGTTAACTCCAATTTTCGGTCGTACTCGCCCTAGTAGACAGGCAATAACAAGTTTAGTGCAAAAATTTGAATCTACATATTCGTTGTGTGATGTTGCCGTGTCAGTGAGACAACGGGTTGGTCGAAGTGTCGAAAATATCGCTGCCGTTTAGACGTCCGTAGCAAACGATCCAAATCAGTCAATTCCACGGCGTTCTCAAGAATTGGGCATCGCTCAGACGTGAGGATCTTGGTTTACACCCATACAAGATAAAGCTCCGATTGGGTTCTGGAGAAGATGCGCCAAGATGATGAATTTCATCGCAAAATCATCTTCAGTGACGAAGCTCATTTTTGGCTCAATGGGTTCGTCAATAAGCAAAATATGCGTTATTGGTCGGGTGAAAACCCACATGTGCTTCATGAATCACCATTTCATCCACAAAGAATACAACTGTTTGGTGCGGTTTGCATGCCGGCGACATTATTGGGCCATATTTTTTCGTCGACGATAACGATCGTTACGTTACTGTGAATGGTCAGCGTTATCGAGCCATGATCACCGATTATTTTTGGCCCGAATTGGAAGATATGGACTTGGACGACATGTGGTTTCAACAGAATGGTGCCACAAGCCACACAGCACACGCTACAATCGATTTATTGAAGAGTAAGTATGGTGAGCGTGTTATCTCAAGACATGGGCCAGTCGATTGGCCCCCTCGTTCGTGCGCTTGACTATTTTCTGTGTGGCTACGTTAAATCATTGGCTTATGCCAACACGCCGACGACGTTGGAAGAGCTCAGAGCCAACATTGAAGGCGAAATAGAGGCCGTTTCGGCCGAAATGTGTGGCCGAGTCGTTGAAAATTGGGTCCAAACGAAAATCGACTGCTGCATACGTGCCCGTGGTGGCCATATGAACGAAGTCGAGTTCCATTCATAAATGTTTTGATTGTACTTCAAGCCAATAATAAAGTTTTTGAAATATCTCAAATGGTTTGTCTTTTATTTAAAAAAAAGTTGTCAAGTCGTTATTATAGACTTATATATAGACAGAACAACTAAATATGCTTTTGCAGCTCCAATACGTAAACTGCACTATACTGACAATGAGCTCACTTTGAACAAAAAAAAAAAAAAAATAAAATAAAAAAAAAATGAAATATACGATTGTATGTTCAACGGAACTTTTTTTTACACTAACATTACGAGTAAATTGACTTCTTGTATTTTAGGTAATCACGACATTTTAGTTGTCTGAAAAAATAATGTCTTTCGGGTACGCTTGGTATTGAACTCCGAACCGACCGATTGGGAAGCCAATATACTATTCGATATGATCAAGCTACAGGTGTATTGCGACGCCTTTGCCTAGGGCTTCTACGGATACCAGAAAAAATAGCGAAAACTGTTCGATCGTCAGCAGGCACTTGCCTATTAAAAGTAATCCAAGCTGATTGAAAAAATCTCCAGTGATTAGAACGGTTTGTTTTAGAGTGATATATTTTATGAATGGTTTCAGAGTTTAATTGCTCTAAAAAAAACTTTTCAGAAGCTCTGTAATTTTATTTTATTAATATTGCGAGGTTTTCGTACAACGACTTCAGTGCCGAGTTATGTCTATCAGCAAACCAAAGATTTTTAGTTTCGACAGAAGTCCATTTTTGTGTGCAGTACCTTAATAGTTGAATAATGGAATAAGTTTTCATAGTTAGCGTTTGGAGACTGAGTTATTAATTGACCATAATTGTTGTTGTTGATTGTTTCGGTGATTAGTGAATGATGAATTAACACCGAATGGTCATTGCCATACGCGAAAGTGCTGAATCTTATTATGATATACTCGAGTTAGAGTTAGATGGATTTACTATATTAACAAATTATGCTAAATTTTTGTGCGAAATCTCAAAGTACCTATAAAACCTTAAAGCAGAATACCTATGTATGTACCATATATCAGAATGTTACAATGACAAAGTTAAAACTATGGTGTTTCTTCTTCTTCAATGAGCATTTGAGATCGCATATATTTATAAGTTTAAGAGGTTAAGAGCTATGTGTAAGGAATCTGGGATTGTTTACTTATGACTAAAATGGCAGTATCAGCTGGAAGATAGAATTTACGTTACTTAAAAGGTCCAGAAGTTCATTTACTACGACGGTCTATAAGAGGGGGAAAATGACCTCTTCCTGTAAGCAAAGTTTCGCAGCAATGACTTTGAGTTGAGTGCTGCCCAATGATGTTTTTATTTTTCACTTACATGTAAATAATAATGTCTACTCCTATGTGTCAGATGCATCTTGATATATTGAAGTTATCAGAGTTCAAAAGAACCTTTAATTTCTAAGAAATACCCAATCACTATCACTTTATTTCTAAGCAATTCTTTAATTCTACTTTATGTTGCTTGATTTTGCTTGTTGGTAAGCATATTGGCTGATGCAAAGGAGATCCATTTGAAAAGCTTCGTCCCTGACGTCTGTACTAAGTTTTTTCCACCGGTTTAGAATCAAGATCCTGTATTTCTATTTCAGGATAAAAATTTATTTGGGATATAGAAACATATCTAATAATTTTCATCGACTATCTCCAAAAGGGGCAGACTATCAACAGTGACTATTACATTGCGTTGTTGGAGCGTTTGAAGGACGAAATCGCAGAAAAACGGCCGCATTTGAAGAAAAAGAAAGTACTGTTTCATGTGCACCGTGTCACAAGCCGATTTGAAAATGAATTCGGTTACGAATTGCTTCCAACCCACCGTATTCTCCAGATTTGGCCCCCAGCGACTATTTCCTGTTCGCAAACCTCAAAATAATGCTCGCCGGAAAGAGATTTAAGACCGTTGAAGAAGTAATCGCCGAAACAGAGTCCAATTTTGAGGCTAAATTAAAATCGTACTACAAAACTGGTATCGAAAGATTGAAAAATCGTTTCAATCAGTGTATCGCCCTCGAAGGCATCTATATTGATAAATAAAGTTGAACTTTACAAAAATTTTGTGTTTTACTATAAAACGGTACTGAGTTTTCAGCCCATGTGTTAGAATAGAAACTCATATATGCGAAATAATTTTTCAAAATGAAGCAGGGAATTATAAACAAAACAAGGCATGGAAATGAAAGCAATAAAAATAATATCTATTTATGCAATAAATAAAAATGACATGTAACTAAAGTGAAGTTCATGTTCAAATACCAGCAAAAATACCACCTAGAGTGGTTTTACGTCCTAACTACAATTTGAATATATAGCACGTGAAATTATTAAAAAGATAACGGACGGAAATTTCGAGTTGACTCTGCTGTAAATCAATTTCTCAATATACTCCGTTTCATCTAAAGCAGTACTTCTGACATAACATCTACCGAATTATTCGTATTTGTGCTGTAACAATAGGACTCAGGTTATATAATAGATAGTCTTGGTACTTGTCCTAAAGAGAGTTTTCTGAAGGAATTCATGTAAAAAAATCTTAAAATCTATAGGCCTTTTTCTGAGAAGATGCAGAAATAAAATTTTGTAAGTACGTGCGTTGCTGCAAGTTTCGCACAGATTTTGGTACAATGTTTCCACGATTCTCTCTGGACTTTTCTAACTTTCCGTTTCGCTCTATTGAAAAGTTTTCCAGTTTTAGTTCTAAGCTAAGCGAGTTTATTGGGCCACTAGAGAGCGATTTTGTTGCGTCTTTTTGTCTTTTCTTGTGAAAAACTTGTATTATAGTCTATGGATGCGAAAACAAGACAACAAAATGGTCAGCGTATATGTTTAGCGTGTATGATTGATGGTTTCTCTTTTTTTTGCTGGTCTACCATAGTAGAGCAGACACTGATAGCTTCGCAGAGGCTGGGATTGATTATATGCCCGTCAAGCCTATTGAGGCCAGGTCTCAGAGGGCTTTTTACGTAGTATGCAGGTCCAGCGGTTGGCTGTGAAAAGGGTTTCAGATCAGCACGAGGCACTGCATCACACAGGCAAGGCAAGCAAGATACATTCCGGATAATACATTACAGGAAAAGGAAATAAAATTGATGGAGGAAAAGGTTAGATGACCTCCTCTAAGTGTTTCGTGGATGAACATGGAGCGAATTTAACATATCATTGAATTTAAGCTGTTTTTTTATTTCCAAGAAGCTTAATACATGCTTAGGCATTTTTAGAGCGTTCTCACTTTCTTGTGTGTTGAAATAGCAACAAAATTATATATGTACATATATACTTGTATTATAAGAATAATTTTTGCTTATTTGTGTTCAATAGATCTGAAATATTTTTTTTAAAGTGAGCTTACTTCGGTTGGGTGTTTACTGCTTTTCTTCATTTACCTGACGGGTTTCTTCGGTTTGTCCCCATTATATTTGATGCTACATTTTCGTTTCAATTTAACAACAATTGATTTTAAAAGTGGAAGTTCATTCCTTTACAAACATACTTTAAGATGTTTATTTTACTAATCGTTCTGAAAACAAATTGTACTTGAAAAACGTTTGCAATCATATCTAAAAAAATAAAGATTATTCGCAACATCGACCTCAACCCTTGCATAATCTCCTGCTCTGTTACATTTCATTGCAAATATGTATGTACATACGTATATATGTGTGTATACTTATTATTGGTATCAGGAAAAGAAAGGTATTTTGACTGATAATGAGCATATTGAAACAGAATTCATGCATACATATATGTAATGTTGTTATTCTTATTCTTTAAAGTTGACTATTTTTATTATTATTCTCTGACATAGAGAATTTCGTTTGCGTAGTTTTTCTGGTTGTAACGTATTTTTCTCGCAATGCATTCTACAATTCCAGTAAGTTTGTATGATCTTTTTAGTTGTTAAACAACAGTTTTGATACAGTGACTACCGCCATTTGCTGTCTGACCCAACATTTATCGATTTATAAGTCTGCACATTTTATTCAGAATGGACATATTGACAGTTTCTTCTTCTTCCTTTTGAAATTTTCAGGTAACAGCTATTCACATAAAGTAGCATATCTGAAGTAAGGAGTATGCGAATATCAGTAGACATAAATGTAAATTGGGCGCGTGCAGCTATTGCTATATCAAAGCATACCGCATTTAAGGATACGGCATGCGCAAGTTTATGCTTATGTCATCACATTTCAAAGTAATGTGCTACCTCGTATGCGCACGTAAAAAAGAAGCCAACATAAAAACCAATAAGAATACGAAGTCATGCAGAAAAGTTTTAAACACATTGTTATGCAAACGTTTGGTGCGTCCAGGAATGATATTTAGATATACTTCAAACAAAACATTGATATTTTCGTAAAATCAAAAATTATATATTCATATTATGTGAAATATTTATTTAAAATGAAAATTCACTAAAAGAAATGTTCCTTAAATTTTGTCTACTAAACTAAGGCTATTATAAAACGATTTAAATGTGTTTTTGCATCCCTAATGCTACTCTCAAAATGTTCTTTATTTATTTATTTTTTATTTATTATTTTTTTTTTTTTTTGTAAGTATGTCGCAACCGGCAAACGGTGCGCTTTACCTTATTCTTGAATTGAAGCTGCATTGAAAGAAGCCGAGAACTTGATAATTTATTGGGGGACCTATATGACATTTTGTTTTCTTTTACTACGTTAAATGGCCCTTTTGCAGATAAAAAAAATCTTCAGAGCTGGCTACACAATCGCTTTACTTTTGATTATAAATATGTTGATACCTAGCATCGTCTTGTTATATTCGCTTTTCTTTATTGTTTTCTTTTTTTTTTTGCTGCACATAACATCCCAAATCCTTACAGTGCTTTAGAGTCTTAGCTGCTACCTTCTTTATTTGAGTACATGCCGCTAGTAGAATAGGTGCCACTGAATTTTTATTAAAACCCTTTGGCGTTTGTATAAGAAGATGGTCACTAACTCAACTCAGAAAAAAGGAAAACATACGTAAATACTCTTTGCATGCAATAATGAGTCTTATGGGAATATATAATTTTGTAAGTTGTCGGGTAAAAAGCTCAACGGACAATTGCAAAGGATTTTGTATTTGCATATGCACGTACATATGTAGGTATGTAATTTCTCAGATGAAATTTTTAGATTTGACGGGAAACTTCAAAATATTAATTTAGTGTCTTACGTGAATATTTCGATCTTATACAAAAGAGAAAATTTTCCAGAATAAATCATTCAATTAAAATGGGCTTATGAGGTAAAATCTTTTAGTTGGTAAATTGAATTGCTCTGCTGTTTCTCTTCTTTTTTTTTTTAATTTAAAGCGATATTTTGGTATACTGCTTGTGCGTATATAACGCAGTCAATTAAACGAGTTCAAGGACTATTTTTTTTAAGAGAATAAAAGAGTTAGGACAGAAATTTCTAATCAATTTTCAACATAGTACCCCGCCTTCTCTGTACAATCTTTTGACCGGACATAAAGCCTTTGGAAGACCGCCTTAAAATGTTCTTCTGGAATGCATCACAGCGCTCATTGTATAATTTCCACGCCATGAACGCTTTCCTTTTATTGCAGTCTTCAGCTTAGGGAATACAATGAAGTCTGCCAGCGCCAGATACGGCGACCATTGTGGGTGTCGTGAATCAAGAACCAGTCGCGTTCGGTATAATTCTAGGTGCACCAGTCATTTCCCTTTTAAGAGTCGATCAAGTATATACATCTTTATCTTTTTGAAATGCGTCCCCTGTTTGACTAGGAGGGAAAAATTTATTATAAACTGCAGGAATAAAAAAAAACATAATTTTTATTTTTGACTTTTAGAGGCAAGCTTTAGTTAATTAACTTTTTTCAATCATCTTTCATCTTGATCGGCCTATGTCAACAATGCTTGTCAAATCATCATTACGCCGGTGTTTCTGGTCCTCGGTTAGCGGGTGTTGAACAAACTTCACACATATCTTTCTTGTCGATATAATTGTGTAAAATCAGTCAATGCCTCCTTCATTAACATTCAATTGCTCACACAACAATTCAACAGTGGACAGAAAACAGAAAAAAAGTTCACGCCAAGACCTTTACATCTCTCAGTCTGATCTGCTTAAAGTTGAAAAGCATGTAAAGAATAGTTGAGCTTGATGTGCGTAAAATTGCTTTGCAAATGCATTCTCTGTATAAGATGCGACTTAGCTTCTAACTTGGAAGACCGTGAGCTTCAAAATCTGGTAGGCAAAATTGAAGACGTACTCGACCAAAAAAAGTACGCGCTGGGCATTTTGAGGGCATATTGTTTTGGCAACGCAATTTTTGACGGCATACGTAAGTCGGCCAGACAACATGGTGTAGACGAATTACTAGTTTTTTCGATAAAAGGAATGCTGGTGAATAAGACCATGACTGCAGATGCTATTGGAAAATTGGGGTTATCTGCTGGTAAGTGAACTCGCTGCACTACATGCCGTTCGCTTACTGCATCGCGCTGTCAATACTTGTGAGACAGTTGGTCATGCCTAACGACTGATTGCTCTAAAGTTAGTTTTAATGTCTATGCTCAGACATAAACACATCATGTTGCTACATTGTCAGTTGGATAAACCCTAACCGCTGTCTGCGCCCTAGATCAACGATCGGTGCACTAGTAATGGGCTTTCAGTTAATTCTCTTAATCAAAAGTCAATCTTAATGAGAAGTAGGATGCTGACTAGTCTGGTTCTTCTAGTGCTACAATGCCATTCGTTAACTAGTTGGGTATCATTCTAGATAACAAAATTCTTTGGATTAAACATGTTATATCGAAAATTTCCCAAGTACTATCGGCTTTCTAACAAGAAGCTAACGGAATGACATGGGTTTATGATATCCTATGCATCGGTTGTGTGGTGGAACAAGCTTTTACTAAAATCTGCCGCTGCTGCTTGGTATTGATGGGGGGAATTTTGATGACCTGAAAAGATCGACTGTCTTTTTACTTTGGTCTTATGGACTTGCCGTCTGATGCAATGATATCAGAATATTTCCTGTGCCCAAGAACGGTTTTGGCCAGAATCTAAGTCACGGGTCTTCACGGGTGCGGATGTGCTGTTGGTTTTTTTCCAGAGGTCAACATGGCAAAATTTGTATGCGCGACAAAAAATCACCGGGTATGAATGGTATTCCAAAAAAAGCCTTAAAGATGGCTATCAAAACACGACCGGACTAATTTGCCATCTTTAAGAGGCCGTTTTTCCAAAAAGAAAGGGAACCCAAATGATCCTATCGTCCTACTTGTTTGCTTGACATTGTCAGAAAACTCCTTGAACAAATCATTTACAAAAGATTTTTGTCAGCAATTGAAATAGCATGAGATCTTTTGGAACACTAACGGAACGGTTTTCGTTAGTTACAATGAAATTAATAAATGCGATTAACTAGTGCTCGAAAAACAGCATATGGCAGATGTTAGAAAGAAAACACTAAGAAATATGTAATCTTGTGGGTGGCCGTTGCTCAAGTGGTAGTGTAGTGGCTTACCAATTGGACGGTTCAGGGTTCAATACCAGCCGTGCCCGAAAGACATTTTTCAGGCAACTAAAATCACGCGAGATGAATGGTTGCCTAATATACAACAAGTCAATTTACACTAATAATTTAGTCTCCCCATTAAATGTTGGATGCTACCCATGGAACAAAATAACCAATGAGCCCAAACATCTTTTTCTCTCTCTCTATCCAATTTTCCGAAAAACTTAACACGTGTTTCAGCATTTTAAGAGTAGTCATAGATACCCTCTTGAGTGTTAAATTCTTTAAAAAAAAAAAAAAACATACTGGACGTGAAAAACTAGTTTAATTCGGTGAATTGAGAACGGATTATGAGCCGTCATAATCGGACAGAAATACCCGACTTTCTTGGTAAAATGCTAACGACCTATTAGCCGTGACTATTGTAACAAATCCGCTAAAAGTTCAAGTCGATAGCACCGAAATAAATGCAATTGTAAATTTGTGTAACTAGCACCGAATTGTAACCCGCCGATAATAATTCGCGAAACGATAACGGTTCGAGTTGGAGGCCATTAAATAGAGCACGACGAACGCCGGGTAAATGATGAAAAAAGAAAATACGGAAGTAACCGTAGTACGACAACTTGGCAACAACAATGGAACCTATCCTTAAAAGGAGGCTGGATGGAGTGATCAATCTATGGATTAAATGGAATCAAACCGAAACAAACTTCTATCTGACTTAGTTTTTGAGAGAACATTTCGGTTTCTGTTCAAACGCCAACACGAAAACATCTCAATATAAATATTTTTTATTGAGGAGAACTGGGCTAGTAAGAAGCGTTGCACATATTCACCGACATTTGGCGGCTAGAGCTTCAATGTAAAACGAACAGATAAAATAATCGAACCGTATAGTGTAAGCTTAGCTTTTAGGCTCGCCTCCACAAAGTTATGTCTTACGGAGTGGAAAAATCGATCTGTCCAGGTGGAGGTTGCTTTAGTCAGTACAATTCGGGACTACCAATGAACGTCAGCCCATTGATGCCTCATGCAAGGTTTCTACCATCCGCCGTAAAAAATTTCTAGAATCCATTTTTAGATTTTCAAAATATCGCTCTACAAAATAAATAAAATAAAGCCAAAATATTGCCTACAAGAAAGCAATGCATTTTGTTGCCACCTTGTATAAAATATTTTCGCTGTCGAAACACTATGATGTATGTAATGCTAGGTTCTTTGGCCTTATCGAATATGTCAATGTCAACACCTTTTTTAAACATAAATATACATTAGTTCCTTGATGAAACAAACTAATGCGAAATTATATTGTTTAAAACACTTCACCAAAAAGTTACATAATTCGTTAAACAAATTCATCTTTGTACATGCTCGTACATATATAATATGAACTTTTGAACCAACGAATATCTGCCGATCAAAACGAAGTGACTTTGGGAAAAACTCATACTGGAGTCTTTATGAACTAGCAGCACAACTATCCTTTAACTACAAGCTGACGAATATTTTATTCCAAAACTTTAACTGTTGCGGGTACGAGTATATGCCTTCAGTCAAATTTTGAGATAAGGCATGGTGATGGCATGTTGTTATACATACGAATTAAGGCCTTCTGGCACAACTGTCATGTATAGTCATGTCAAGGAAAGTCTTTAGTTTAGGTGACTTTTTTCCCGTAAAATATCGCGGAGTTTTCTTAGATATTTTAATTATCAACTATCTCAATTATCAACTATCTTTTTAAATTTTATTTAAATTTTCCGCACTTTGGAACGATTACTCTTCTGAAAATATGCCTGGATTTGCGTTTCCATGTCGGAAAGAATGGCAACGTATGTATTCGATCTTTATTAGATTGGTTTTTTAGGCCCATGTATTTTTAAATTCTGTTCCTACATATGTTACATATGTAGATGGAATGAACACTGTACTTTGGTTAACGTCTGCAATGAAAACCAAGCTGTGCTTTTTACCTTTCTGAGCACCTAAACAAATTCCAGAATAATTTTAGAACATATAAATTTTCTATAAGTAAATCAAAAGCAGTACGACTTTGAGGAGTGCAAACAGACCACACTACCTCCCAATCTCGGAAAAATAATCAGCGCTTCTTTTTCACCTAGTAAAAAGAGAAAAGTATTGCAGATTGCATAATAGGGTACTTTGTTGTATTTTGTTGGACAAAAATGGTATAATCTTCTGCAAAGTGAGTGAGTGATGATGATCACTCTTAAAAGATCTCCTCTGAGACTGTTCTGGTTACGCATATTTACATCTGGCTGCTAGTGTTATACACTGACAAGTTGCGTATAATAACTGAAGAGGTAACGCATCTTCATTCCATAATAATTTTTTTATTTAAGATTTAAGATTTTTTAACAGATTAGGGCTACACTGGACTTACACTTTGTTGTAGTGCTACATAAAGAAAGTAAAATTTAGTTCAGTACAAACTGAAATAAATCCATTAATAAATGATGGGCAGACGGGAAACATTTACTCTATAATCGTTCTTCTTTCAGATCAGACCCGGATAGTTCTCGATTTAAGCTAGACTTTATAAAATAGCATTTGGTTTTCATATTGGTAAAAACGTCTACGGAAGGCGAGCACTACTCTCCTAAAAAATCATTTCATACGGATCTAGAAAGGCAGAGGAAAGTTTTTTACACCTTATACACGCTGCGCTATTTATGGTAGATAAATCTAAAATGTTATATAGTTTTGTTGTAGGGTTCCGTATTTTAGTAGTTTTTTTTTTTTTTTTTTGAAACTGTTGTTGCTGTTATTTATTATAGTCATTGGATATATAGTTTGACATCAAAATTATTAACCAGCAAGTTCAGTTCCTGCCTGAAAAGTTCTGCACATCGCAATCTTTCGACAGAGTAAATGCCACTCTATGCTGAATCAGCTTTTCGTTTTTAAATATTTTCAATATTATATTATAATTAGTCTTTTGTGTGCCAGTTGGTCTTAGGACATGTTCGATGACATGTATTCCATTCTGAAGAATTTAGTAATTTCAACAAGTTCCTTAATTTACTTTTTGAACTAACATTTTTCCCCTGAAATTGTATTGGCCATGCCAAACAAATTAATCGGCATTTATGTTGTAAAATAGTGAACAGTTTTCTTGAAGTACAATTTTGCATAAGATTATGTTATGTATCTACTCACATATAAAGATAATGTTTTCTGTTTTTTCTTATTTTATTTTTTATTTTTTTTGGTTTTGGTTCAATTATTACAGGTGATCTTTTAGTCGATAACAGTTTATTTAAGGTCATCTAACGTTAAAACAACGTGTTAAGATTATTAAAACATTTCATTTAATTAAATAATTTTTCAATTTTAAATACACGAGGAAAATTGTGTTTTTATTTTGTTTGGGTCTGGTCACATCGACACTTTGTCTCAGTGTACACTTCTAGTGAAAGAACTCAGTGATTAGTAAGTGATTATCCTATAAAAATTGCAATTGAATTAACTGATGAAACTCCTATTCATTGAACACCATACCGTTTTTCAGTTATTGCGAGACAAATTGTTAGCGAACAAGTATTTAACAAGCAAGTTAAAAGATTTAATCGTATGTCCTTCATTATCATGATTTTCAAGACAAGTCGTTGTAGACAAGTCTCACCTAGATTCCGCATTTAGGCCTTAGGGACAGGTTTCTAGTTGAATTGATTGAATATATATTTTGTATGTAGACAACTTGTATGAGCTTAAAGCATATACGATTTGGGTCACAAGAATGGTTATTTTTATGTCGTTGTTGAACAGAACGGCAGGAAATTCTGAACTTTTGTACCGTGCCATAAAGATTTTGAATTGGGTAGGGTCCTTTTGAAACTGTCGAAAGGTTGAATTATTTTTGTGGGAACCATCAGTATGACAATTTGGGACTGTTTCATGGAATTTTCCATATTAAAAAAATCTGAAGGCTTAGCTTATCAGCTTGTATTACCGGGTACAAAGACGTTGGCAGAAAATTTTGGTCTGATAAGCACTAAAGGGCCAGTTTCCAGCGGAAGTTACCAGATGAGGCAATACAGAAATAATGATATCACTCAAATCCAAAATAATCGGTCAATTCTCGATTTCCCTAATGAGCTGATCCTAAATACGCCGGCCTGTATAATGGTTTTATAAAACATAAGCCTACAAAATTCCACAAGCGGGACAGAGTTAATGCATATTCCTACTTGGGCGAAATATAGTATATTGTATTTGCAGATACATATATTGTATTGGTAGACGCTTAATCAATTCGATTTTGGCCAAGCCTTTGACCAAATTAATAAAAAAAATCCAAATTATACATTGTACTTCTCAATGACAGGCCTTCGCAGTTTTGATGTGGACTCCAGCTAGCAATTCAGTGTTTAACATTTAACCTGAGGAGAACTTAGTCAGCTGCATATGTACAGCCAATATATTATTATTGCCGCAAAAACAAAGAAGGGAAATAACGAATTTCTATTATTAAATTGAGCATCGTGCGGGATCTATAACGATTTGTGTTCACTCATTTAGCCTATAGCCAATTATTTTTATTATTTAGCTTGATCTTTAAGTGCGTATCAAAAAGTTTTAGGAAGTGTATCACATATTTTGCGAGTTCTTTATATATTACCGTATATATAAAACAATGGGTAATGTGAAAAATTTGTATTTTAGAATGTTTATAGAACATTCCCTATTGGTACATACATATATAGATGTTTGCTGATAATTATTTTAACTGAAAAGTATAATTAAGAATCTTTAATCAGAATAGATTAGAACAAGATTTTATTTTTAAAATAATTTATTAATAATAGAAAACACCAATGCAGATCCACTTGTTTCCAGAGTAACATTTGTACTCGTAGGTCCCATTCAAATCTGGACAGTTGTTTGTTACGGAATAACGCAAAAACTATTTAATTTTGGGTCGTTTGAAACGGTATAGACTCACTTTAATTTCAAGATATTTAGTATATCCGTCATTCTTACAAAAGTGCAGGCGCAACATAAAATAGAATCGCTCTATATAAACATTATCCAGTTGACTTATCCTTAACACCTTGTTACAGCTTTTACTTACAATGCAAGTTAAATTTAAGTAATAAAAAAGTTAAAAAAAAATATTTAGCGTTATCAGCAGACGGCTGTCCAAACAGACATAAAATACTCGGGATCTCGAATATATAATTCTATTTATTAACTCATTTTGTTTGCTCAAATGCTTGTGAAACTTGTATGTTGCAATCAAATGTAAAACTAGCTGAAATGGTTAAGACCCATGGGTCACGCCAAGAACTTCCTAATTCAGATAACTTGCAGTATTTCTCAATGATGTTTGATATTTCCTTTCCTATTAGAATTCAGTAAAAGTTAATCCGAAAGTTGTCAAAAAAAAAAAAACGGTTAATTTTGACGGGCTAAGCTTCAGAGATTTTTGGTAAAACTAAAAAAACGTGTGGCAGTTGGGTTTATCTCCTCTTCCCGCTTAGCAAGAAAAACATGAAAATAGACAAGTATACTCGTTTAAGCCAAAAGCTTTAATTAAAAATCTAAGTTGAATATATTTTTTTTGGTAACTTAAAAAGTCATGGCCATGTTTTTATCCTTCTGTATTTACGAAATCGTAGTTAGTACTGCATTGATGGTTCTAAAATTGTTGCTATTTTTTGAATACCTCAGACAATTCTTGCCTGATTTTCGTTAAATGTGTGCTATGTTAATAGATTTCGATTAGTACCGAAAAAATTTCGAAAGTGTCCTCTATTTTTAAGAAAAAATTAATTTTATTTTGTATATACGAGTAGATATACTTTTTTTTTCGTAACTTAGAAAGTCATAGGCAGATTTTGAATAAAACCTAATGGCCGCGATTCTGTATGAAGACCCATCGACAGTTAGCGTGGCCCAAAAAAATGCACACATACGGACATACTATACACATACACACACAAACAGTCATCTCCTCAAACCTTAAAACGTACAGATATCAAAATATTTTTATTTTCGAGTTTCGAGTTTCGAGATTGAATGCAAGAATAAACGGCAAGTGAAGGTATTGAAGGTTTCCATGTTCAGTTGTAGTGATCATGCGTGATTTAAATGATTTAGACTTTGAAGCGTTCGATATTGATGAGATTAAATTGAATTTGAATTTTAAATGTTTTTAAAGTTCTCTCTCTAAGTGTTAATGCGGTTTAAAAAAATAAAAATGTTGGTTTCTGTTGGTAATTGTTTTGAAAAGGAGGTAACAGGTTTCGCTGTTTGTTATTGGGAAATTTATTTGTCTCTTCTGTTTATTGGACTGTATATAACTTTGTAAATGTAGTTAATACTAGCAGAATAATTATTGTCCGTATACCGAAGTTTAGTTGGAAGCTAGTTCTGCTCTCATTTTCGATTAGTTTGATTATTTAGTGTTGAAGTTTAGTTCTTAAAACTAGATTCAGGTTAAACGATTGGTGTAACTGGCTTTATACTGAAAAGTTATTATAAATAAATGAAAACTCATCAATTTTAATTATTGCTTTGCATTATTGGGTGACAAATGTTCCTCTTAGACCCATTTTATCGTTGTTAATACTTTTAATTTCATAATATTAATTCAAGAGTAATGTTCGGGGAAAGTTTTCTTTTCTATGGCGGAGAAAATTCTATAGAAACGAAGTCGATGGCCTGTTAAAATGTCATACGTGAAATATATGAGACAAGTTATTATCATGATATATAAATTATGGCTCTAGTACCATATAACTGTTCATACAAATTTTCTTCCTGTTTTTACCTTGAAATTACATGCTAAGAATTTCGCTAAAAAGATGTGTTGGAAAAATAAATTAACATAACAAATATCGTATCTTTATACGATTTCATTTATTTGTTTTCATAGCTGAAAACTAAGTTACTTAAATAGGTTTTGTGCCACCTCACTAGGTGGAATACAATTATTTGTTTTTGATTCTGGATAAGATAAATAACAGATGATTGACAGTTTCGTCAAATTGGAAAATCTTCCCAGTGTTGTGAAGCTTATAGTATCTGTAATCTTCATTTCTGCTTCCTTGAGCTACTTCTGGTAATGCTCCTACAGATAGTGCTGCTGATTATACAATTTCAGCTCCGTGCACTAAAATCTTTTGCACTGTTGCCAGCGTATATAACTAAGGATATAATTTAATGTTTATGGATTACTAAATATTCGTTTTCGAGATGGTGTTCCTCGTGAAAGTTTCAGAACATTCAAAGAGTTGTTATCTAAAACCCGAGCGGTAGAAATGTCTATAGAGGAAAAGAATTGTCTAACAGAGATTATAAATGAAGTTGGTTCCCCTAAAAGTTGATCCAATTTCTGAAAAACATCCTGTCCACACCACTAACGAGTGCAGGAAATAGAAAAATATAATAAGAACACTCTATACAACCAGTGGAAGCAAAAATTCACTGCCACAAATTCGATCCACCTGCCCAAATTGTAAAGAACTTCCGAAAGGACCTTCAGCGTTATCCTTTAACTGCATTAAGATGACATTAGGGGCAGATTCCCCAGCCATCCCTATAGCATCCCGTGACGAAACAGGTGTTGCGTATTTGGACACCGCGGTACGTACAAATGTTGCAGGGAGGGTAATCTTTATCCATATACTGAGAAATGGCACCAAATTCCCTAAAGTAGAAGCCAACGTGACTCTTGCTGATGGCAAAACTAGAGAGTACGTGTATATTGGAGAAACCAATATAATATTGTAATTGGGAACAGATTAAAGCCCATCAAATTTATCGCTCTGCTTAAAGCGACCGACAACCGTACTCTCATAGATTTTTTCTAAGAAAATGGGATAGTTCTAGACCTAGGATAACGTCTATGGTACTTCGCCGACCAATCAGATAAAAAGTTAGATTTTTACGACACCACACATACGCAGATAGTGAGGAAAAAGGTACCAATCAACCTATTCCAGAAACTTCACTCTTTAAATATTAACACCGTAACCCATAAAACAGAAATCGTACAAAATGAAAGAACTCCCATCAGAGAAGCTAACACATTCCTAGATTGGCTTAGAGCCATAGAAGCTATTTCACCACTAGCTTCCACACCTAATCTAAAAACAAAAATGATCCGATAGACTCCAAACAGGAAAATAGCTAAGAAAAGCAATGACTACTCACTCCACATTATACAGAGAATTTTTACAGATTCACTATGAAATGAACTTACACCTGAGCCATGGAAACTTTAGCGTTCTGTGTAGAGCTACGAGAAGATGAAGCGGTAGAATTGAATAAGATCGAAAAAGTAAACTTAACTAATTACTGCTGGAAGAAAGTTCTTTATTTGATCTGCCGAAAGAACCAACTCCATATACCGAATATAAAATAAAAAATAAAAAAACGCCATACAGGCTATCTCCCATTAGAAAATAACAACTCAAGGAAGAATTGAAAAAGATGCTCGAAATGAACATAATCGAAGAGAGCGAATCTCCTTGGGCTGCTCCGGTAGTATTGGTACCAAAAAAGGACAAAGGAATACGTGTCTGTATGAACTACAGAAAGCTTAGCAACATCACTGTTCCAGACAAATATCCACTACCTAAGATAGATGATTTGTTGCATTCTGCTCTTTAAACAAAATTCAAAAGTACCCTAGACCTACAAACGAGATATTACCAAATTCAAATAGCTCAAAACGATAAGGAGAAAACTTGAAAAGAAACCCAAGAAAAGCTGCTGTTTTGAAGTGGGATGCACAAGAAAAAACAGTATTTGAAACTTTATCTTACTCACATGATCAGCCTTTCACGCTCAAAACGGATGCCAGCAAGTACGTTCTTGGGTCTGTTCTTATCCAGGGGGAGAAGCAGAATGAGCATTCCATAGAACAGGGCTGTCCAGACTGGAGTCGTGTGCGGGCCAAAATGAAATTCAACAATAACTGGCGGGCCATCGAAACAAAATACTATTAGCCTTTGATAAAAAAAATTATTCATATTATTTTGTGTTTTGTTTATTTCTTTCTTATTTCTTTTTATTTCTTTCTTTAACAATGTAACCAATGTCAACTATTCATCGTTGCCAAGGGCATTGCATTAATTAGTGACTTATCCAACAATGAAGACCTGTATTTTGATTTAATAAAATTCATGGTTGAATAAGCACTTTCACAAAGATATGCATTCCCCATTATGAAACCCATTTTCAAACCAAAATTCGCTAATTTCGGAAAGCGATCATCGAGAAGCTTAAAAAAATCTATTTCAATTTCCTCTATGCTTCTGTAGAAGAGGTCGGATTGTAGGTCGCATAACTCCAATTGGGAGTCTGTCTTACACTTTCAAAAGCCAGTGTTAATGAATGAGTGAAAAGTGACAAATCATTCCCTAATTCCTTAAAATCTATAAATCGTTTTTCAAACTCCAAAATTATCTCGTCAATGTACTTTATCAGGTGTACCGATATGAAGTCAGCGTTTTTTTGTAAAAATAAAATACTAATTTTTAATGGGAAAATAAAAAACATTTTATTCAAGGTATTAGCCAATGCTAGCTAAACATTTTTTCCATCTTTTAGGCAATTTATGGATTCCACTCCTATAAAACTGTTCGTCTTTTGAAGCAAACCAAAAAGTCAACCAATTTTCGACTTCCTCGTAGGATTCGAAGTGCTGCTCAAGTAATTCTTGTCCCATCGATGAAAACAAATGGTATTCGGAAGGAGCCAAGTCTTTGTGAATATGGTGGGGTAGCAGCTCCCAGCCAAGTGCTTTTGTTGTATCCTGAACCAGTTTTGCTTTATGTGCAGGTGCATTGTCATGAAGCAAAAATACCTTGCCGTGTCTTCTGGGACATTCTGGTCGTTTTTCGATCAATGCATTGTTCAAATTGATCATTTGTTGTCGGTAGCGATCTGTATTAACGGTTTCAGCAGGTTTAATGAGCTCGTGGTACATCACACCTTTCTAACCCCACCAGACACACAGCATTGTCTTCTTACCGAATCGATCTGATTTTGCAGTCGAAGTTGATGGTTGTCTCGGATTAACTAATGATTTTTTCCGTTAAGGATAAATCCATTTTTCAAAGCCTGTAACAATTCGATGCAAAACTGATTTTTTATCGTGTCTTTGAAGCAAAATTTCACAAGTGGTTATTCGGTTTTCCATCTGTGGCACCCATTTTCCAGATTTCTGGATTTTTCCCATAGATCAGAATTGTTTGTTGTGCAACATTTAACATTTCTGCCATTTGTTTCTGACTCAGTGTCATCTTCATCCAATATTGTTTGCAATTCGGCGTCTTCAAACTTTTTTGGTGATCTTCCACGTTCTTTATTTTTCACATCAGAATCGTTATCTCTGAACCATTGAAACCATCTTTTGCATATTGCTTCTGATAGAAAAAAAATTAATGCTTTCCGCAAGTCATCATTTTCTGGTACAAAATTCGACATTTTTAACACGATGAAAAAATATGATGTTGTTTGCTCAATGATTTGATGTATACTAAAAAAAAATTAAGGCCGTTCACAATAAATGTTCCATATCGAGACATTTGTATCTTGACGCTCACTTTATACCGGTACACTTGGTATGTGCTCAGAAAAGTGGCATTTTTCGAAATTTCCTATCTCCGTGTAAAGTTCTTTGTAACTCAAGAAAAAAGAAAGATCATTCTTTTCAAAAGACATTTTGAACAATTTAAGTTTACTTTTAAATCCATTTACATGTCCGTACAAGTTCCCGATATTACTGCGTTTGTCTTGTAAATCAAATTTAATTCATTCATGTGTTGGGTCACATCCGTAAAAAAAGCAAGTTCAGCGAGTAATTGGGGTTCTTGCAGTTTGTTTTCTATTTCTGTGGTATAAGATTTTATTTCGTCTCTTAGAAATACTATGATCTCTTTTTACATAGTAAAAAAACGCTGCAAGCACTTACCAGCAATTAATCATCTGATGTCTGAGTGTTAAAGTAAATTTCCGTACACTGCATCAATTTAGGTTAAAAAATCGCGAAATTTACGATGAGTAAAAGTTTTGTTTCCGCCTCTGATCAGATTTGTTGTTTTGACAGCCAAATTCATTACGTCTATTTAGTGCAAAGATTTTCTACATAAAGCTTATTGGTGTATGATGCAGTGGATTAAAGGGCAATGAATACTATTTTGTTTAAGGAGTCTCAAAAATCCTGTTCCTGTTATTGCTTTAGCTCCATCAGTTACAATACAGGAACATTTTTCAAATATTCCGTAATCTATGTTATGGTATAACCGTGGTACTGACAGCTTCATAAATATCACATCCTTTAGTTGTTACATGTAACGGCACCAAATTCAACATTTCTTCCGTAATAGTATAATCTTCTGAAATGCAGTGAATAAAAATTAGTAACTACCCGTCGTCTGTCTGGTCCATACTTTCATTCAAACATATTGAAAAATGTTCACACTCCACAACGCAGTCAAAAAATTTCTTAGAAATATACCCGCCCATATCATCTATTCCTCGCGCCTCTGTTTCAATTGATAAAGCTACAGATTCAAATTTTATTATTAAAAACACGATTTTCATTGCTTACTTTTCCCTTCTTTGTAGACATAGTATAAGTTTTTATTCGGCACTAACGAATTGTATTATGAAACACAAACAAATGATTTTCGTTAAATATTTATAAACAAAATACAGCTTATTAACTCGCGGATTCTTTCGCGGACAAAGTGAGTATTTTCCACTACTGCAAAACACTTCAAAATTTAAACTCAATTTTGCTTCATCCGCACAAAATAACTCCGTTATTTTGCGTTACCCATATTACCATGCCGAAAGGAAAGAATGTGTGGATCAGTACGTAATGTATATAAGCTCAAATGCTTATATTTATGTGTTTTTTTTTTCATTTTAACCCTATAGTTTTAATATTATATATTCCAGGCAGAATAAACTGTGTGCCAGATATGCTATCTAGACCACCAGTTGCAGATACAGAACAAGCTGAATGTAATGTCTGTAGTTTCCAACTTGAAATGTCGACAAATAACGCGAAAGAAATTCGTGAAGCTCAGTTAAGAGATGCATGGATAACAGGTATAATCGAATATTTTGGAAACAATGACGAAAACCTTACAAAATTGACATTCCGCGGATATCTATTTATTGGTGGAATATAATATAGATATTCAGATAATGAATAGATATTATTTTAAAACACTACCATGATGAAGCAACTTCCGGTCATTACGGAGTCGAAAGAATTTTAGTTCGAATTACCTCTCGGTATTATTGGCTGGGAATGAGAAACAGTAAATTTATACAAACTGGAAACTTCCTGCTTGTCAGCGATACAAACCAAGTAATATGAAACCGTGCGAATTACTCCAGACCGTATCAATGGTTTTGAGGTTGTAGCAGCCGACTTTTCCGGACCACTACCTATCACCCAGGATGGATACCAATGGATCCTGATAGCTTCTCAAGGAAGCAACAGTTGAGAAATGTGCCGTAACCTTGCTTCAAGAGGTTTTTTTTCGCTACGGTATTTCACGACGACTGCTAAAAGACAACGGACCACAGTTCGTATCCGTGTTAATGCAGCAACTTTGGGATTCAACAAACCTTGACCCCTGTTTATCACCCAGAAGCCAATCTGGTTGAAAGAAGGAACAGGGATTTAAAGACTCAACTCGGAACCCTAGTAGGTAATAACCACACTACACACTAACTACCACACTACCTATCATACGATTTGCGATGAATACAGCCAAATGTCAAAGGACAGGATACACAGCTTCATACCTTATGTTTGGACGGGAGCCCAGAACAATAGACGACATTATCCATGACCTTAGGCCTATAGAACAAGATAAGAACTTCACACTTCAAATTATTCAGTGGTTGCAACAACTTACGCAAGCAATCCAAGAAGCTCAAGCAATGACGGAGAAAACCCAACATCGTAACTCTATGTTGATAATAAGCGTAGACATCAACCTAACTTAAAAATAGGCAATCAAGTTTTTATCATCTGTCATACCCTCAGTAATGTCTTTAAGGGGATTTCTTCAAAATTTGTGCCCTGACGAGACGGCCCACATGTGATCATGTGGATCAAAATGACCTTAACATACCATGTTTCCTCAATAACGAAATATCGATCACCTCTATTGTTTACTACCGATAAACCAGTTCAAACCATGCAAAGAAGAGACAACACAAAGACAACAGCAAACCCTGACGCATGATCGAGACGATGATGCACACAAAAATAATTTACAGACCTTTAAAAAAAAAACTTTGTGATATTTAAACTTTTTATAATAATTTCTTATACAAATATTGGAAGATATAAATGAAAAGTAAATTGGCAACACTGGAAAAAAGATCACTAAAAGCTCTTCGCGGTGCATTAAAAGCTTAAAACTTAAATTTTAATTCACACCCAGGCTTTACGCAGGTTGCCGTTGCTCTGCGATAGTCGGGTTTTTCCACATTCCGGAAGTACCTGTGTGCGATTTTTTTTTTTCTGATCCCGGTGATCTTTTGCGATCTTTTGTTAAATATCGAGTTTAAATGAATCTTTTGGCGGAAACGTCCACTGTCTTTGTTTACTTTTCATTTAATTTTCACTTACTTATTGAGTTACTTTTCATAGTCTTTAGTTTTGGATTTTCTTATCATTTCAATTATTAATTATTATTAGATTTTCTTAGCTTTTCTTTAATTAATTACTTAGAAAAACTTTTCTTACTTTTTATTTTAAGATTAATATTTTGATTCTTAAATAATTGTTACATTTACTATTAGTTCTTTAAAATATAAATAAAGTCAGCTTATAACGTAAGGTAAACTCGCGTTCTACTTTTGGAATTTTTTCCTTTAATTCTTTTTTTATTTTCATTTGCTTGACTGCCTGTTCAGCATATGCTGCGGTCTTCGGTCGGCACAAAACGCGACAAAGGGTAAAGCAAAGCGGCTTTCCATTCTGGTGAGTCTAAAGAGGCTTCCAAACCTACGAACCTGGGGTAGAGAGCCCCCAAACTCTTACAACATTCAAATTTTTAATTTCGAATTGAGAAGGGATGAGGATTTTTCCAAACTTCAATATTCGCATCAGTTATGTTCAGTATGCACTGCAGTGGTGAAATCGATGTCAAACAAATTTGAGTACGATAAATCCGATTCGCCATCTGAAAGTTTTTAAAAGTGTAAGATTAGAAATTAGAGCTATTTTGTGTTGTTACTTCATTAGCCTCTTTTGTTTCTATGGTATATGTTTTTTTGATTGCGTCTCAGATATTTTAATTTTCTGCATTTTAAATTGTAAAATTTTTTTATATGTCGAAAATATATAATGGACAATATCACTAGTTGCTTGTTTAATAACTTCATATTAATACCTTAACGAGGGCACCTGACTCATTTATCTAAAACTAACGAACAACTTTTCATTAAGCCATTCTTTATAATTTAGAAGAAATTTCGCCTTTACGAGTATGTAATGATTTGACTTATTTGTATAGAAACAACTTGTGTAATTTGATGTGGTTCCAAATGTTGGTAAGTTTCCTGTATAAAGTTTACTGGTAAGTTAATACTCCTACTGAAAACGAAATCGCACAGCACTTTATATTCTGTTCTATATTCTATTCATTTTAACACTTCTTAACTTTGTTAATCTATCATATAATAATGTAAATAAAAATTTTCACCAAAATAAATTTGAAAGTTGAAACTGTAATACCTATTTATTTCAAGTATTGTTTGTAATACATGCACTGCTACACTTAAAAGCCTCTTGCAGATAAAGTGATGAAAAATATCATTTAATTTTTACATGATAAATAGTATACTTGTATTACATGAAAAGGTTGGAGCCAGTACGGAGTAACGTGGAGTTCTCTTTATTGAACCAAACAAAAGCGTAAACGACTGGCTTCGAAGGTAGCTCTTGTTAGGAGCCCTTGTTTTATTTCCACGAATGTAGAAGCTATGTAAGTGAAAGTGTGGTACTATGTTTTTTTCCAAGGTCATGTTTGTAATAAACGTTATAAATGTTTATTTATTTTATAAATAGTTGATTTGTTAATTGATTACATTATTAACTCTCTATTACATAAAAAAGTTTTTTGTCGCTTCTTTAGAGAAAATATTCAAGTTTATAATAATTTATTTGCTTTTGCTCGAAACCGATTATTTGATCATGGGTCGAAAAAAGTTAGACTTAACATCTGAAGAACGTCGTTTGCGACAATTGGCAACACAAAAAAAAAATATTACGAAAAAAGGGAAGAAATAAAGTTGAAAAAGCGTATTGAGAATATGTCTGAAGAACAAATAGCGAGAATACGTTAAATATAATATAATATTGAAGTGAGCGTGTGTTGACGTGCGAAGCTTAATAGTTTTCTAATAAATGATTTATATTTTATTTAGACATTTCAATGTCTTCATTTTCTGGGCTACCAGATACCCATTTCCATTTCTCTACCCAAGTAGAGATTGAGCTATGCCGGTTTAATTAAAAGTTTTATTTTACTTCCACAAAATTTAATCATACCCGTAAGTCAAGGTCATTACAATCAACAACTCACATGTTGAAGTTTCCATTCTCTTCTGATGGGAAAATACGAGCCAAGTATGTTACGGTTGCTACTTGAGTTTTGAGATACGGCAATACCGATGTAGATATGTCAAATCTGACATTAGTATAGTTAGGCTTGACGTTTTAAATCAGAACAGAGAATTGAAAAATTCATCACAACCAAAAAAAATTTAATTGAATCGTAAACATTTTCGTGCAATGATTTTTAATGATTTTCCACGTATCCAAGTGGATTAATTCAACAAGAGTGTGCCGATAAACATGCTTCGACTTTTGGTGATAAAGCACCATTCCGGGCCACCGTGTTTCGCTGGTTTTGCGAATTCAATAGAATTTCTTGAAGGTCGTTTAAAATCGGTTTTTGTGTCAGAAAACATCGATGTTGTACGAGAACTGATATTGCAAGTTTCATATGTGGCCTATCATGGAATTGAGGGATGCTTGGGCATTAGCTCGACTTGCATATATTTAACATTGCAATATATATAATAATATATAATATATATAATAATATATAATAGAATGTAGATATGCGCATTATACATAAATATTAGTGGATATTAGTTTTTAAACTTGTACTTTTACCTTTTTGTATACTTTAACTTTTTAAGCATAATTTACAATCTTACAGATAGGTACTATATGCTAATTTTCTACAAATTTGTCTCCTTCTCTTACCAGCAATATTTTCTTCAGGACAGATTAATAACTACCAGTTTAACGGAATATGTTTAAGGTGGTGGTCCGAGTACAAGATTCTTTTTAAAAATAAAACAAAATACCATATACAAAATTTAATTATTTTCGATATATTATAGGTTTGTTAGAAAGGGCATACATTTCCATTAGCTGTGAAATACGATTTCATTCATGTTGCAGATTTCGAAATGGCGCATCCTGCCAACCCAATTTTTCATGACCTTATTGACTGTAGCGCTCACCGTTAGTCGAAATGGCATTTCCAGCAAAATTTTCGAAATAAAATGGGGCAATGATGTCACAACTCTGAAATCCTCACTAAACTGTCACTCTCTGTAGATGCGTTGATTTCTCGACAATCACGTGCGTGTTTTTCGATCCACAGATGCGTCAATTTTGTTTGTGAACATAACCGCCGAAATGAAAATTCGCCTCGTTAGAAAAAAATTATTTCCCAGCTAAATTCGATGTCCCATTGGAACTGCTGTAAGGCCCAAACGGAGAAGCGATAATGAAGCGTATGATCGTTTGCCTTCAGTTGCTGATTGAATTGGATTGAATAGGAAATAATCTAAGATCTTTGTGCAAAATTGTTATCAGGCTGGTGCGTGAAATTTTGAGCTATTGAGATCGATGGCAAATCGATGCCATATGTACCGTATGACGACAGAGACCGTAAGTGTTGTCCACAAGCATGCCAGTCTTACGAACTTTTTGCATAAACTAGCGTATAACAGACGCAGTGGGTAATTTATCTAGGCCGAAAATTCTTTTCAATAAACGCCTTGCTTGGGCATTACAGTACTCACTTTTGAAATAAATTTGCAATATTTTTCGAATCGGTTGCAATGAGTACATATTTTTCAATGTGGTTTGGGTTTCTTTGTTAGATGGGGTTTTTCAACTGCTTCTTACTAATTTGACATTGCTGATTTCAAATCTACCGTAACTTTTTGTACAGCAGCTCGAGTATTTGGGAAACATTTACCCTCTAGAATTTTACTTAGTCGAAAAATTGTTACGAACAGCGAAATATGATAAATAACCAGATTTTATAATTTTTTTCGATATCGTCATCAAGAGGAAGTTGTGTAAACAATTCAAATAGTTTTTGTTTAATTTGTGGTAATCACAAGTTTAAAGAATGTCTCTTGACAAAGTGTCTGACTTTGAAAAATTAGCCTACATGGACTACCTTCGGAAGCCAATATAAATAAATACAAAGTAATGCATCCCAAATTTATTGTTGTATAAGAGTTGTTTTGAGTCCTTTGCGTTTATGAACAAATAAAAAAAATACATACTTTTAAGTAAAAAAGTTTAATAATCTGGTGTTAATTATCGAACCATCACGATTACTGTGTGATTACCGGAATAAACCGCAAAAATTGTTCCAAATAGATTTATTGTAGCTTGCGATCTGTTATTAAACCTGTTCTAAGTTATAGTGATGAGTCAGTACTAGAGTAGTACAGTACATTCAATCTAACATCTCAAGAACGTTCAGAAGACAGTGATAATAGTAAACATAGTAACTTTTGTTGACCTTGATCTAGATGACTTGATCAGAGACCATAAACTGTCTAAAAAAGCACCACAGCTTCCAGTTTCGGTTTATCGCACAAGGGAAAAGAGCTTTCTGAAGACGATTATTTTATATTTTGTAAAAATATTTCTGGTTTAAAGGCTGCAATGGGATTACAAAATGAATGAGGTGTATTTATAGACTCCTCGAAACACAGTCTTAAAGGTGTACTATTGTATATTGTATAATATACATATAATATATAATATATATATTGTATATTGTATAATGGCAATAGACTGGGTTCTTTATCTATTGCACAGCCAACGAAAGTTAAAGAGGAATACAAGTCGCAAGGTTCGGGGTTCACTCTCATCCGCGCCCGAAAGATTTTTTTTTTTTTCAGGGAACTAAAATCTCGTGGGATGAATGGTTGCCTAAAATACAACAAAGAGTTAATTTACACTAATAAGTTAGTCTCCCCATGTTGGATGTCACCCATGGAGTGAAATACCCACTGAACCTAAACATCTTTTGAGTTCGTTTGGGTAGTGAAAAATTTCTTGAAAATTTGGGTGATTTAAACAAAGATCAAGGAGAACGATTCCATTAGGAAATTCGCAATGTGGAAGAGTGATACCGGGGTTACTGGAATGCTAATATGATGGCTAATTATTGCTGGAGCATACAGAGTAGTTTTCCTGGGTCGACTCATGCATTAAAGCTGTATAAAAGAAAGTTTACTTCAAATTCATTTTGTGTAATAAAAGATTTTAGCTTAAAAATTAGTATATTTTTTGTAAAAATTTCTCCCTTTATATCTCAAAAACTAGAAAAAAAGCTAGATAACTGCTATTGAAAAAAAGACTTCAAATTTGAAATCAGCGAGGCAAATACATATGTACATTTAGGATTATATATAAAACTTCATTCAAAAAAGCCACTACATACATATGTACATAATTAAGATTCTACGTTTTTATTGAGATCCGCTGCTGTATGTTTTGTTTCCTTTCCTTTTTGCAGGATTCGTTTATATTTTTTATCATTATTATATTATATGGTATTTATCGCTTTGTAGATACCATAGGTTTTTTTTTTTCATTAATAGTAGATACATATGTATGTGTTTATTAAGTGTTTTATTACTTAAACTAAATAATTTAAATAAACTTAATACTAATTAAACTTAAATTTTTGAACCTAAAAGCGAGTCGGATTATTTTTTTAATTTTATCAATGCTAGAGATTAGTTTTCTTTGAAATTTTCAATTTCTTTTTTAACAACAATTTTTTTGTTTGTTTTATTAGTGCACAGAAACATCATATTCATACAAGTCAGCAAATAAATATAGATGAATACAGTTCTATAAATATTCCATCATATGTAGCATCATCTTTAAGTAATGATGTACATCATACCAGCAGCACAATTTCACATATGCGGCATGACAGCGATATCTTGACATCCAGAATGCAATCGCCAATAGTTCATTCGTCGTGCTATGAAAGTGAAGTAATGCGATGTAATAGCGAACAAATTATGTCACATAACTCAATGCTGGGGAATCCTTTTTTAACGTCACATTCTTCTCTGCTTAATTCTAATCTTCCTCTATTAGCGAGCAAGTTTTTATCACATAGTAACATGCTACCGATGTCAATGTCGCCTGACGTGGAAGAGTCTCATCTGGACACTTCACTTTGGGGATACGAGTATCAAAATGATGTGTGTGCTGCAAATTGTGCATTCTTGGAGCGACATGTTATTGGTAACGATGTAAAATTTCGTCCTTTAACAAATAATGCTAAATGTGCCAAAGAGATGAGAATTCGTCGACCAATGAATGCTTTCATGGTTTGGGCTAAAATCGAAAGAAAAAAGCTTGCTGACGAGAATCCAGATTTGCACAACGCTGATCTAAGTAAAATGCTTGGTAAGTTATTATTTATATATTCATTGGTTGTTACATTTCAATATGTATTTTAATTTAATAATAAACAGAATCAAACAAAATTACAATGATATTTTACGATTCATAAATACTTTACCCTGTTCGATAAAAAGCTGCAGCACAGGGAAGATAGGAATATTTGCTTCCCACTTTGGTTACAATGGAATGCATAATCACATCTCTCATAGGGATTCAATGATATGCATTTTTGAAACAGGAGCTTTTGAAAATAATTGCATTATGGTTGTCATTTTCCTGTTTTGATAATAAATAAAAATAAATAAATATAATAAATAAATTGTATAAGTTACATTTTTTTGTTTATTGTACCAAACAGTGTAAAACGTTACATAAAAATACTGTATAGTAAAGACAAACAAATTCAAAGAAAATTTACTGCTGCTGTCGTTCTCCGCATATAAAGTTATAACAATCTCCTATGTTGCTGTTTCGGCGAAAACATCTACATCTCACATCCTAGTCTTAACTTTTTGACGCATGTTTGACGCAATTAAGCCAATTTTTACTGTCCATTTTCTCAAGTGCTTCTATTAATAGTAGCTTAACGTCTTGAATTCCAAGTTTTGAAAAGTAAATATAAATTTTAATTATTTAAATAGAATAGATCATTCATACACTCGTATTTGAAGAGAATAATGTCTTGGGTTGTTAAGGAGTTCTAATCCATAACACTAAGGTTTATAACTTATAAATAAATACGCAATAAAGTTGTAGCGGTTTTCATTAGGGTCTCTGGAAACAAACGATGAAGTAAAAGTGTTTTTATATAGTAAGTTAGCTTAATAAGTAATAACTCTTTTTAGGTTTTTACTGATATAATTTTTATATTTTATTTCAATGTTAACACTTCTAGTTGAGATAATTTTGTACTGAGGATTCCCTACGGAAAGTAATTTTTGATTTATACGAATATGTTTTTGACATTATCTTGATCGAATCTTGAGGAATTTTGCTTATGTACCATATTGAATTTTTGAAGCTTGTTTAAATTATTGGGTATATATTTTAATTCGTGAGGTGTTTTTTCAAAATTTGAACGTTTATTTAAGAACAGCGTGTACAATAATATTATTCAAAGTATTGCCCATCTGAAGCTATGACTTTTTTCCAACGTTCTGACAATTTGTGGATCCCATCCCAAAAGAAAGAAAGAATGAATCAAGCCAATTTTTGATATTCTGCTGTGATGTGAACCGTATTTCAGGGCGTTCTGCATCGACCGGAACATATGGTATTCAGAAGGTCTAGGCTATAAGGCGGGTGGGGTAAGACTTTCCATCCACTGTTTTCCAAATAGTTCTTAACCGGAATAGCAACTTGGGGCCGAGCGTTGTCATGATGGAAAATTATTGCCGTGTGTCGTGTATCGTGTCTGGTCACATATTCTGGGCGTTTTTCGGCTACTGCTCTCTTCAAACGGATTAAAACCCGGTTTTAGCAGCTCATAATACAGCACACCCATCTGATCCCACCAAATACAGAGCATTACCTTAGCGCCATAGATATTCGGTTTTGCCGTTGATTTGGCTGGTTGGCCGGGTTTCACATATGATTTTTTGCGCTTGGGGTTGTCTTAATGGATCCATTTTTCATCACCAGTAACAATTAGATGCAAAAATGACTTCCTATTGTGGCATTACAGCAGTATTTCGGACATGCAAAACCGCCTTTCGACGTCTCTCGGCTTGAGTTAATGTGGAACCCAATTTCCTTGCTTTTGAATATATCCAGCTGCTTGTAAACGTTTTGAAATGGCTGCTTGAGTGACACCCAAAGATTCTGCGAGCTCTTCTTGTGCTTGGCAATAATCTTCATAGAGTAATGCTTCCAGTTCTTCATCTTCAAACTTTTTTGGCTGCCCAGGACGTTCATCGTCTTATAAGCCAAAATCACCACTTTTGGCACGTTCGCTCAGCTAGCGCATTTTCACCATAAACTTCCACCAAAATACGATGACTTTCTACAGCAATTTTCTTCATATTAAAGTAATGAAGAAGAGCTCCCCGTAAAAACACTTTTTCAGGCACAAAGTTCGACATATTTGAGTGAAAAAAAGTTGTTGTTGTTTACGCTTCAAATGATTGACATATACTGAAATGACGTACAATGACAGTAGCTTTCCAACGCATGTTCCAATGGAATAATAACAATATATATATATATATATATATATATATATATATATATATATATATATATAAGTTATAGACCTAATAATTTTTGGTGTTTAAATGATAAGCTGTAGTCTGGATAGCGGAAATCTCCTTTTGTCTTCCAAGCACTACCTTGAATGGAATGAAGATGTTCCATATAAAAGAAAACTTCGGATCAGTCGTTATAGTTAAGATTATTACCATTGATTCTGTAGTGTAACTGGCAACCTTATTTTTCGTACATAGTTCGCAATTTTTAATAAAGGTCATTTCATTGATGGTATAGTTTGATGCGTTTATACGCGTTGATGCGATGGAAGGATTAAATTCCACTCGGTTGATAGTTCCCCAATTGGTTATGCTGTTAATATCGGAATTTAATGAGCTTAACATACGCTGCCTTTCTAGTTCTACAACCGAAGAGTAGGGTGAGTCCGGGAACGAATATGGAAAGCAGAGAGTACTGTCGTCAGCAAAGAAATATACCGGATTAAAAGTAGCAGACAGGACATCATTAATAAAAATTAAAAAGAGTGTCGGAGACAGAACGGAGCTCTGGGACATACCAGCATTTATTTTGTGAATATCAGATTTGAAACCATCCAAGACAACTTGAATTTAACGTTCCGAAAGGTAATTTCTAATCCATTGAAGAAGAAAGTCATCGATCCCAAAAGTTCGCGTTTTCGACAAAAGAGCCTGATGCCAAACTCTGTCAAATGCCTTAGAAATATCAAGTGCAACTATTTTTCTTTCCCCAGATTTATGTATGCTTTGGTTCCACTTTTCGGTGAGACATGCCATCAAATCACAAGTGGACCTGTTGCTACGAAAACCATATTGACGGTTATTAAGAAGTTTTCGTGTTTCGAAATATTTCATGAGCTGACGGTTTATCAGCGTTTCCATGACCTTGAAAAAAAGGGACGTATGTGCAATGGATCTGTAGGAGGAGAGAGAAGAAGATTCGCCTTTTTTACTGAAGGGCTGGACAAATGCATTTTCCATCTGCTCGGAAAGAGTTCTAAAGAGTAGGATTGATGAAAAAGCATTAGTCTTGCCAGGGTAGAAGAAAACCTCTTCAGAAATAGGGAAGATATACCATCTGAACTAGTGGACTTATGCATGTTAAGATCTTTGAGTTCCATTGCTACTACACGAGCGCGAAAGTGAATTCGTTGCATTGTACATAGATTCGACGCCCTCCATTCTCCACAATGTTCTCCAATGGGATTTTGATGGAATTAATTACGATTTAATCGCGAACCCATTTACTCATTGAAGAAGTACTACATTACAAGCTTTTTTATTCGAAGCATTCTCTCATTACGAGATGAATAATTCAATAAATTTGTAAGTGAGGTGGAAGAATAAGAATCTTGAGAAGAAGTAGTGATAAGATTAGGTGACGATATAGTTGAAGATTGAAAAGACGAAATACATATAAAGCCAGTGTGTAGATGAATAAACCTGACAAACGACATAGTAGACACAACATACATATGAGATTAATTAGTAGCAATAGTAAGATATATTGTATTGTAGTAGACCCGCTGAAGATTGGTAAGAGGGTTATACGATGAAGACAAGTCAATAAACTATTCACTAACCTTTAGAATGTGGGTGGGGCAACCTTTAACCCATAGGGAATTTTAATTTTTGATTACCAAATACAAAATAAAATACAGTCTTCTATTGATCACAAGACTTAACAAGTATTCAAGAAATCAGTCCATTCGTTATAAGTTCGTAAGTAAACAACTGATTTTAATTGCTTAGATCGTTTTGCTCAAAAAATTTAAAACTGCACAACTACAAAATTCAATTCCCGCAAAAATTTAGCCCCCAAAATGCCAGTCGGAAGCTTTAATTCGTAAGACATATCATATAACTGAGCGTTTATTAATATTAAACATTTTGTTTTGGATGGGTCACACAAAAGAAAAGGTAATTTTTGGGAATTTTTTTTAAAGAAAACTACCGCATCAAATGTTTTGGAGAATATATTTATACATAAATAATGAATATACACTGAAATTAAAAAATTAAATTTTCAGCCATTAATTCGCTACCTCCCAAGTCACAAAAAAGGTCCTCAACTGTTGCAGGGTAATTCCATGAAAAGTGGACATGAAGCAAGAAAAAGAAAAGGGAATTTCCAATCCGTTTAATTATGTCAAGCAATTAATTAAATATGACTACGTTACTTATTGCTTTCAAATTTTAAAAAAATGTTATATATACAACCCCTTTTTTATGATGCACAGTAACAAGTGCAGACATCACCAAGTATTGACACAAATGTATTTTAAAGTATCAGAATTTCAGTGTTTATTTTGTTCAAATCGGTAAGTAAAATTTGTATTCTCCCCTTAAATAAGATAAATTTTTAGTTTACCATAAAAATCGCTATTCGAATAAATTTTATTGTGTAAAATAGTGCAAGTAATTTAACGTAAATTTTGTAACTCGAGTTACCAATGAATGCTTATTTTCCCTGTATTTTGAAATTATTTGGTCCAACTCAAACATATTTTTGTTTCCGGAAGCTGTGTTGTTTTGAAAAACAAATAATTCTTTCTAATAATAATTCTTTACTTTCGTTGAAAATTTCATTTTTCTTTTCTAACGCGAGTTTTAAAACACGAGTTACCTTGTTTGTAACCATTATTACTTTAAAGATTTTTTTGTATTGTAGTTTAATTTTTTTAAAGTAAAATGCCTTTAACAGACGCTGAAAAAATGAAACGAAGGAGAGAAAAATAACAAAGAGAAGGAAAATACGAAGAATACAAAAAAAAAAACATCAAGAGGCGTGCAGAAAAAGTAGATTGAAGAAAAAATTGGAAATTGAAGGTCTTTCAATTCATAAAAAACAGGAGTTAATTACTGAAAACAAAATAACGAGTAGCGAGATTAAGATTGAAAAAGACACTTTTTCAAGGTGACTCGTACAATGAACCTTTAATAACACCACAATCATTAGGAAAGGCTACGACACGGACTCGAAAAGCTTTGCCAATATGTCTTATTAAAAAGAGGTTAGTAATAAAAAAAACTGCTTGATACTAGTGATACTGCAGAAGCCTGTTGCTCCAAGTTAATCGAAAAGAAACATGCATCAGCTCTAAATGAGGAAATAAGAAAACAAATTGAAGAGTTTTATCAACGTGACGATATAAGTCAACAATCTCCTGGTCTCAAGGATTTCATAAGCATTCGCCTTGAAAATAAGAAAAAGGAAAAGGTCCTAATTCGGCATCTACATATACTCTTCACTATCTGAAACTCATGCACTCTTTGTTAAAGAACATGGTGTGATTGTTGGAAAAAGTAAATTTGCAGAATTGAGGCCGAAACACGTCTTACTATCGAATAAACTTACTCAATGATGAAATTCAAAGTTTTCATTGGAAACACCCACATATCCCTGTTCACCGTTTCTTTGTGGTTTAATAAAGACAAACACCCAATCGTCATTGCCTCTGATGATTTACACAATAACAAAAAAAGGAGTGTTATATACATTGATAGAATCTTTAAAGAGCTACCACAAAGTGTTAACCAGGTGAACATTAGATCTGATGGTCTAAATTTAAATTTAAATTTAAATTTAAAAATAAATTTATTGCTCAGAGCTTAAAAATGCTACAAGAAAGAAACAAGAAGCATATGGTATGGAACTATTTCGCAACGTCACATGGAAAAGGTCGGGTCGATGGAATGGGCGGTGCAATTAAAAGATTTGTTAGGATTAAGTATTACCAAACAAAACCGTTGTCGTCAATGCTGAACAATTTGCTGATGCAGCAATGGATTCTTCAGTAAAAATAATTAAATGTTCACTTAAGGACATTGAAGACATGACCAAGGAAATGGATTTGGTTTCACTCTTTTCCGAAGCACCATCGATAATTGAGATATCCAAATGTCATATAATGTCTTTAGTAAATAATACACTACAAACGGCTCAAACATCAGAAGAATTAAATATGGGCATACAAGAAAATCGAAGCTGTCGCAAACAAACATATGGTTCGGAAAGGGACGGTGAAGACGATATTCCCTTAGCTGTGTTAAAAAAAGATTGATTTTACAATTGTTGTATTGTAAAATAAAAAAAATATTTTACGACTTTAATAGTTTTTGTATTTTGCATATTTTCAAAAAAATTTTAGATATGTAAACTTGTGATAGAGAAATTTGAATTGAATTGAATTTATTAAATTTTACATTTTACTTATAATGAGTAATAAGCATTTATTATTGGTTTTGTTTCAAAATATTGTCATACGATAGTCTTCCAAAGCTGCAATTGACGCAATTGAAAAACCTTGTTAAAACCTTGTAACCTTGTTCTTATGGTCATCTTTGAAAAACTAATGGCCAGTGATTCCGCTGGACCATAAACTGCACCACACTGTGCATGTTTCCGAGTGCATTAACAGTTCTTGTACAACCTGAGGTTGCTCATCAGCATCAGCAGTTTTGTTTATTACCATACCTATTCAACCAGGAATGAACTTCATCACAAAAGACAACTCTTCGATAAAAAAACGGATCTTCCTCCAGCTTTTCTTACTCGCACTCACCGAAAATTCGACGCTGTATCAGACCGTTCGGCTCTAGTTCTTGCACAAGCTGTTTTGTAAAGTTTTAGACCAAGATTCTTGCGTAAAATCTTTTACGTAGTCGAGTAACACAATCTTAATTGCTTTAAACGGCGATGAATGGACAATTCACGGTCTTCATTAACCGTGCGGAAATTGATCACTATGGCTTGAATTGCTTGCTCGGTAGTTCGATTATGATGACCGTAAAATGGTCCAAGCGCACAAAAAACATTTTTTACAGAGCACGAGTTTTGATAATACAAATTAATAATTTGTTTGAGTTGTACGGGTGTAAATCTTTCCATGATAAAATGACAATTTTTGACTTTGACTCATGTTAAGAATCGCGCATGAGCTGTCAAAAATAGAACACTGAAAACCCAAACAGCAAAAAATCACCTTTAATTAGAAAATATTAGCTACAAAGTATAAGTGGATATTTCATGAAATAATTTATTAAATATTTTTTTCAACGTCTCGAATAAGAAAAAGTTCTGGTATGCCGTAAAAAATATTCAATGGAAACTTGTCTGAAATTGGAAATAAATTATCATCAATTTATGCGCATTTTCAATCAAAATAGGTCGCAGCCTATAAAGGAGAGAGAGAGAGTTTCAAAAAGAAAAAGGAATGATTGAAAAACTGTCTATATATCGATACTGGAAAAACAGAAGTATCATGTAATTTACCAAGTACATCAGAGTTATTAAGAGGAAGGCCAAAGAAATCAATAGATAAGTGCTAGGCGTTCACCAAAAAACAAAAAATTGATAAATGCTACCGAAATCATAACCACTGAAGATCTTTCTAATGTTTTAGTAATAAAGTATAATAAGAATCATGAGATTATGAAACCAAGGCAGTCTCTGCCGCAAAGTGCAACTTTAAGACCTGATGGATTATACTTCAAGACGGTTTAACAAAGCAAAAGTGAGGGGGACGTAATTGTACTTCCAAGAATTCTTACATTACAAAGTAAGTATACCCCACAATCTATGCAATTTGCTTACAAGCACACAAAATGGTGAAACAGATGAAAACATGTTTATGGCTTCATTTGTTCCACTGAGGCTAAACAGTTCAAATAGGGAACATTTTAGGAACTCATGGCCATCATCAGTTCATTTTTGCCAAGTGGAGAACTCAAAAAAAGTACTTTCAAAGATAACAAAAGTCAAATTGGTAATCTTCATCCTACTGTATATAATTATCAATCACGAGTTCTTTTTACCTATGAATGTCAGAAAAGTTTTGAATAAAATAATAGATTCAAAGTCAACGCTGTCAAGTCTCATATGCAAAGAACACAATCAAGATAAATCAAATGATGACGAACATAAATACAAATATGGAATCTCCCCATTACATGCAAGAATCAGGTGCATGGAATTTATTTTGAAACTTGCATATACACTTCAAGAGGGAGAGGATATTGATAATACATGCAGACAGAAAAACGAAGAAAACAAAACAAGAGCTTAAAAAGCATTTACGAGGTTTGGCTCGATGAGGATAGATAGACAAAAACAAAATTTTTGAAATATTAATGATGCAAACACTTCAATGAAATTTGTGCAAGAACCAAGGGCAACAACTTGTATAATTTGGGTCAATAGATATGTTATACCCTTTAAAATAATACTTAATGTTTCGAATTGGAGGGAAATATAAACACAGTCAAGTCTTAAGAGTATGCCAAGAATACAAGGGACTTATTAGAGCAAAATTCACATAAAATGTTGACTCATTGTCAAAATATGGTATAATCGAACATCAATCGTTAGCATTTGAAGAATTGTCAGTAGAAGCTCATTAATTGAAAAATAAAAACTACAAGAAATATATATATATCAAAAAAAATGCAAGGTTTCAAGGATGCGGTAGAATGAAGACTTTTTCAACATGTTTGCAGCCTCATCGGACTCACTGATTTCTGCGATAAGGCATGTAAGAACCGAAAAAGATTTCAAAGTACAATATTCTCCAGATATGAAAAGATTATTAGACATTACCCCAGATGTTGACGAAAGTTTAAAAAAAAATCTGATTTTCTTTATTTAGATTTTTAATTCGTTTACTTTTCTATTAACTGCTTGGCTTGATATGAAACACTGAAATGTTTTATTATGTAATACGATATCCCACATAGTAAAAAAATGCTTTTTTAATACACTTAAAAAAAACATTTAAAAAATGGTCCGTTCATTTTAATTCAACATTTCTTTCCTCTGATTAATTTTTAGACACCTCGTTGTTGCTTCAATCATGGACTCTTGAATATTTTTAAAGTAAAATGTTATGTTTATCCCCTGTGGTGAGATAACCCTATTTTAGCAGAAAATTCTGTAACACCCTTTAAAGATTTTTTCTCAAATTTTACTAATTTTATATCCCTGCGATATTCCTTTAAACAGAAAAAAAACTTCACGATATCTGTTTTCGTTTGAGAGTTATGATTTTTGAAAGCAAAAAGGCAATATGAGCCACTGTGCCCCGTGCGAAACATTTGCGGTACAGAATTTTTGGAGAACTTGTGGGAGTCAGCAAAGAAACACTGAAAGATATTATTAGATTTGTTAAAAGGTCTGGCTGGTTTTTAGCTAGCAGAAGGTAGCTAGGGCCACCTTTAATAACAACAGCACTACCACAACAACCACCACCACCAACAACAACAACAACAACAACAACAACAACAACAGCACCAACAACAACAACAATAATAATATTAATAATAATAATAATAAAGATAATAATAATGATAATAACGATAATAATAATAATTTTAAAAATATAAATAATAATAATAATATCATTGGGTCTATAATTTAATTCATGCGGTTTGCTAAGAGATGGCGTAACTTGTATTATTCCATTGGAACATGCGTTGGAAAGCTATATCATTGTACGTCATTTCAGTATATGTCATTCATTTAAGCGTAAACAACAATAATTTTTTTTCACTCAAATATGTCGAACTTTGTGCCTGAAAAAGTGTTTCTGCGGGGAGTTCTTCTTTACGAAGAAAACTGCTGCCGAAAGTCATCGTATTTTGGTAGAAGTTTATGGTCAACATGCGCTAGCTGAACGCACGTGCCAAAAGTGGTTTGCACGATTTAAAAGCAGCTGGATATATTCAAAAGCAAGGAAATTGAGTTCCATATGACGAGAGACGTCGAAAGGCGGTTTTTGCCTGTCCCAAATGGTGCTCGAACGCCACAAAAGGAAGTAATTTTTACATCGGATTGTTACTGGTGATGAAAAATGGATCCATTGCGAAAACCCCAAGCGCAAAAAATCATATGTGAAACCCGGCCAACCAGCCAAATCAACGGTAAAGCCGAATATCCATGGCGCGAAGGTAATGCTCTGTATTTGGTGGGATCAGATGGGTGTGCTGTATTATGAGCTGCTAAAACCGACTGAAACCATCAATGGACAACGCTACCGAACACAATTAATCCATTTGAAGAGAGCAGTAGCCGAAAAACACCCGGAATATGCGACCAGACACGAGGCAATATTTTCCATCATGACAACGCTGGGTTCCACGTTGTTATTCCGGTTAAGAACTATTTGAAAAATGGTGGATGGGAAGTCTTACCCCACCCGCCTTATAGCCCAGACCTTGCCCCTTCTGACTACCATTTGTTCCGGTCTATGCAGAACGCCCTCACTAAAATACGGTTCACATCAGAGCAGAATATCAAAAATTGGCTTGATTCATTCTTGGCTGCCAAGCCGGCGCAGTTCTTTTGGGATGGGATCCAAAAATTGCCAGAAAAATAGGGAAAAGTCATAGCTTCAGATGGGCAATACTTCGAATAATACTATTGTACATTTTTTTCTTAAATAAACGTTCAAATTTTGAAAAAAAAACCGAACGAATTAAATTACATACCCAATAATAATAATAATAATAGTAATAATAATAATAAGAATAATAATAATAATAATGATAATAATAATAATAATAATAATAATAATAATAATAATATTAATAATAATAATAATAATAATAATAATAATAATAATAATAATAATTTTTTTTTTTTTAAGGACGTTGGGACAGCGCGCTGTCTATCAAGTGGCCCTTATGAGACAGCCGGATTCACCCTGGGACCACTTTCGCATTACTTCAGGGTGATGGCTTTCTTTTTTGCGTAATCTGCGTCTGTCGTACGTCCCCCGTGCTCGTTAGAGCTTACGGGTTCCGATACATATATTTTATCAACATTGTAAATCTGTCATCTCAAAAAGATATCAAGATCTAGTTTCTTTTGTCTAGGTATTCCTTCGACGTACTGAGTAATTATATTCCAGCTTTCTTCATTTGACACCATTTTTGGAACAATATTTTGGATAGTCATTAAGCCAGTTTGTTGCTCTGTTTCTACCTTTTTTTGGTACCATTTTATACAGTTAAAAAACGTGTGTTCCGCATCGTCGGTATCAGAGTGCCCGTAAATGCAATTAGGGCTTTCCACTTTTCCCATCTTATGTAAATATTTAGGGAAATACCCGTGACCAGATAGGAACTGTGTAGTATAATAATTAGCCTCTCCGAAGCGTCTTTGCAGCCAGATGTCCAAGTTTGGGATTAGTTGTGCCGTCCATCGTTCGTGTGGTTCGTTTTGCCACCTTTGTTGCCAAGTTCGCAGGGTTTTTTCTCGAATTTCCCGTGTCAACAGCTGATTTACTTCTTGTTCTCTTTGTTGCCATTTCTTTTTTTCGTTCAGTTACCAGAAGATCAATTGGTATAATTCCACTGATAACCATTATCGCGGCTTCGGAGACGGTGCGATAAGCCGATGCCACGCGTAAAGCCGCTGTTCTTTGGACGGAGCTTAGAACTTTTCGTCGGTGTTTGGCTTGTATTGCGTCTGCTCATATTTCGCATCCATACAACAGAATCGCTTCTGTTGTTGCCATTAACAGTTTTCTCTTGCATGCAGTTGGACCACCAGTATTTGCCATAAGCCTTGCAAGTGAAGTGCTGGCTTGAGCTGCTTTCGAAGCTGCATGTTGAATCTGCGCCCAATATGTCAGTTTAGAGTCCAGATTGATTCCTAGGTACTTAATGAACTTTTTTGTTTGGAAGCTATTAAGCTGCGTGGTCATTGGGATTTCAACAGGTATGTTTTTTTGTCAATATTAGCAATTCTGTTTTTTCCAAGGCTAATTTTAGACCGTGATCAGTCATCCATGCTTGTGTCCTTATCATAACCTGATTGAGCTTTTTCTGTGCTTCATTGGTATTGCGGGCTGTGATAACCGCTGCGATGTCATCCGCATATCCTACGAGATACGTGTCTTCTGGCATGTCTGAACAGAGTATCTCATCGTAATTGGAATTCCAAGGCTCTGGCCCTAGAATAGAGCCTTGAGCCACGCCCGAAGTTATCCGCTTACAACGAGGTCCATTGTTCGTTTCGTAAATCAGTGTCCTGTTTTGTAAGTAGTTGTTCATTAGCTTTAAGAGATAAGCAGGGATATGAAACCGCCTCTCCAATGTTTCGATTATATCGCTCCATCTTGCGCTATTAAAAGCATTTTTCACATCCAGAGTGGCCAGCAGTATTATTCGTCTAGAGTGATGATTACCGCTCTGAGCCATCTGTACTGTTTTCGTTACTTCTTCTAACGCTTCCAAGGTCGATCTTCCTGGTCGGAAGCCATATTGCCTATGCGGTAATCCACCGGATTCTTCTATAGCTTGTGCTAGTCGCGGCTTTATCAATTTTTCAAACAATTCAAACAATTTTTCAAGTGTATCCAGTAGACATAAGGGCCGATATGAAGACGGTGATTCGGGGTCTCCTTTACCTTTGAAGTTTGTGCTTTCTTCTTTACGGTATGTTAGATACTGATGATCGCTGCCTGTGTAGTCTTCAAGGACTTTCCATTGTTTGATCCTGTTGACTATGCTCTCCGAGACTAAAGTAATATCGGATATGGTCCCCTTGCATCCGGGTCTTCTAAAAGTCTCAGACGAACCTCTGTTTGCAACTACCAGGACCAGTCTCGCAGACATATCTAGAATTCGTCTGCCTCTAGAGTTAATTGTTGTTATTCCCCACTCAGTTGCCTTTGCATTAAAGTCACCGGAAATGATTAAATTTCCACCGATCTCTCTTGCGGCATCTTCGATGTTATTTATTTTTATTTGAAAGTCTTCAACGGAGCAGTTTGGTGTAAGGTAACAGCTCATTATCGTATAGGCATTACTGCGGATCCAAACGAACCCATCCCCCTTGCCTTCCCGAGTCTTATGAAATTTCTCTCCGCCTATCAGCCAAATTGCGGAGGTTTTCGATGTATCATCGTACCACATTCCATTTTTGGGGCCATATTGTTCGCTGATAATTGCTATATCTGCCCCGTGTTCGAGCATAACCTGCTGTAACAGCGCATCCGCAGTCTTACTTCTGTGAACGTTTGCTTGAAAAAATTTCATTTTAATTGATTTGCTCTCCTAGAAGCTGGGCATCTCGTCGTTCCCTGGGTATGATCCGTCGGGCTTTGGCCTTCTGCTGTGCATATGCAACTTTTTGGCGTGTTTGTGCACTCTTTTATTTTGTGGCCTGCGTCTCCGCATCGTATACATAGGCCCTCACCCCTTCTATCTGGGCCTTTGCAGTTGCGTTGGGTGTGTATACCCTGCGGTTCCCTGATTCTGCAGTAGATCCATCCGATTTTAATTCGCAGGTTTCTTAAGATTGTACCTGCTGCGTCTGCTGACATCGTTACCAGAGCCCTACGTTGTTCCCTGCTGTTGGCGTTTGTTAATGTAACTGTGAACTCTTCGTTTGCTTTTCGGATCAAGTTTTTAACTGCGGAGGATACCTCTTCCACCTCCGTGAGGGTATCCAGGTCTCTGATCTCTATCGTAGTTTTAGGCTTGAGATCGGTCACATTTCTCCTTGTTGCCTCCTTCAGCTAGTTTCAGTAGGACCGCACCTGTTTTCGTCTTCCTTACTGATCTTATAGTATAGCTTCTTCAGAACTAACAGTTTTTCTAAGTGCCTTGAAAACATCGGCATAGCTGTTACCTTCTGTTGGTTTTACCAACACTGCTTCAGGTCGTTTCTTGAAATTTCTCCTTTTCTGGGCATTTCCTTTTTCTTTTTCCTTGATTATGTTTTGAGCAGCTGCTTCATTTTGCTTTTTCTCGCCATTTTTTCTTTGTGGGTTATGGCGATTTACAGTCTGCCATTCCTCTTGGTTATTTTTCCTCGCCTTTTTGTTGGTCTCATGGGTTGCTGGGCTTGCGGCTGCTCTCTTTTCATTGCGTGCAATTGTTGTACTTTCATCCACTGTTTGAGACGTCTTATTGTTCCTTTCTGCGTGAGTTTCAGTTTTTCTTTTTTCTGTTTCTGCTATTCTCTCTTTCTCTGCTTCCTTCCAGATCCTTCTGTAGTTATAGATTACGTCAAATAGTTCACCTAACTCGGTGGTTCCATCTTTAATATCCATGCTTATATTTATCTGTCTATGCATGGCTTGCGTCATTTTGCGCAAGACAGATTTACATTTTGATAAGGACTCCTCCTCCAAAGCTCTCATTCTGTTTATTTGGTCAAGGCGGGATTTTCCAGGTTGCGCCGTTTTAACAACGTCTTGCTGCTGTGGGTCTTCACGTTGGGTCGTAGATAAAGATATCGGAGACCGAGCGATTTTCTTGCTGCTCTTAAAAATATTTGCGTAATCGCCTGAGCACTGCTTCTGTGATTCTTTATCTTGTGTTTGGTTCTGATTTTTGTTTTTTTGTGAATTTTTTTCCATTTTTGCTTTTGGGTCCCCGCTTTGAGCCGCTATCCTTACACGAATGTACAGTCGCTTGTGTGGATCCCCGTGGTTATCTTTGTTTGCAGGGAGGCCACACGTGGGTTGACATAGGTCCTTATGGGAGTCTATGTTCAGAGCTGGGATAAAGCGCAAAAACCAGGAGTCATTCTCAAC